>CM038682.1:14554139-14726685 GCA_021605205.1 Aegilops longissima | reverse complement strand
CTCGTCCTTCTCCCCGTCTCGAACGAACTTCCCTTGTTGCGCTGCTTCGATATAATGCTTAAGCCTCTTGACTGGTATGTCCAATTGTTCGTCCGCCCAAATGCACTTCCCGTTATAGGGTCCAAGGATCCGCCGCCCCAAGAACCAAGTCCGCAACGGTCTGGCCAGTTCATTGTCTCGGTTCGATCCCTTTATCAAGCAGATCATTCTCAGCCTTGGCCCACTTAGGCGGGCTATGAGGTAGCCACCGACCCGTGCGATGGTGAAGCTTCTTCTTCGCAGCATTTCTCTTGTTTGTCGCTGACATCTTTTTACTCTTTTCCGATGTCTTGTAGGCCACAAATGCGGGCCATCATCTCGATCTTCTCATATTTGCCCGTGAATTCTGGTGTCTCATTTTTTCGACATACGTATTGAGGTCTTTCTTCCAATTCCTGAATAGTTCTGCCATCTTCTTAAGAGCAAAAGACTTGATTAATGGCTCTATTATGGCTTCTCCGGATCATCCTCTGGCAAGTAGGGTAAAATTTGACTTCAGCTCAGTCCAAAGATCATTTTTCTGCATATCATTGACACAAGACACCTCGTGGTCTTCGTTCTTAGGCTTATAACATTGGTGGATGCTGATCGATCTTGTCCCTAACCGTAACCCCCAGACCGAGCAACAAATGCCTTCTTTGTCCGGTAGGGTTCAATCGGTTGGCCGTCCCCGCGATTTGTATGATCTCAAACTTTTCATCCGAGCTCAACTTTTCTTGGGCCTCGTCTCTTTACCGGTTGTGCTTGATCCGGAGGGCTAGAAAAAGAACAAAGACGAGAGTTAATTAATATGTGTACATATATACCAAAACAAAGACGAGAGCTAGTCAGACAGGCTTAACTAATATATATACCTGGCCGGACTCGGTTTGGTGATCACCGGAGCCGTCCTCACGGTCTACTTCTTCACCCTCTCCTTCTTGCACCGGCATTGGGTCATCGGAGCCATGTAAATCATAGCCAGCTGCTTCTTCACCCTCTCCTTCCAGACCATCGTTGTCGTTGAGAAACATCATCGAGGAGACGGCATCACTTCCGTGTGCGATTATGTCCCTCAACAACGCTTCTTGTGCTTCGTCTCGGGGGGTGTCCATAGTTTCTACAAATATTTACAACATGGCAATTATTATTCAAACATGACAGATATGGATATATTAGTGCCAACGTAGAACTAGCTAGCTAATCACAATAAGGAATCATATTAGTGGCCTCGACGCTGCTTCTCTAGGGTTTGGGGTGGCCTCGACAACGCTTCAAGGGTTAGGGGGTGGCCTCGAGAACGCTTCAAGCTAGGAGAGGGTACATAATATCGACCCCCCCCCACGTGTTGAAGCTATCGGGAGGGGGTCAGCGTTGAACAGTACATCTATGTCCCACAAGTGACGTGGGCATCGACGCCCGCGGTAGGGTAGAGGGTCGTGGATCGCCGAGCGGTCGAGGTCAAGGGTCAAGATCACCGAGGGTCGGGAGGTTGCCTAGTGTCAAAGGATTCAACAAAACCATGTCTTCATCATTAGGCGAAAGTAACAGGTGCATGATGGTGCAAGCTCTCCAAAGTTGTTTTGGAGCGGAGTCCCAGATAGGATAATTCGCTTTTGGTACAAAGTTCAGCAAAAGGCAAATTATCCTATCCGGACTCCATTCCGTAACAACTTTGAGGACTTCGCACCATCATGCCATGGTTACTCCGCCAATGATGAAGCCATGGATTTCTTCAATACTTTGACACTATAGGAACCTCGACCTGAAACCTTCGACCCTTGACCCCTTAACGACCCTCGACCCTCTACCCTAGTTCCCGACCCTCGACCCTCGGTGATCCTCGACACCCTCGTTATATCGACAACGACGCAACATACATATACATGGGAAAATAATGTTATCGGGAGGGGTATCGGTACCCCCCTCGTGTCAAAGTTTCTTCTTTCTCCTCTATTCCTTTCTTTCTTCTTCTCCTCTTCTTTTCTTCTTATCCCCGAGAAAGGAAAATAAGGAAAAGGAAGAAAAGAGGAAGAAGGAAGAAGGAAGAAAAGAAGAAAAAAAAAAGAAAAAAGAGGAGAAGAAGAAGAATAGAGGAGAAGAAGAAAAATAGAAAAAAATCTATTTTTCTTCTTCTCTCTATTCCTTTCTTCTTCTCCTCTTCTTTTCTTCTTTTCCTCTCATTCTTTTCTTCTTCTTCTTCCTTCTTCCTTCGGATCCTAGAACCCTCGAACCTCGACCCTAGAACCCTCGAACCCTAGAACCCTCGAAACCTCGACCCTAGAACCCTCGAACCTCAAACCCTTGTGCCTCGAACCTCGACCAGCCTCGACGACCCTCGACCTCAAAACATTGACCCTCGACCGGCCTCGACGACCCTCGACCCCTCTGTGACCCTCTCGACCCTCTAGCCTAGTTCCCGACCGTCGACCCTCAGCGATCCTCGACACCCTCGTTCCCGATAAAAAGAAGAAGAAGAAGAAGAAGAAGAAGAAGAAGAAGAAGAAATGAGAAGAAGAAAAAGAGAAGAAGAAGAAGAAGAAGAAAAAAGAAGAAAAAAAGAGAGAGAAGAAGAAGAAGGAATAGAGAGAAGAAGAAAAATAGAATTTTTTTGTTCTTCTCCTCTATTCCTTCTTCTTCTCCTTTTTTCTTCTACTTCCTCTTCTTATTTTTTTTCTCCTCTTCTTCTCCTTCTTCCTTCTTCCTCTTTTACTCTTTTTCCTTATTTTCCTTCTTCCTCGACGACCCTAACTCTAAACAGTACAACTTCCTCGACGTCCCCGCCTCTCTCATGAACAAAATAAGATCTATGAATAAAAAAAACATCATATTCTATGAACAAAAAAACATCATATTCCATCCACATCGATCCATGCATACATCATATATATGGTCATATCTATGAACAAAAAAAATTCATATGATCATCTATGAACAAAAAAACATCATATATATATGCAGAAAAAAAAAACATTAGATCAACACATATGCAAAAAAGCATCATACATATATCCATACATCAATATATATACATGAACATTTATGAAAAAAAGCATCACATCTATGAAAAAAAAATCATGGCGGCGGCGGCAGGGGGGCAGGGCAGGTGCGCGGGGGCTCACTGTGGCCGGCGTCGGCAACGGCGATGTCGGGGCCGGCCTGATGCAGAGGTGGCAAGGGGGGCAGGGGAGGCGGAGGCGACGGCGAGGTCGGGAGGCGTTGACGACGGCGAGGTCGGGAGGAGGCGGCGCGAGGGCGCGGCGGCAGGGCGGGGGCGGGACGACGACGAGGCAGGGCGACGGCGTTGGGGCAGATGCGGTGCGGCGACGACGGCGGGGCACACGGCGGCAACGACGGCGCGGGCGACGGCGATGATGATGACGGCGGCGATAACGGGCGCGGCGACGGCGATGGTGACGACGGCGCGGCGGCGGCGGCGGCGGCGGCGGCGGCGCGGGCGGGCTGGGCGTTAGGGCGCGCCGCGCGGTTTCGGGACGGGCAGGGCACGGGCGGCGGCGGGCGTGGGCTCGGGCGCGGGGCAGGGGCACGGGGAGACGGGGATGGCGGCCGGCGACAGCGACGGCGACGAGGAGCGCGCGACCGATTTGGGCAGCCTGGCGGCGGGGCAACTGGCTAGGGAGGCGAGGGAGATGTGAAATTTTCACAAGTCCTGGGTATATAGCAAGGGCATTAGTCCCGGTTCGTGGCTCCAATCGGGGCTAATGCCCCCCTTTAGTCCCGGTTGGTGCCACCAACCGGGAACAAAGGCCAAATTTCAGCAGCCCAAAGGGCGGAAGCGGCGACCTTTGGTCCGGTTGGTGGCACCAACCGACTAAAGGGGCATTAGACCCGGTCGGGCACCAACGGGACTAAACCCTTTAGTCCCGGTTGGTGCCACCAACCGGGACCAAAGGCCTTGTGCTGCCCGCGCCAAATGTTTAGTCCCACTCGCTAGTTGAGAGGAGCCGCACCAGTTTATAAGGTGCGGTGCGGCTCCCTCTCGAGCTCCTCTCTAAAGCAGGCTGGGCCTAACTCGCCATATTTGCTCAGGCTCTGGGCCTTCCGCGGGCCTGAATCCTCGCCCATAGGGTTTCTAGTCGTATTCAGGCCGTGGGGCCCAAGAGGTGGCACTTTTTTTGCTTTATATTTTATTTCTTTTTGCTTTTAGTTTTAGAAAAATATAAACTTTCTATTAGTGCCATTAGTTTTAAAATTTGAAAACACATTTTTGTTTTCTTTGTTGCTTTATTTATTTTATTTTGTTTCTACTTACAACAAAATACTTATTGTTGCTATTTTTATTTTTTCAAGTTTTTTGTTTTGTTTTCTGCATTATTTATTTTCTTTTGGTTTTTGCTTTATTTTTAATTCTTTTTGCTTTTAGGTCAGCAAAATTATAAACTTTCTCTTAGTGCTTTTAGTTTTAGAAAAATATAAACTTTCTATTAGTGCCATTAGTTTTAAAATTTGAAAACACTTTTTTGTTTTCTTTGTTGCTTTATTTATTTTATTTTGTTTCTACTTACAACAAAATGCTTATTGTTGCTATTATTATTATTTTTTCAAGTTTTTTGTTTTGTTTTCTGCATTATTTATTTTCTTTTGGTTTTTGCTTTATTTTTAATTCTTTTTGCTTTTAGGTCAGCAAAATTATAAACTTTCTCTTAGTGCTTTTAGTTTTAGAAAAATATAAACTTTCTATTAGTGCCATTAGTTTTAAAATTTAAAACACTTTTTTGTTTTCTTTGTTGCTTTATTTATTTTATTTTGTTTCTACTTACAACAAAATGCTTATTGTTGCTATTATTATTATTTTTTCAAGTTTTTTGTTTTGTTTTCTGCATTATTTATTTTCTTTTGGTTTTTGCTTTATTTTTAATTCTTTTTGCTTTTAGGTCAGCAAAATTATAAACTTTCTGTTAGTGCCATTTGTTTTAGAACAATTATAAACTTTCTGTTTGTGCCATTAGTTTTATAAAATTTGAATTCTTTGAAATTTTTGTGAATCACAAGTTTGTGAGCTCAACAAGGCGAGAGGGACGGGCTTATAAACCGTGTGAGCGCCCTTGGTTGGCGTAGGTTTTCAAATTCATAGTTTTCAAATGAACTCTGAAAAAGTTGGCATAGCATGTTCATGAACAAAACGGACAATGGTATCATACTCGTGTGTTACAAAGTTGGCATGGTATCATCATAATAGTTATGGAGAAAGTCTTCACTTTTTCTTCGCTTGTGTCGTTTGCTTATTGCGCCGTAACCATGGATAATCTTCATCGCTTATCAGGATGCTTGGGTCGGCCTTGACTTTGAAGGGGGAATTTCATGAAACTTTTCATACTCTTCGACATGTCTGTCTTGCCCTCCACTCCCAGGATGTCCCTTTTTCCTGAAAGAACTATGTGGCGCTTTGGCTCATTGTATGATGTATTCGCTTCCTTATCTTTTCTTTTCCTCGGTCTGGTAGACATGTCCTTCACATAGATAACCTGTGCCACATCATTGGCTAGGACGAACGGTTTGTCAGTGTACCCAAGATTTTTCAGATCCACTGTTGTCATTCCGTACTGTGGGTCTACCTGTACCCCGCCTCCTGACAGATTGACCCAATTGCACTTAAACAAAGGGACCTTAAAATCTACTCCGTAGTCAAGTTCCCATATGTCTACTATGTAACCATAATATGTGTCATTTCCCTTGTCGGTTGCTGCATCAAAGCGGACACCGCTGTTTTGGTTGGTGCTCTTTTCATCTTGGTCAATCGTGTAAAATGTATTCCCATTTATCTCGTATCCTTTCCAAATCATTACAGTCGAAGATGGTCCCCTGGACAACAAGTACGACTCATCACAAACAGTGCTGTCACCTCGAGACGTGTTTCCAACCAACTGCTGAAAGTCTGATGTGTTCACATGTAATCCGATCGTCGCCGCTCCGGGTGTTTGGAGCGCAGACTGTTCTTGTGTTCATCGACATACGGGTCACCAAGGTAGAGTTCTCAGAGAACTGTAGTGTGCTTGAGACCAAGAATATCCGCCCCTGCATATTATTGAGTCTCTTCCAAGCGTGTTTTTCTAGTCAGTCTCCCCTCATACCGCGATTTAGGGAGACCTATCTTATTAAGGCCAGGAATGAAGTCAACACAAAACCCGATGACATCCTCTGCTTGATGGCCCATGGAGATGCTTCCTTCCGCCTAGCACGGTTAAGTAACATATTTCTTTAGGACTCCCATGAACCTCTCAAAGGGTACATATTGTGTAGAAATACGGGCCCCGAATGACAATCTCGTCGACTAGATGAACTAGGACGTGCGCCATGATATTGAAGAAGGATGGTGGGAACACCAGCTCAAACCGACAAGACATTGCGCCACATCACTCCTTAGCGTTGCTATGATTTCTGGATCGATCACCTTCGAGATATTGCATTGAGGAATGCACATAGCTTCACAATAGCTAATCGGACGTTTTCGGTAGAAGCCCCTCAATGCAACCGGAAGCAGTTGCGTCATAATCACGTGGCAGTCATGAGACTTTAGGTTCGGAACTTTTCTCCGCATATTTATTATTCCCTTTATATTCGACGAGAAGCCGTCGGGACCTTCATATCGAGCAGGCATTGAAAGAATATTTCTTTCTCTTCTTTCGTAAGAGCGTAGCTGGCAGGACCTTCATACCGCTTCGGAGACATGCCCTCGTGTGTATCTTTTGTCTTCCCATACACGCCCAAGAAGCCTAGCAGGTTCACGCAAAGGTTCTTCGTCACGTGCATCACGTCGATCAAGAGCGGACCTCTAGGTCTTTCCAGAGGGTAGGTCCCAAAATATAGATTTCTTCTTCCACATGGGTGCGTGATTCTCAGCGTCATTCGAACAGCTAGTCCGGCCGACCCTTTCCAAAGATTACATGTAAATCATTGACCATAGCAAGTACGTGATCACCGGACGCATGGCGGGCTTCTTCGGTGATCTGCCTCGCCTTTGAAATGCTTGCCTTTCTTTCGACATTGATGGTTGGTCGGAAGAAATTGACGATGGCCTGTGTACACATTCTTCCTGCAGCTTCCCGGTATATACTATCGGTGTCAAGTAAACAGTGCGCGCATGCGTGGTATCCCTTGTTTGTCTGTCCCGAAGGTTCTTGAGAGCGGGCCAATCGTTGATGGTCACGAACAGCAACGCCTTTAGGTCAAATTCCTCCTTTTTGTGCTCATCCCACGTACGTACACCGTTTCCATTCCACAGCTGTAAAAGTTCCTCAACTAATGGCCTTAGGTACACATCAATGTCGTTGCCGGGTTGCTTAGGGCCTTGGATGAGAACTGGCATCATAATGAACTTCCGCTTCATGCACATCCAAGGAGGAAGGTTATACATACATAGAGTCACGGGCCAGGTGCTGTGATTGCTGCTCTGCTCCCCGGAAGGATTAATGCCATCCGCGCTTAAAGCAAACCATACGTTCCTTGGGTCCTTTGCAAACTCATCCCAGATTTCTCTCGATTTTTCTCCATCTGCGACCCGTCGGGTGCTCTCAACTTCCCATCTTTCTTACGGTCCTCACTGTGCCATCGCATCAACTTGGCATGCTCTCCGCTTCAACAGACGTTTCAACCGTGGTATTATAGGAGCATACCACATCACCTTCGCAGAACCCTCTTCCGGAGGCTCGCCATCAACATCACTGTGGTCATCTCGTCGATCTTATATCGCAATGCACCGCATACCGGGCATGCGTTCAGATCCTTGTAGGCACCACGGTAGAGGATGCAGTCATTAGGGCATGCATGTATCTTCTCCACCTCCAATCCTAGAGGGCATACGACCTTCTTTGATGCGTATGTACTGTCGGGCAATTCGTTATCCTTTGGAAGCTTCTTCTTCATTATTTTCAGTAGCTTCTCAAATCCTTTATCAGGCACAACATTCTCTGCCTTCCACTGCAGCAATTCGAGTACGGTACCGAGCTTTGTGTTGCCATCTTCGCAATTGGGGTACAACCCTTTTTTGTGATCCTATAACATGCGATCGAACTTCAGCTTCTCCTTTTGACTTTCGCATTGTGTCCTTGCATCGACAATGACCCGGCGGAGATCATCATCATGGGGCACATCGTCTGGTTCCTCTTGATCTTCAGCAGCTTCGCCCGTTGCAGCACCATCATGCACATCGTCTGGTGCATCTTGATGTTCAGTAGCATCACCGTATTCAGGGGGCACATAGTTGTCATCGTACTCTTCTTCCTCGTCGTCTTCCATCATAACCCCTATTTCTCCGTGCCTCGTCCAAACATTATAGTGTGGCATGAAACCCTTGTAAAGCAGGTGGGTGTGAAGGATTTTCCGGTCAGAGTAAGACTTCGTATTCCCACATATAGGGCATGGACAACACATAAAACCATTCTGCTTGTTTGCCTCAGCCACTTCGAGAAAAGCATGCACGCCTTAATGTACTCGGAGGTGTCTACATCACCGTACATCCATTGCCGGTTCATCTGCGTGCATTATATATAATTAAGTGTGTCAAAAATCATTACAGAACATCATGAATAGATAATTAAGTGACCAAATTAATAGAAGTTCATCATCACATAAAACCAAAGTACATACATAGTTCTCATCTAACAACATAAAGCTCTGCAGAGCATCTAAATTAATTAAACCATACATTGAAACTATGTAAAACATTTCAATGTGAAAACAAATACGATCATAATCGCAACCAAGGTAACAACTGATCCAACGGCATAATGATACCAAGCCTCGGTATGAATGGCATATTTTCTAATCTTTCTCATCTTCAAGCGCATTGCATCCATCTTGATCTTGTGATCATCGATTTACATCCGCAACATGCAACTCCAATATCATCTTCTCCTCCTCAAGTTTTTTATTTTTCCTTCAAGAAATTGTTTTCTTCTTCAACTAAATTTAACCTCTCGACAATAGGGTCGGTTGGAATTTCCGGTTCAACAACCTCCTAGATAAATAAAATCTATGTCACGTTGGTCGGCATAATTTTCATAAAAAATAAATGAACCAATAGTTATGAAAAGATAATATATACCACATCCGAATCATAGACAGGACGAGGGCCGACGGGGGCGGATACCAAAACCATCGCACTATATAAGATGCAATAATAAAAGTAAGAAAATAATACAAGTAAGAATATTTTTCCTTTCGAAAGAAGATAAGAACAAGAGGCTCACCACGGTGGTCTTGGCGATGAGATCGGCGCGGGTGATCGACGGCGGTGAAGACGGGACGGGCGTGACGGACCGCTAAACCTAGACAAATATTGAGGAAAATGGAGGTTAGAGGTCGAGCTTGAGAGGAGAAAGCTTAAGTAGTGTGGCTCGGGCGTTCCATCGAACACCTTGTGTGCATAGGAGGTGAGCTAGAGCACCACCAAGCCCTCTCCCTCGGCCAGAAAAAAAAGCAGAGCAGTGTGCTGCTGCTCTTGCGTGAGGGGCTATATATAGGCAGCACCATTAGCCCGGTTGGTGGCATGAGCGGGACTAAAGGAAGCCTTTGGTCCCGGTTCATGCCACCAACCGACCAATAGTGGTGGGCAGAGCAGGACCATTGGTCGGTTCGTCCCACCAACCGGGACCAAAAGGTCCGGACGAACGGGACCAATGGCCCACGTGGCCCGGCCCCCCTGGGCTCATTTAACCGGGCAAATAGCTCCATTGGTCCCGGTTCTGGATTGAACCGGGACTAATGGGCTAAACTGCCCTGGACGATAGCCCCTTTTTCTACTAGTGCGAGTAGAACAGTAGAATCTGCGAGAAGAGTGGACGAACCTACTGAATGACACGCACGTCTGCAGGATCAACATGCACATCGAACATGAAAATGCCAAAGATCACGTAACCAAATAAACGAATCAATCCAGGGCGCGCATGCAGGCCAATGTGAACACACTGATCCAGCCCACGTGCACACCAATGGAAACCTCAGCACAAATCATGTGGAGGACTTGCTGGAGCCACCCGAATAAATCCACACAGCCACATCGCCAGTAAATAAGTTGTCATCTCCCCATTGGTCCGATCAGCACTGTTTAAAGAACTCGAAAAAACCCAGGTAAATGAAATTGAGCTTGGTGTAGTATATTTAAAATTTAGAATTAACGTGACAGGTTTTTATTGGCCTGATTTAGGCTGTAAAAAGAGTAAAAAAAATATCAAACAAGAAACTTAGTGAGAAATAGGGTGAAGAAAAATTGCAGCACACACCCATAATTGTACACGCCGATGGAGAGGAAGTTGAGAAAATTTGCAACTAAACGCTATGTCCACACACAGAATCCTACCCAGCCACGCCCCAAACAAATATACGTGTCACCCATACATAGGTCCCTAAGTCACTTTCACCCAAGTGGCCAAATGTGGAAGCAAAATCCTTGCCAGATATAGTGGTTTGGGTATTATATACCCAGCTTGTCCACATTATTGCAGAGAACAGCATAGCTTGTTTTCATTCTTATCATTCTTCGACCAATATACTATTTAGAATTACATTATGTACCCAGCTTGTCCACCTTATTGCTTAGAACACCATAGCTTGTTTTCATTACCAATACATTGGTCAACATTTGTATCTCCATTTCAAACATGACAGTGTGGTTACCCATGTCTTGGAAAACGTTGTGCTTCCTTCGCCATGTGCCACGAACACTGAAAATTCAGATGATATACTCTGGAATATAACCATAATGTTATTCTGTAAGGTCTCCATATGAATAGGTTTACCTATATTAAATCTGCAGAATCTTAATGTCAATATTTTTTCCACAGATTGGCCAGCATATGATCTCTGAGTATGGCTCTGGGTATAATTCTATGGCGCCGGCAACATATCCGGCCACTACCCTTCTTTTTCAAAATCAAGCATAAACTCTCTTTTTTTACCATGAGGCTTGAGGTCCCTCTTTTTTTTGTACGTGCATGAATTTTCATGATATTCTTGCACTACCTGATGTGAAAGTAGAACATCAATGCACTAATCTTTAAAATAAAATAAAATGATACGTTTAATACTCAATGGAAACAAAGCCAACCTGCCAAGGGAGATGCATGCGATGCACTAATTAGTTCTGATGGAGATGTAAATGAAGCAATATTATTTGTGATGCAACATGGTCCACTGCACTATGCACGTCGGTTAATCTAAAAGTGAGAATGGTGTGTAAATTGGAAGTTTAATCACCTTCATATATTTAAATTGCATAGATGATTAACATTAGATAAAATGAATCGAAAGCCACCAAAGAAGCATCGATTTTCAGATATCCGTAAGTCTGAGGCATGTAAAATCAGTTAATTTGGTTCCTTTGATCTGCAAGCTGTGGAAACTGGAGGATAACACACGTAAAAGAGAGGAGCAGAGGGACCAGGCGGAAGTAGAGATCAACTGTCAAAGACATGCAGATTACTGCCCAAGGACTTAGACTTTGTGGTCAATGTTGGTTGCACCACAGACTGGCCAGCATATGATCTCTGAGTACGGCTCTGAGTATACTCTATGGCGCCGACAAAATATCCGACCGCTACATATCTTTTTTCAAAATCTGGCATAAACTCTCTTTTCTGACCATGAGGCTTGAGGTCCAACTTTTTTGTACGTGCATGAATTTTCATTTTCCGGGGATTGAGATGTCGACTCTTTTTAATGAGAGGCCTGTCAACTTTTTATTCACTTGCGTGAGATCTTCATACCTGTACACGTATTTGTTTGGCACATTGCTTTTATTTTCATAGAAGTTAGACGTGCATGTTGAAGACTCTTTTTTTAGTGGGGGACGTGAGGCTGGAGTGGTTTTTTTACATGCCTGATGTCCTTGTATTTGTACATGTCCTTGTATGTGGACACCTTTTGTACGTGGGGAAGAGAAACACTATTTTTTTTAACAGAGCTGAGATGTGGTCGTTCGGGACTCTGTCTATGTATTACGTACATCCAACGGCTAAAGATTTTTAAATTACAGATCAAACGGTTAATTAGATAGTTTTTCTAGGATTAAACGTGGAGGCTCGTATGGTGTCTCCAATTAGTAAATACCAGTCATCAACCCGTGCATCAGCACGGGCTAGAGAATTTTCTATCTTAACAATATTGTGCAATTTCATATTATTTTTATCATGCAGTTTTTCAAAGAGAACCAATTATATTAGTCTAGAATTATATTATAGTAGAATGTGATGCACATATTAGGTTTTATACTAAAATGTCAATTATATTAGTCTAGAATTGATATAAAGTGACAGACCCTATATATTTGAGATGATGGCCAGTTTGCACCTAAACATTACAAATACGTATACGTATATTTAAGTATTGTGATCAATTTAGACTAAAATCTGAAATAGAAGATTCCCTTGCAATGAAATTTGCATCTACTCCCTCCGTTACTAAATATAAGCCTTTTTAGTGGTTCCAATAAAGACTACATATGGAGCAAAATGAGTGAATCTACACTCTAAAACACGTCTATGTACATATGTATGTTATCTGTATATAAATCCCTAAAAAAGGCTTATATTTATATACGGAGGGAGTACAATGGATTGTTGACAAATAATATCAATATTATTTGACACATATGATGTGTGCGTGGAAATCCTAATATGTGTCCAATAACATTAATTATATATTTTTTTAAAGCAAGGTTCGATCAATTTTAAAGGATGTTTTCGTGGAATGTCCCAATTTAAAATACCCATAAAATTTACAGGTTATATTCACAGATTCTTTTCCTGTACGTGACAATTTATGTATATTTTCTTGGTGATGTTACAATTAGGTAATTTCATATATTTATTATTATTCCCTGGTCATAAGGTAGGATTGAATATATTTTCAATCGGGTAATGAGTCTCACTTTTTACAACGTGATGCTTGGCAAGTATTTATTTGTATGTGTCCTAATTTTTGAATGAATAGGAACATTTGTAATCAACTAGTAAAATGCCCGTGCGTTGCTACGGTTTGGATAATAGAGAAGAGTTCCATCGAGTGCAACATGTAATTTTAAAATTAAGTAGAAAAATATCAAATGCTTACATATGCTTCTCTGGTAAGTACAATGCTTCCATCCCAATGTAGCACACAAGTATGAATTCATGCAATTTTTTCCTTTGAAGTGCTAGCAAATCTATGTTGAAGCTTGTCGAAAACTGTCAATTCTTATTTATTATAGTAGCCAATAGACATCCTACAAAGAAATTAATACACTCTAAACTGTTGGTGTTCATTGGTTCAACTATCAATACTCTCTTGTGTTCAGACTTACAATCATGACACATGTGTAGCCGGTGGATCCTATGCATGGAAGCATTGCATATATATGAAACAATATTTACCCATGTAAGGCACTGAATAGAAAGAAATGAGCTAACAGAACATACAAAACACCTTATTTCACAGTTACATGCCAGAGATTTTTTTTTTCAAAAAGGAGGAAATCCCCCGGCCTCTGCATCGCAATGATGCATGCAGCACAGAGACATACCAAACCTTTTCATAGTGCTGCCCCGGTGACGCTATATCTAGATTCTAGAGCTTAACTCTGGTTTGATTGTCACACTGACCATATAGTATGTTCTTCATGAAGAATTATTCTAAAATTACAATCCAAAAAATTCTTGTAAACTGGTATCTCAAGAAAATCACTTGATTCAAGAAGAAATAGATAAATAGAAATAATAAAGGAGCTTGACATATACAGATTAGTCTGAATTTTTTTTTTGAACTCTCAGATTAGTTTGAATTAGTACTACTTAAAATGTTATCATTCTGGTAACATTAGAAGTACCAACCACAAAATTACTCCATATCCTAGTGGTTGCACGTGAGCCGTAGGATTTGCGTGAGACAGGCTGGCGACACGATGCAGTTCCCGATCGGCACAATTTGTCGTTTCCAGTCTTTTTTCCTCACTCATCAATTCGTCCCCATCCCCTTTCCTCTTTCTGCCATAGTGATAAGGTTCGTCAGCACAAAATAGGCCGCCGGTGGAGGGCAAGCTGCTCGGAGGCGATAACTCGCGCGACCGCGACGGCGAGTGGAGGATCAGCTGATTGGTGGCGATAAATCGCGCGACCGAGACGGGGGAGAGCGATGCCGTGCGGCGAGGAACTTGAGTCGCTGTTGCGTCGATAGCTCGTGCGACCGCGGCGGGGAAGAGACACGTCCGCGCGACGAGGGAGCCTAGCCGCTCGCTGCTGACAGCTCGCGCGACTGCGGCCTGTGCAGCAGAGGAGCGTCCGCACGACTACGGAGCTAAGTCGCTAGGTGAGTCCCTCCATAAACTACGCTCGTGTTGTCCTCCCTCTGTTTTTACCCGCTCCCTCTGTTGTCCTCCCAGTCGTGTGTGGGGTGGTACTGGCTGGGGGAGGGTGTGGAGAGGAGAGATCCGGGAGAGGAAGAGGCACGCACAGCGGGAGACATTTTTGTTCATCAATCCCGTGGTTTGACTAGTTACATAGAAACAGCTAGGCTATGTGGATTCACGGGGAGCATTCAGATGCAATTTTCCTATCCATCAAATGGATTTCATTTATTTGATGGACAATTTTTGGGGGATTCACATAGCTAGCGACCATGGGGATATATGCAGGGATTGGGATTGAGAGGCAAACTTTTTTTGCAGACAATGGATTGGCAATTTTATTCAACATACTTGGGGCTATTTATTGATTCTGTGCATCATTGCTAGCATTTGTTAGGCAATTATATGCTAGGCAGATGATATTTTCCAAAATAACACTTCGGGGTAAGAACAAGGTTGTGTGAACTGAACTGAACAAGGCAAGACATTTCAATTATATTTTTTGTATGGTGGCCTGAGCAAGGTTGCCTGCACAATCATATACGTTGCTGCATGTAGCACTGCCTGCTGCGAAGTTTCGTTGATATTGGTATTCCTTTCAATATTGATTGAAGAATCATCGCAAAGAGTCCTTGCCATGGTTCTCACAGGCCTGAATCTGTATGGGAAATTTTCAGAGTTCTTAAACATGCATTAACTATGCAATTATACTTGGTATGCTGCACGTACTGGTTCGTTCTTGCAGGCCTGAATTAGTACAGGATTTTTTTATAGAGTCCTTAACATGCATCAGTTATGCAAGTATATGTTAAACAGAGGAGGGGCACTTTATTCATCAGATGGGGGCCATTTTAATTTGGATTTGGCTGACAGAGTAGGAACTTTTTTACCGCCATTAAAACCTCCCCCCTCCCTATTTTGCGTCATCCCCCGTATACATGCCTATTTGTTCCCCTTTACCATCTGCAGGGCTAACTGGTCACGGCCACTACTCTTTATTTTCTCTTTTTTGTCGCAGCTGAAGGCTTACGTCCAGCACACCAATGGATGCAACCTGTTCGTGGGACTGCCGGAGACTTAGAAGTTCAATTCAACAAAGCTGCCAACATCTTTCCGTGCAAACGTACAAAAACTCAAACCCTCACCCCCATCTCGTTTTGGTGTCCTTTCTTTAAAGCATGGCAAAAAAATGTGTCGCCTCTGTTTTATATAGACCAATTTTTCACTGGGACAGAAATATTGCCTACAACGGCAAACTAAAGTAGCCTGTAATAGTAAACCATGTGTTGCAGAAATGCACACCATGCTGCCTGCATGGCAAAGCACAAGAAGATTGACTTGTTCCATTGGTCTAATTTTTGACAGTTTTATAACTCAATCAGTTCTAAACAAAAAATATGTTGTTCAACTACAACATGACCACTTGATAAATCCTAAATGTTATCAATAAACAATAACGCTAGATTGATTGTGCAGTTTACAGAATTGGTGAAATTTGCACTCCATCTTCCAATATCCGAAGTGGTCAAGTTTAATTAATTAGAGCTGGGTAAAGAAGGTATGTGACCTAGAAATTCAAACACTAAGTCTGGCTGACACAACTCCTTTCACTTGCGGTCATGCCGATTTCGTAGGTCCGGAGTTGTCAGTTCTGGCTGAACTTTGTTTTTTGTGTTCCTGCATACACCGACCAAGTGCCTCAATGCGGTCATGCTGATTTCTTGCACCAGGTGTGCCCGACCAAGAGGAGATAGCCAGATTTGGAGTTCTCGTTGCTGCCATCCTCCGTTGCCCATCAGGTCTGGCACCAATCTGCAGAGGAGCTTGCCAGATTTGGAGTTGTTGCCGCTAACCTATGTTGCCGCCTTCTGTAGGTGTGTACTCCAGATCATGCCGCGCCGCTGTTCTGCAGGGCCGGCCGTCCGGCTCAGGCGGCCGGCCCTCTCCGGCTCTCCCACTCTCTCTCAGTCTCTCCCCTCCCCTCCAGCCGTCTCTCTCGGCCTCTCCCTCCCCTGCAGCAGCAGCAGCAGGGCGCTGGGCGGAGGAGAGACCGAGAGGGCCGGAGGCGGAAGGGAGAGTCGGAGCCCAAGGGCAGGGGAGGGAGAGCCCGAGAGAGCCGGCCGGAGGGAAGGGGAGGGACTGAGGGAGAGTGGAGGCGTGGGCAGCCGCCGGCGCGAAGAAGCCTCCTGCAGCGTGCCCTCTCCCCCTTCTATGTCACTGGATAAGATATAAGAAAGGAGCGCGGGGTTGAATTCTAAAACTTCAGGGGTTAATGTATAAAACCGAATCGTTTTTTCAGAATACCACTTAAAGAGGGACTGCGGGTTTAATTTAAAAAACATAAGGACTTTTTGTAAAATGTGCAACGACGGACGACCAGAAGCATTAGCTGCTTTATTAGTAAAATATATATATATATATATATAGGGAAAGAGGGACTGCGGGTTTATTTTAAAAAACATAAGGACTTTTTTGTAAAATGTGCAACGACGGAAGCTGCTTTATTAGTAGGGAAAGATTTTGAAGGGAACAGGAACATATTCTTTTTTTCTGATTGCAAAGGAATGCACATGGGTTTTGTGTAAGTTGAAACGTAACGTGGTTGCACACGACTGTTCCAAGTACGTGTTGTTTTTCTTTTTTGCAAATAATGTACGTGTTGGTTTAATCTGTTTTATGATTGTGCTAGTTTTTCATTAAAAAAACTTCTCCGGAGGTCTAATAGATTTTGACCATTAAATCATTGTATGTATTGTTTTTCCTCAGAGGGAGAAGGCATGTTGACTTATTCTATATAGGTTGAAACGTTAAAACTGTTTTTTTTTCTTGTTGGAAACTTAGGCATTCAGGACACTTTGATGTAGGATTTTTTTTTCATCATAAAGGAAAGCACGTGGGAAGCTTAACGTGATTGTTGAGGACTCTAATATGTACGTGCTGGTTCCATCCTCTTGATGTACGTTCTACTTTTTCTGTTAAATTTTTATAAGGATTTCTAATATATCTTGACCATTAAAATTTTAATCTAATGGCTATACTAATCTTGCTGATGTGGATTAACGTAAAGACTCGTATGGTGCCTCCAATTAGTATAAGATAAGATATAAGATATAAAATAGCTAAGGAGCACTGAGGGTTCTTGCGTGTGAGCAACCAGCCACGGCGGCAATGGGGAATTGGAGTGAGGATAAGTTAAGTAGGATACCAGGGACTGTGAATACCTCAAGGGAATAGGAAGGAGGAGTGACGGCGATGGCGACACCGGCGACGGCGATCTTTGAGGCCGCCTCAGCTCCCCGGGTATTTTTTAGGCTTCCAGCTCCCATATGTGACTAGAACAGAGATGCGCGCTTCGCTGCGCCTGTCTATATTATGAAATACTAAAAAAAATTGTATAAATATTGTACATATTATAGAGTAAAGCAATTTAGTGCCTCGACTATAAAGAATATCTAGAGATCATATATTTGGATGTGGTTTATGAAAAGTTTGGACATTAAAATCTGAATTCTAATGATCATACCATGAAGAAAACTAAAGTTTGAAATATAACAAAATGGCAAAAATCGTTAATGATGGAAATACCGAGGTTATTGTGTATAAGTGCCGGTCGTGTACGTGTATTAATATCAGAAATTCATTCAACTACATGTTAAATTTAACCAAAAAAACTGAAGGTCAAATTTACGAAGCCTTGTAAAATTTCATGGCATGTTTTTAGAATGCTAGATTGCTGGAGGAATCTCTAAATGGTACTAACATCTATTTAGAGCCAGTTGCCGAGAGCTATTAAGGTGTACCAACTGCTATCAATTCTTTTTTTTAGAAATACTACTATTATCATTCATAAGCCCAAAAGCGGAGCTGTCTACTCACTGGAAGTCTTAATACACGGAGAAAGAAAAAAAGCAACGCAACCGAGAGATTGTTGATTCTTATATTTGCTCTGTAAACTGTATTAGGTGACCCAAACGACTCAACACAGTGATTCATGTGCGTGTTGTGGCCGGCCGAACTCTCAGCACCACAGGGATGAATCGACGACTTATTTATAGAGCGTACGCTCGGTGTAAACCACACGGTCTGCCCGAATAGACGCACAGACCTAGGCGTAACGAATCGGAGGGCTTGAAATCCCGAGCAGCAGCCCAACAACGTGGCGTCAAGCGGCAGGCCGCGACGACACAGGCTTGCGACAAGTACAAAACGTCTCGCCGCTGAACGAGGCCCAATTAATGAGATTTAACCCTAGTCAGTTTCTGGAGCAGCTGCCCGGAAACGTTTACCGTGAAACGACCCCACGGCGCGTGCGGTGGATAACCAAGAAATCCAAAGCGTTGAACGATTGATCCAATAGTGTGGAGCGCCAAATTGCTGTGGATGGCCATAGGTAGCTCTGTTTTACTGTTTTGTAATATGTGGCAGCGAGAGCGATCAAGGTAATGATGCTCTCTATGGGCTGAACAGATTATTGGGCCTGACCTGGTTTACATTTTTCTTTTATGTTCTAAAATAGCGAAACTCTAGCAAATGTTCCTCAACCACGAGCAAGCAGCAAGTCATGCTTCAAATACACACATACATATGTATGTATACTACTTGTCTTGAAAGTTTCATGCTGAAATACTTTTGTACATATGTATTTCTAGCAAAGAGACCTACACAAAAATGATTAAAAAATCATGTATTTCTAACACATGTACTATTCACTATAAAAGTACATGATTTTGTTTATTTTGTACAGTTCACATAAAAATGTATTTCCTGATGACACATCACACACATCTAATATACATCTATAAGTAATTGTGTATTTATTTTTAGATTTTTTTTAAACTTAAAAGGTTCTTTTTTGAAAATTTCAGGCTCCATGTAGCTTGAGAGCAAAAAAATCAACTCTCATAAGGCTATTGATATACATTAAATTTCCGCAACAACACATGGGTAATTATGAAGTTCTCTATATTTGGCAAAGAACAAAGCAAGCACACAATGAACCATGATAATTGATGACAGTTGATGTAGGCAGTCAGGATGTCACGCCACTAGTAGAAAACTGGGCTTTGGTTGGGGCCTGGCCAGCCCATTAGTCTTGGTTCTTACTCGAACCGGGATCCATGGGGGCATACATCCCGGTTCGTGCGCCCAGGAGCCCGGCCGGGCCTCGAGAGGCATTTGTCCCGGTTTGTGTGGACCCATTTGTCCCGATTCTAGGTACGAACCAGGACCAATGGTCCTCGCTCCTGGCCCACAACCATTGGTCCCGATTCGTGCCTAGAACCGGGACAAAAGGGTAGCCTTTAGTCCCCGCTCAATGGCGGAGCCACTTTTGTGTCCACAAGCCGGGACCAATGGCGAGAATGAGGAGCCACTCAAGAATTTATTGTGTCCATGGTCGAAGAGCAATCATCTTGTCCTAATTTGTCTATGCGTATGCCTTCATGTTGGATCCTTCCGCGCCTTCCATTTATCTTAATATCTGCTATCATTCATATGGCGATGTGATTTTATATTATTTCTATACTAATTTTAATATAAAATTAATATAAAATTGAGTCATCTATTTTGAAACCCTTCGTTCCAAAATAGATGACTCAATTTTGTATTAATTTTAGTACAGAGTTAATACAAAATTGAGTCATCTATTTTGGAATGGAGGGAGTAGATAGCTAGGAGATCGAGTTTCATAGGCATGTGACTTACGTGCATATATGAAACCGATCGAACTCTCGGGACAATAATCGACCGTCGTCGTGTACTTTACTCAGACGTGATGATCGACGTGTCCAAGCTCTCCTGCGCATGCACGCATGCGTATGAAAATGGAACTGAAACTCTCGCACCATCATATCATATCAGTGCCAAAAACGCGACTCCTCTGCGGATCTATTGTACCATGGGGGATCTGTGCGCATCGCTCCCGGATGGAGGTGTCTCCCTGCCCGTCATCGACCTCTCCGGTGGCCGCGATGAGTGCGGCCGCGTCATCCTCGACGCCGGCAAGGAGATGGGCTTCTTCCAGGCAAGTATCCTTATTTTCGTCTTGCATCATGGCTTTCTCAATCCCTTTCCTTTCTTAAACCAAAAAGTTTAAGCAGGTGATCAACCATGGCGTGCCTGAGGAGGCGATGCGGAACATGGAGGCGGTGTACCGCGAGTTCTTCGCGCTGCCGGCGGCGGACAAGGCGGCCTTCTACTCGGAGGACAATAACAGGACCAACCGGTACTTCTCCGGCAGCACCTATGTGACCGGCGGCAACAAGTACTGGATGGACTGTCTCCGCCTCGGTTGCAGCATCCCCGTCGGCGACAGCAAGAACAACTGGCCCCATAAGCCTCCAAACCTCAGGTAAATTATTATATCACGATCAGATTTAAACCGTGCGCACTTTGATTCTGATTTAAGTTACTAGAAAGAATTTGTTTGACCTGATTCATTTGAGACGTACGTTGTGCACGCAGAGAGGTTATCGAGAAGTATACCATGCTGACTAGAGACGTGGGGATGGAGCTGCTACGGCTACTGTGCGAGGCCATGGGGCTCCGGCCTGACTATTTTGAGGGGGACCTCGGCGGCGCCCATGTGATCGTCACCCTCAACCACTACCCAGCATGTCCAGACCCGACCACAATGATTGGTCTACCTTCCACACTGCGATCGGAACCTCCTCAGTCTCCTCCTCCCCAGCGCAGTTCCTGGCCTTCAAATCTCCCACAATGGCAAATGGATGAACGTCGAGCCCCTGCCCAACGCCTTCATCGTCAACTTTGGCCTCCCGCTTGAGGTACGTACTACATACCCTTCGTTCCAAAATAGATGACCCAACTTTATACTAACAGAGGGAGTACCTACTAATTAATCTTTCACTTGGTGAGAAGGTTGTGAAAGATTGCTACTAGCCTACTACTGTATGTCGTCGTTGCAGGTCGTGACGAACGGCATGCTTAAGAGCATCGAGCACCGTGGTGACCAACGCAACGCTGCCACAAACGTCGTTAGGGACATTCATCACACCAACCAAAGACTGCATCATCACTCCCGCGGAGGAGTTCCTTAGCGATGAAAACCCACCACGGTACTCCGGTGTCACATACCGCGAATTCAATCACATCCACAGCATCGTCAAATTTGGGTTATCCAGCGTTCGCACCACACGACCAACCTGAAGAATACATACTCAAGAAACAGTGGACACAAAGATATGAAGGCATCAGCTTTGAACTTATGTATCACTATACAGTTTCCCACTTTCATTGCATGTCTTTGAAAATTACTAAGGCATATTTTGTGTGATGATACAACGCAATAAGGGTTCTCCCAATGCATTATTGTATTTTAAGATATATCATATATGCACATTAAAGATATGTTTTTTTTTAAAGGAGGCAAAAGCTTTGCCTCATCTCATTAATAAAGAAGAAGAGAATAACCAGGTCCCAAGAGGGTCATTACTCCTCCACAAATGAAAGAAAAACAGAGCTACTCTCGCGGCATCAATGATCCCAAGTGTTTAGCCCCGGCCAACACCCAATTTGTGGCCTCTACTTTGATGCCCGCGAACATAGTTGTTGGCATAGATAATTTCTTCTGGAACACCCTCGCATTTGTCTCTCTTTCCAAACCTCCCAGGATACAAGCGATATAAGTGAGGATACGGCCTTTCTCCGATGCCCACGCTCGAGCACAATCGTAGCCCACCACTCCTGGACCGTTGGGATCCCTGCCCAAGCGACACTACAAGGATTCCGGTCTATTGCAACAAAATTTATGGCTACAACTACGTTTTGTTGCAATAAAACGCAAAATTACCACAAATTCTCCGGTTGTGGTAATAGGCTGCACATATTGCCATAACTTAGTTTGGTCGCGATTGTGTCCAGCTCAGGCGCATCCAGCTAGCATCTCACCGCGTTCCATATGCAAGTGGAATATCTGCACTTGAACAGTAAATGCACCGCCTTCTCAGGCTCCCTCTTGCATAGTTGGCATAAATTGCAATTTGGTCATCCTCGTCGCTGCAAACGGTCAGCCGTCCACACTCTATCCTCGATAACAAGCCACGCAAAAAACTTACACCTTTATCATATTGGTTGCCACTCCTCCGGCAAACTGCGCCTTGTAAGCCGAGGCAGATGAGTGTTTGCCGTTTGCCATGAGGTTCCATTTGATGTCATCAGGCCGATCAACCTGAAGGTGTACCCTGCTTATCTTGTCCCAGAGTTTGCAAAATTCTCAAATATGCTGGACCGATAGTCCATCCTCCATGTTAATCCACTGTATCCATCTGTGATCTAGCATGGCCTCTTGCACGGACTTGCTCCTATTTGAAGATATCGCAAAGTTGGTGGGCGCAACATCCTTGGGTTTTTTTTCCTCGAGCCATGGGGAGTGCCAGAAGTGCGTCGTTCGCCCGTCTCCCATGGTGATAGTTGTAGCAGCGTAGAAAAGCTCTCTGTCCATGGAATCACATGGGTTTCCCATGCCCACCCATGCTCTACTGGGCTCCTCCCATTCATACCACAGTCATCTCAGTCGCCAAGCTCTCGCATACATGTGAAGGTCTAGAACACCCAATCCGCCTAGCCTCTTTGGTCTGCAAACTGTCTTCCAATTAACCTTACACTGCCCACCGGAGACCTTGTCCGCTCCAGCCCAAAGGAATGCCCTCTCAATCTTGTTGAGGGCATGCAGTGTGCTCTCCGGAAGCCTAATTACCATAGCATGGAAGGTTGCCTGGGCGGTGCTCACCGATTTGACCAGCTCGATGCGCCCAACCGCTGTAATGAAACGGCCGAACCAGGGTACCAGCTTCCCCGCTGTTTTGCCCACTAGGTGTTGTAGATCAATTTTCTTTAGTCGGTGAACTGACAGAGGTAGGCCAAGGTAGCGCATGGGGAAGTTTGCACGAGTCGCCGGAAGGTACTCAAGAATGTCATCAAGGTCTATCCCGTTGCAGCTAATAGGTGTGACGGAGCTCTTCTCAAGGTTTGTCACTAGGCCTGTGACATCGCCGAACTCCACCAGTATCGAGGTTAGCTGTTGAATGTCCTCCTTGAAAGGCGCCACAAAAATTGCGGCGGCGTCGGCATATAAGGAGGAACGCATGCACGTGGCCCTGCCTCCAATCTGGTGAAGCTTGCCCTATCTAGTGGAGGTCTCCAAGACGCTTTGAATAGGATCAATCACCAGGATAAATAGCAGAGGAGAGAGCGGATCTCCCTGCCGGAGGCCCACGCCATGCAAGATAGGCTTGCTCGGAATCCCATTAAGAAGCACTCGGGATGATGACGAACGAGCAGGGCGGAGAGCATATCTCTGAACTGGGCCGGGAACCCACGGTGAGCAAGAAGGCTCAGCAGGTAGTCCCATCTAACGGAGTCAAAAGCCTTCTTGATGTCAAGCTTGAGGAGAAGTGTACGCTTCTTTAACTGGTGCATCCACCCAGCAAAGTTTCGCACATACATAAAGTTGTCACGGATGCTCCTGGATTTGATGAAGGCGCTGTGGGATCGGGATATCAGAGTGTGCATAAAAGGTGCTAATCGGGTTGCCATCATCTTTGCCACAATCTTGGCCACCGCATGAATAAGACTGATAGGCCTAAAGTCGGTGATGCTCTCAGCGCCATCTTTCTTAGGGATGAGCACAATGTTGGCGGTGTTCATCCAATGGAAGTGCTTTGATCAGAGGTCGGAGAAGCTATTGACCACAGCCATGATGTCCACTTTGATGACCTCCCAACATGTCTTGAAGAAGGCTCCAGTGAAACCATCCGGGCCCGGCGCCTTATCCTTAGGCATGTCTCCAATGGCTGGCGTCGAGCACCTCCTTCTCACTAAAAGGATCATCCAAGCTAGATAGATCACAATGGCTGAACTGCATGCTATCCCAGTTCAAATCTCTCTGCGGCCGAGGCTTTTTTCGCAACATGCCAGATATGTGCTCATGGGTCACCTTCTCCTTCTCTTCATGTAAGCTTGCCCAATCAGACCCCATCTTGAGCCTATGGATGAAGTTCTTTCTCCTTCTTGAATTTATTTTTATGTGAAAAAATCTTGTATTGGTGTCGCCCTCTTTCAGGTTTGCTATCCTCGAGGCATGTCTCTTTCTTGCCCTTTCCAGAACCGCAAAACCAGTCACTCTCCTCTTAAGCCTCGCCCTCAAGTCTCGCTCTGTTAAGATATAGCTCCTCTTATGGATTGTATTTAGACTCTTGTATCTGAAAGAGATCGTATTATCGGTGTCTTTTGTGAGAGAAAAAGCCAAGTTATGTTGATTTAGTGCTGAGAGCTATCACTGCTGCATATTGGGTCATCGCACTAAAAAAACCTATCGCAAAAACAGTTTTTTTTTAAGGTAAAATTGCTGCTTTATTCAATTAAACCGCAGCCAAATCTGAGTTCAACACGTCCAAAATACAGCCCTGTCCAACATGCAGCCAACTCTTACCACTTTTATTCAAGCAGTCATATCTGATATTCCGAGCGTGTCCGTCGCTGCGTCTGCATTCACTTTGACCCAGCGCTCGTCAGGTGGGCTCCATTTTTCGCTCAAATTGGTTTTCATCACTGGATTTTGTTCATGAAGTGATTGCTACTCTCGCCATCAGCCTGCCTGGGTCTTTAATAGCTTTTCCTTCGCGGGCATCATTACGGGTGAGCCACGTATGATATCGATAGAGCATCATCAGTACTGTCGCTCTGTGCATTTCATTCGCTCTTCCCTCCATCCAGTTCAATAGCCACATACGCAAGAAATAATGTTGCTCATGTATTGCTGATGGAGGGGTGCAGTCCATCGCTTGACTCTCTTGTAATGTTGATCCCCTTCCAACACCTTCAGGCGTGAGGGCACGTCCAGAGCATACAAAGGACTGTCCCCTCCCTCCTGCATGCAGCATATAATACTCCGAATTTTATATGACGATGTTAGGGTTCGCCCCCCCACAGTAAGACCATCCATCGCCAGCCGCCATGCATGGTATTTTCCTTGCCAGTGACATCGGAGCCATCCGCGGTGAGCCGAGACCGAGGATGAATAATCTGCAGCCCCAGCCAGCCGCCTCTTGGTCTCCATCTTCAGGTGGTACGCTGAATGGACCGTGAATACCCATTTTTTGTGTGATTCCATGCAGAGTAATTCTTCCCTACTCATCTTTTAATTGAGAGTAAATAGCATAAAACTACTAGTTTACAGGGTAGGGTTCCAAAAAACTACCAGATTTTAATTTTTCTCAAAAAACTACCAAACGTGTGGTCGGCTGTTTCAAAAAACCCAAATCACCGAGTGTTTAAATTGTAAACCGTTTTTTGACAGTTGTGGCCCACCTGTCAGGTCCATGTGGCATAAAAATTAACACCGTTAGGTTGACCGTTAGATTGACCATTCACAGTTATGACGGGTGGGGCCCAAGTATGTATAAAAAGCACTTGAGTCCCTGTAATTTTCAAAAGAAAAGCGATCGGGTCCCTGTATTTTTTCTAAAAAAGCGATCGGGTCCTTGGGAAGAAAAGAAAAAAGCAATCAGGTCATGGGCCAATCCCGCACGACTTCTCTCCGGCAACCTGTCGTCGTCCATTCCCCTCCATCCCCTCCCCTACCGGTGACTGGAGGAGGCCGAGCTCCAGGACATGGGGTGCGCGGCCAGCGGCTCGTCATGGCACGGCCAGCAGCGGGGCCTCGGCCGGCTCCCCATGGCACAGCCTCAGGCGGCTCGCGGCCAGCAGTAGGGCCTCAGGTGGCTTCCCATGGCGTGGCCTCAGGCGGCTCGCGTCCAGCAGCACGCGGCGGCTCCGCATGTCGCGGCCAGCAGCACGCGGCGACTCCCCATGGTGCGGCCAACAGCACGCGGCGGCGGCGAGCGACAACAGGTGGCGGCGGTAAGTGCAACAGGTGGGGGTGGCGAGGAGCCGGGGACAGCAGCAGCTGGCGGCGCCCGAGCACGGCATGGCCAGCTGTGTGCGCGCTCTTCCTCTGGCACGAGCACGAGCACGGCACGACATGGTCAGCACGGCGAACTCCGGCAGGATACTTCCCCGGACAGGGTTAGTCTGCAGGGGGAGGAGGAAGGCGGGATGCTCGCCGGCAGCGGCGCTCTGGCGACCGGCCGGCCGGCCCAGGGGGCGAGCATACGCGTCGAGCACCCTCAATGGCTGCGCGGGGGCAAGCAACGGGAGGAAGAAAGAGAGATAGAAGAAGAAGACGGGGTGAATAAGAGAGATAACGGAGTTGACATTTTATGCCACGTCAGCTCTGACGAGTGGGCCATCCTTGTCATAATCACGATCAATTTGAAAGCATTCGGTGATTTGGGTTTTTTGAAACAGCCGACCACGTGTTTGGTAGGTTTTTGAGAAAAATTAAAATCTTGTAGTTTTTTGAAACCCTAACCTGTAAACTAGTAGTTTTATGCTATTTACTCTTTAATCGAAGACCCGCTCCGCTCCAATGTTGTCTTTTAAATCCCAGTGGTACGTCCATAATGGATAACCATGTGCGGTACCTTGGCTTATCACACACGATACACTTGGTAGCAGACATGTGTGATGGAGTGAGCTATGGCCAATGATTACACAGAACAAAACATGTGAGACGTGCAAACATATATATCTCTCTACTACTCAAAAAAACATAAGATTCCAATTTCACCTCTCTTTCGTTCAAACTTCCTTATATACGTCCCACCCTTTTCTTCTCCTCTTTCATTTTTCCTCCCATCTCTGATTTTCTCCCATCCATTCTCCCTAAAATAGAATTAATTGTCTCAATTTTGTTTGGTAAGTTATTAAATTCTTACCAAAGAATAAGTGTTTAACATTAAAATGACAAGTAAATCATGGTGATTGAATACAAAAACTTGCTAAGATTTTAGCGCATCAATATAATAATAGACGTGCTGTCATGGGCTAATCTACTAGAATGTTTATACTCCCGTTGCAACGCACGGGCAATTGTCTACTGTTTTAAAAGTTCAATGTATCTCAAAAGATGTTCCCATTTTTCAAATTTGTTCAAAATTCAATAAATTATAAAAATATTTAAGAAATGTTCATGGTCTCGAAGATTTTTCCCGATTTCGAAAAATGTTAAGAAATTCCAAAAATTGTTCACAATTGTGAAGAGATGTTTGGAATTCAAAAAATCTTCAATTTTTTCAAAAAAATGTTTGCATTTTGAAATAATGTAAACAAGCTTGAAAAAAATGTGTTTTTGAAAACATGTTCACTGGTTTCAAAAAAGTTTGAACCATACTACAGTCCCCATGCACTTCTACTCTATGCCTTCCAAAGGGCCGGCACAGTTGGGCACCGTTAATGTGCCTTGGATACTGTATTAGACGAACTAAAGCGTACATGAGACTTACATGAGACGGGCCCAAGTCTCCGGTTTGAGTTGGCTTTTCTTTGGAATTTTTGTATTTAACTTTTCTTAGGAAATGGTGAATTAGGTTATTTTTCGTGAAAACCATATTATAGATAATACAAAATGCTCATAAAAATGTTCGCCGCATATTTGAAAAATATTCGTCATATATTTGCAAAAATTAATGTTCATCATGTATTTGCAAAATGCTCATCATGTGTTGTAAGTGTTTCTGCTTATTAAATAGATTGTCGTGTATCTGACAATTGTTTGTCACATATTTGCAAAGTGTTCATGTACTGTTTGTAAAAACGTATCATCGCATATTGTGAAAATGTTCATTGCTTCATATAAAAAGGTTCACTGCTTAATATAAAAATGTTCATTGCTTAATGCAAAAATGTTCATCTATTCCAAAGAAATGAAGAAAGAAATCTCTATTACTTAAAAAAACATAATATTGTCATTTCACCTCTCTTTCGTCTAACCTTACTTATATACATCCTACTCTTTTCTTCTCCTCTCTCATTTTCCACCCATCTCTGATTTTCCTCCCGTCCATTCTCCCTAAAATAGAATTAATTGTCTCATGTTTTATTAACTTACTAAAATAAAAACGTATTTTGTTTGATAAGTTACTAAATTCTTACCAAATAATAAATGCTTAACAATAAAATGACAGGTAATCATGGCGATTGCATAGAAAACTTGTTAAGATTTTAGTGCATCAATATAATAATAGCCGTGCAGTCACATGCTAATCTATTAGATGTTTATGCTCCGCGAACCAACCTGTGGTTGGATGGTTAGAGGGACTATGGTATCCCAGCCCAGCAGGGTTCAAATCCTGGTGCTCGCATTTATTCCTAGATTTATTTCAGGATTTCCGGTGATGTGCATTCAGTGGGAGGAGACGTTCCCGTCGACGACGACGTGACTACGGTGACTTCGTAAATTTCAAGATGATATGCCGACTCAGTCTTTCGGAGGTGCTTATAGGGGTAGGGTGTGCGTGTGTGCGTTCATAGGGGTGAGTGTATGCGCGTGTATATGAGCGCTTGCATCTGTACTATGTTAAAAAAATGTTTATACTCCCGTTGCAACGCACGGGCAATTGTCTAGTATTTTAAAATTTCGATGTATCTCAAAAAATGTTCCCATTTTTGAAATTTGTTCACAAATTCAATAAATTATAAAATGTTAAAAAAAATATTCATGGTCTCAAAGATTGGGAACAGAAAATAAATCAAAAATTACAAAAATTGTACACAAATGTTAAGACATGTTAAGAATTCGAAAATTCTTCACCTTTTTCATAAAAAATATTTGCACTTTTAAAAAATGTAAACAAGCTTGAAAAAAAAGTGTTTTCAAAACATATTCATTGGTTTCCAAAAAGTTTACATGAGATTTTGTATTGGACGAACTAAAGCCTACATGAGGCTTACATGAGATGGGCCTAAGTCTCCCGTGTGAGTTTATTTTCTTTGGATTGTTTTTATTTAACTTTTCTTAAGAAATGGTAAATAGGGTTATTTTTCGGGAAAACTGTATTATAGATAATACAAAATGCTCATAAAAATGTTCGCCTCATGTTTGAAAAATATTCGTCATGTATTTGAAAAAAATGTTCATCATGTATTTGCAAAATCCTTAACATGTGTTTTAAGTGTTTCTGCGTATTAAACTGATCGTCGCGTATTTGAAAAATATCTGTCACATATTTGCAAAGTGTTCATCTACTGTTTGTAAAAAAGTATCATCGCATGTTGTAAAAATGTTCATTGCTTAATATCAAAATGTTCATTTATTCAAAAGAAATGAAAAAAGAAACGGAGTAACAAAACAACCGGATAGAAACCCTGAAGAAAACATGGCTCAAAAAAAAGTTAGCGGAGTTCAAACAAGAGAAACTTTCTAATATTTTAGGCTCTAATATTTGTTTGTCAAAACATTTCACTATATATTTTTACTATTTAATAGGATAGTGCCCATGCGTTGCAATGGGATATAAATATTCTAGGACATTAGCTCATAATTTACCTGCCCATATTAATTGTTTAACCAAATGTTCAACAAATTCTGCCTGTGTTTGTGAAAATAAATGGTTACAAATTTTGGCCATGATTTTATAAAAATATGTTCAGTAACTAAGTTGAGGTGGAATTGATGCAGAGTGTAAGTAAATTAAGTACATTAATTAGCTTACGAGGAGGCTGGAAAAAATGGTGTGGCGTACTAACAATCGGTTGGGCGGAAAAAACAATTGGTGAAGGTACGTGGTGTGAGGGGGGAGAACCGATTAGCAAAGCATACCGCTGGCAGGAAAAAACGCTACTCTTTTTTTAAATAGTATATTTTTTAAAAGGAGGATAACCCCCGGCCTCTGCATCAAGAGATGCACATATCATTTTTATTATATTATTGAACAAAGCCTTACAAAGTAAATACACAACTCAACCCAAATCCACCCTGCACTTGCAGTGATGTAATTAACAATACTTCTTCGCACTAGACAAAGAAATAGAAGGAACTCATACTTAAGATTTTGTCGTCACATATCAATGCAAGTGCAAATTAAACCAGGGGTACACGAACCACAGCGTGCAGGTGCAAGTTGTTCTTCCATCGGACAGTGAGGCCCATCTCCTCTGTCATGTCCAACCCATCTGGTTTCATCCCTCCTGGGAGTTCCCAGTCGAAGTGGTAGAGAAGTGCGGCCAACACAATCTCGATGCTAGCTTGCGCGAACATCATTCCAGGGCACATCCTTCGACCTGCCCCAAACGGTATGTACTCAAAGTCCGTTCCTTTGAAATCAACCATGCCAGATTCAAACCTCTCTGGTTTGAACTCTTCAGGGTCTTCCCAGTGCTTAGGGTCTCTTCCGATTGCCCATGCGTTCACCAATACTGTGGTGCCCTTGGGGACGTCGTACCCAAGGATTTTGCAAGGCTCCCTTGCCTCCCTAGGGAGAAGCAAGGGTGCAGCTGGATGAAGCCTCATTGTCTCCTTGATGACGAGTCTAAGGTACTTGAGATTGATCAAGTCATCCTCGGTCACCTTAGGCTTTCCTTGAAGATTGTTGCGTACTTCGGCTTGTGCCTTCCGCATCACATTTGGATACCTCATGAGCTCTGACATGGCCCATTGGAGAGTGGTTGCTGATGTCTCACTTCCGGCACCAAACAGATCCTGCAATTTGCCGATATGATGAAATTTTGAGTTGCTACTTATTCTTAGCAGATTTGGATTGTCGCCCATATGTAGTGAGATATCCAGTAGAAAGTCCTCGAATAATAGCGAATAGGAAAAAGTCTAAAATAAACCTTGAACTTGTAGACGAATGATAATTCGAACCCTGAACTCTTAATCCCAGAAATCAGCACACCGAACTCTTTAATCCCGGTCTATTTTAAACCTTAAGCGTGTTCCCAAACAGGGATTGTCGATGTGGCACCTCAAATCCCGGGAAAGTTGAGTGCGCTCGCATCTGGGCCGGCCCAACAGGCACAAACCAATTTTTCTTTTCCTTTTTTGTAACACGGAAGTAAAAATACCCAAAAAAAAATATAACTCTGGAGTAATGGAACTTGCGCCCACGAGGTTCAAACTCCACCCGCTAGCCACTAGAAGCATTGGCTGTTAGTGCTATATAATTAGATGCCCGAGCAATTTAACCAGAGGTCGTAGCGTCCAGATTTGAAAATATCTTTTTGGGCACAAAAAATAAGATTTGAAAATATCTTTTAGGGGACACGTATATTGGAAACGTGGAGGCCAGAACGACTTTTGAAATATCCGTTCTTTTAAAGTGTGAACACTTTCTAAAAATTCTGAATACTTTTTTAAAAAAAGGAACAATTTTCTTGAAAACACAATCAATTTTGAAAAAGCAAACACTATTTGGAACATAAACATTTTTAGCAAAAATGCAACTAATATTGAAACCTGAACAATTTTTTAATACAATGTAAAAAAAGTTCGTATAGTTTTATAAAATGTAAAATGTATATTTGACAGTATGTTACCCTGTCATATTTTCGATTTTTTTGGAATTTCATACATTATTTGTGTTAAAAAATATTTGTTATTTAAAAATTGTTCTGATTCTTTTCAAGAAATGTTTCGAAGGTTTAAAAAAGTGTTCATATATAAACGTTCCTCTCTGTCCTTATATGCAACGAGCAATTTATAATGACTAGCAGCCATCATGGCGATTGGCTAGGTCCGACCGCCGCGAGTTCCAGGCCCCTAGCTAGTTCGGGACCTCTCACAAGCTCACTGTTGCTTCTATTTTTTGTCGCTCCTAACATACGAAAAGTTAGCGAATATAACACATAAGTGAATAATTATTGCATTCCCTGTGAACTGGAGAAAAAAGCAAATTAAGATACACTTGTGTCTTGCTAACTACTCTCTCGTGTCGAAATACATGACCTTTTTGTTTTGCGGTTACTACTTCACCGTTTGAAAATAATTGAACTTTTTTAATGTATGTTGGTCAATTATTTTGGTTTGACTCAAATTATTAAAAAAGTTTTAACATTGATAATACACTGAGTCAATCACAAAATGAACTATCGAGAAAATGTATAATTAGTTTTGTTTAATACAGCATATTTTGAACTGGGAGGTGGGCGTGGTGACTGGTGAATCATCTTCAAATCATTCAAATTTTAAAAAATATGGCATATTTCTTACGGAACTCTAGCCAAAGTATAACTGCTTGAAAAGGGGAGGCAGACGCTAAGAAATTGTTGTACTTACAAGTATAACTGCTTTGATCATTCCCATGGTAAGAGGCACGTCCAGGCCACCTTCCTTGCGTATCCTCAGGAGCACGTCCACTAGGTCCTCTCCTTCCTCCATGACACCGTTCGCTGAAGCGGCGGTGGCCCTCTGCTCCTCGTGTTGCTTGATCGCGTACTCCATGAGCTCGAAGCTCTTGCGGTGGTACTCCTCGGCCCGCCGTGTCGTGCCGCTGATGAAGCTTGCGAGCCACGACGACGGGAATAGATCGCCGAGGCTGAACCCGCTGGCAATCTTGACACCATCCTCGAGTGTCTGCAAGAACTCCTCACGCCTCTTGAACCTTTCCCCGATCATGGCCCGCACCGCCGAATCGGTGATGAGGACGGCAATCCGCTCGCTCACGTTCACAGCCTCCATGGGTGGCACCGCCGCGACAGCTGCCATGAGTCGGCTGACCTCGTCCTCCCGGATGTGGCGGAATGACTGCACGCGGCGTGTGCTGAGAAGCTCTAGGATGCAGATCTTGCGGAGCTGCCGCCACAAGGCGCCATAGGGTGCGAATACCAGTCCTTCCGAGTTCATGATCTTCATGGTGGGGCTCCACGGCCGCGTAGCAAAGACAACATCATGCGTCCGCATTATCTCGCAGGCAGCCTCCGGGGATGTGGCCACCATCACCGGCACCTCGCCGAGCTTGAGGTACATGAGAGGCGCGTCGAGCTGGTGTGCGAGGTCGGCCATGACACGGTGCATGAGCGGGTTGCCGGCGAGGTGATGAAGGCTGCCGATAACCGGTAGCCGCCACGGACGGTGGCAGACGCAGGCCGCCATTGCCACCGCTATGCTTCCTGTTGAGCTTGAAGAGAAGGAGAGGAAGGAGGAGAGCCAAGAGAAGGCAGAGGTAGTACGCCCACTGCTCCATGGAGACGTCTCGCGTGTTTAGCTAAGGCGCAGTGTGGTAGAGTGGAGGTTATGTTGCACTCTGAGTCTCTGACTCGAGGGCCTTATCTTATATAGTACAAATTAGGTACACCCGAGTAGAAAATCAAATCTCTGTTAGTAATTTAATACTTAGGTTTTAATAGATTTTCATCTCTGGCTGTACGGAGAGCACAAGTGTTACTGAACGAGCTGACGCACATGCAATCAAATTTAAATGCTAGCTGTAGCTAAGCATTTCCTGATCCGAGGTTAGTAATTAATAGGCTTTCGTCTCTGGCTGATAGGTGAGATTCAGCACATTACGCAGATTAGAGGGCAAAAAGCGCTCTAACAAATCGAACGGCTGTATGGTAAATTATGTTGTCGCGAGGATGACAATTTCCTTTAGCAAGCGTGGATATCTTGTCAAAAAGTCGAACATGGCAACGATTTGCCATGTATGCTAAAGAAATTTGCCATCCTCCTGACAACGTGATTTTTCATAAAAACGTTCGATTTGCCATGCTCAAAAATTTGATGCTCGATTTGAAGCGAAATCCATTTTTTATTTGCTAGCTAAAAGATCTGATGCTTGTTTTGTAGCAAAGATTAAAAGGGAACTTCAAAAAACTCTTATATTTATATTTAGGGAACCAAGAGGAAATATAAATGGCACTTTATATTGAGATTTTTGGTGGGACGAAACTTTCACACCAAACTCCTTCCTCTTGCTGTAGCCACCTTGCTGCCTTGGCACCGATTCTTGCACCCGGCATCATCGCGACCTTGCCAAGGTACGACTTGTGGGTGATATCCAAAAGAATTACGTTTTATTGTTGTCCCATATGTATACGTTAATTTGGACATTGTAAATAATGAGAGCAAATAAAGTAGCTACAACTCCAATGTAAGCAGCTTGATATGGATTTATTTTTTATTGATGTGGATTCCAAAGCAGACAAGCAAGAGATCTAGCTGTGTTTGGCAACAATGACCTAAGTCAAGTACTCAAGTACATATGGTACAGGGATAAGCACACTCTCGATTGTTACTTCAAGCGAGCTGTAGATATTGATTACTCAGCGCAACTGCCAAGACTATGTCAGACATGGTAGTTGTTCACGTCCTTCGATATGTCCCAAGTGAGTGCCGATAGGATGCATAGACCAATTGAAGGTCAGGGTTACTTAAGAGCATGGTTAATAATATAGCCAGATGCTGGCTATATGATGTTGCCATGTAACATATAGCCAAGCTTATAACCAACAAGTATAATAGCTAGATATAAATATGTACTACTTTGTTGATACATGGCCCACTTCACTCTCCCACAAAGTATCTAGGAGCATGTGCTGCAGCCGGCTGTTAACTAGTAGCCCGCTTCTCTTCTCTCTCCTCTTCTCTCTCTTCCAAGTAAGCAAGAATATAATATTTAATGTCTTACAGCCCGCCTGCGTCACCTTATTGTACTTGCTCTAATAAACCAACTAGTAATCATGTACTCCCTCCTTCCCAAAGTAATCATGTACTCCCTCCTTCCCAAAGTATAAGACATCGTTTGACTTTTCTGGTCTTCGTTGCACAACTTTAACTATTATTTTCACATATTGTATGTCTATAAAATTAGTATACAAACATATGAACTACAATTGTTTTGCAAGACAAATACTATGATGTCATTTATGCATATTCAATCCATGTACTTTGATATATATTACTGGTCAAAATCATGAATCAAAGACCGTGCAAAGTCAATCACGCCTTATATTATGGGAAGGAGGAGTACGATGCAATGCACTTTAATATTATGCACTATTTTTTGTAGGGGATATTAGGCAATAGATTAACTGCATCGTGTAATAATACTAGTATTTGGCAAGATCATAATTGCATGTTAATATTAGGCCATATATAATTAATTGGTTGATGTTGACGTTGATATTATGTATACTATTAATTAGGGAGGATGCTAACTTTCTTTAGCGCTACACCGAGGCAAAACAGACCATTGGATATAGACTCGGTTGAAAGGATGAGATATGTTGGATCTCTACAACTAGCTCTTTTTATATTGGCATATAGATATAGATTACAATTTGATACAACATACTAGTAGCAAACGTGAAAATGAAGAATTAAATGGAAATACAGAATTATCTATTTCCAACCTAAGATTGTACCAAATGAATGTGTTCAATTTCAAATTTCATTTCCACAAAATAATTTGACAGAAAAAGAACACATAATTTCAGGCTTTTAAATATGCAATCTATCTACCGAGTTTTGCTGGAATTATTGGGGTTTAGCCCATTGTTATTTTCTATAATTTCTGGCGGAAATTACAGAGGCCCATATGGCACATTCACTCATTACAGAATGTTTAGTCCCACCATGCTAGTGAAGGGCGTGGAAGACCAACATATAAGGTGGGTTGTTCAACACACCTCTAAGAGCTTGACCAGAGGGCACATACATGTGTGCTCCTCCTCCTCCGTCACCTGCCTCGCACTCATGCGTCGTGCTTCGGGGTCGAGCTGAGCCGAGTGACGGTAGGAACAACACCACGTTGGTTGTTTCTCTTCCTCGTCTGTTGGATCTTCCAGCATCATGGTTAAGCACGACGACTTCGTGCCGACGTCGATGACCTCCTCGGTGACATGGAGAGCGAGTTGGTCAAACAAAAACATGGCGAACGACGTGCCTGCATCTTCTTCCACCGCACCACATGTGTTCTTATCCCTTCTGTTAGGGATAGCATCAGGTCTACTAATCTTATCTACGATATGCATATGATGTTTGTTTGTTATGTACCCAATTGCATGACTACTTACATAATTTTGCTACTTTATTCTATTTTCATCTCTAGTTTGATTATCATGTTTTATTTATCTTTTGGGGGATTAAAGATAATGATGAAGTGCTAAAAGATTCAAAAAGTTCAGGACGTGGAGTATCTGCTCACGAGCTCATATGCTCCCGGATGAATAGTAAATTCAAAAATAAATGTTAAAAAATTCTGGATTTTTTTGTGGCAAACATTAAGGAATTTTTAGGGTGGTTCCAAAATTTCTTCATGAAATCACATTTGTGAAAATTATGGAGAAAAACAAAATTGATGCTTTGAAAATGGTACTTTCAAACGCATTTAGGAGTACTGATTTTATTTTTTGGCCACAACTTCCAACAATGCATTTACATGATGAAACTTTGCAAGCACTCCAAAGATTTCATAAAGTTTGCCCCAAAAAAGATTCCAAACTTTTTGAATTTGTGTTCTTTTTTGACTCAAAAGATTATATAGGTAAGGAAAAAAATCAATACCGTTGCAAACAACTCAAACAAATTCTATATTAAGAAATCAATGCATTTTCAAATAAAATTTCCATAAAATACATAGGTGAGAAAACATATAATATAGTCAAAACAATTCAAAATGCAAATTTAAATGTGGTAAAATACATTGTAGCATTGTTTATAATGCTCTAGGGGGCAAAGTGAAATTATGTGGATGAGTGGGTCAAAATGAAAGTGACTTACAAGAGATGTAACGTAAGGAAATATTGGAAATTTATTTGAGATGGAGGAGGTGTTGGTCTCGCTCAAACAACCCCTCCCAACCCAGCCATCCTATCCCTTGCCGGCAGTGGAACCGGCAATCACGACCCGCTAACGTACTCCCCCATGCCCTAGCCCGCATGTAGAAAGATGACCGACATGCAAACACTCTCTGGTACACCCGCTTCAATCTGCGCCTCGACGAGGCCGATGGACTGGATTTCCAGTGTGCCATTTGGCGATTATTTCGCCTGTGCATCTTGACAATCCCTAAGTGGATATTGTAGCTATTTCCATAGTGGAGGTTCTAAGAACGTTGTATTGAATGTCGAACACAAAAGAAGCTTAAGGTAGGATTTGTATTCTCTTGATTTCTATCTACCAATGATACAACACTACGTACACCAAACGTTTCTTTGCCTAGACCATTCTAGTAAAAGATAGTTTGCAAGTTTCAAAGAAAGCAAGCGTGGAGTAACGATGCTAGGTGCTGCAAAATTGAACCTAGGTAAGGTTGTGGTACTAGATCACTATTCATGCATTACAGTTTTACATGTGAGAGAGTCCTATGCTTACATGCTACAAAATCCATTTATCGGATATACTTATGATTGAAACCCCTGCCAAGCATCCGCAACTACTAATAATTCATTAAGGTAAAACCTAGCAATATCATTAAGATCTAAGGGTCCACTATATCCTATATGCAACAATTCAGAAACTTGATACACGGTAATATCTATCACTCGGGTCATACACATTAAGCAAACTTATCAATATTGCAAATCCTAAAGTGTGATCTAACATACACGCATGCTGATACCTTAGGCATTAAAGGACAACCCCATATCATAACATACAATTCCTATCAATCCTAGTTCACCATCAATCACCATGGGACAAAAGGATCTACTTAGACATAATAGGAGTGCAACACATAACCGGTAAATAATTTATCACAACAAACACCTTGTGTTAAGTAGGGGTGTTCGAGAGTACACCACTATATGTAGAGAGGAAAAGGCGATGGAGATGGTGGCGAAGTCGGTGGAGATGAAGGAGATGACGGCGGTGATCGCAGTTCCCCCAACAACGCTCTGGCGACACCCGGAGAGACGGGGATACCCCCTCCCTTTTCTCATTTCTTGCCCACCTCCTTGGTGGGAGAAGGTTTTCGACCTCTGTTTCATGGTGTTCATGTCCCCCGGAGGGCGAGAGCCCCTTTTGAGATTGGAACTTTTTTATGGCACCTTTTAAATTTCCTCAGTGCTAAATCCGAGTCCTGTCACCGTTTTATCGACCACCGGAGTTTTGTAACCCCGAAAAGTCAGAAAAAAATTGGAGGCTCAGAATATTCCACAACAAGGTTGTGACCCTTGGGCAGTCGCAACCGACCTTCACAGCCACCACACGGCCTGGGCGATGTGGCATGTGGGGGGCACCCTGTGCGCCCCTCTTCAACCCATGGGCTCTTCTCGATCGTGTAAAAATATCCTTGTCTGAAGAGTCCAAAATCACTGGAAAACAATAACTGGCCTTTGGCACTTGATTAATATGTTAGTCCAATAGAAATATTCTGAAATTATGCCAAAACTATGTATATAAATGTTGCAAATATATCACATTAAGATGTGCTGCAAATTGTTTTTAGTTGTAATGAGGTTGTACTTCAGTTCGCTGAGATTCAAACACTCGTGACTGCAACTCATGGCGAGAGTGAAGGGGGGTTGTCTGCCAATTGTATGTCCATATTTTTTAAATTGTTCATTTTTTCATTTTTATTTAAAAAAACATTTTTAACAAAATATGTGAATTTTTTAAACTTGTCGCTGTCTCCAATATGATTTTTAAAGTTGTTTTTTTTGTTTACTAATTTTCTTATTTATACAGTACCCGCATTGTATTTTTTTAATATTTAAGATACTTTGTACTTTTTTACGGAAGAGATACTTTATACTTCCAGGATCATATCGCAACACAAAATATTTCCGGACACATTTTTCCGTTCACCTTTTTAGTAGTCATTTTTATAGTAGGTCTGATCATAACGCAAAAGAAAAAAAATATGCCTCAGACATATTTTTCTATTGACTTTCTTAGTAGTCATTTTCTCGCCAATTAATACAAAGCAGCCCAGGAGATGACAAGCAAACGAAACACATAGAGCAAAAGAAAGCATGTCAAACCCAGCCGTGAACAAGGACAAACGAGAAGTTTTTTCTTAACACACTACAATCGAGGTCGCTCACATACACGAGCATCCACTCACCCCTATGAACGCATGCAAGCACACTCTACCCTTATGAGTATCTCCGAGAAACTGAGTCGGCATATCATGTTGAGATTTCACGAAGTCGCAACAGTCGACGGAAATGTCTTCTTCCACTGAACGAAAATCGCCGGAAGTCTGAAATAAAATCAGGAATAATGTAAGCACCAATGTTAAGTTTAGAACTCGAACCCTGGTGAGCTGACGATACAACTGTCCTCCCAACCATCCAATTACAGGTTAGTTTGCGACGAACGAGAAGATGTGGAAGAAAAATAGGTCAGCATATTCGTATGCTGTTGTTAAAGACTTTAACGAAGTCTCAGTCGACTTAGCCTTAGAAGAAGAAGAAAAAAACTCATTCTTGAATTTGTGGCACGGTCTTGAAGTAAACTGCCAGTATCATTGTTATAGTACAAATAATCGATATCGTCAAGCACATTTCTTTGTGAGGACTTCTTGGTCAGACTCGAGTCTTGAGTGGGGCGGGAACCAACGCAGCATCCGTTGACGCCCACCCACCCGCCCACCCAGCACGACGGTCATCTCACGCCCGGATGCACCAACTTAATTACGATCGTACACGGCAGGCACTACGGCAACACACGCTACATGCTCCGTACGAAGCTGCGGTAACATTATGCCGCCGGCGGCGCTGCCCAGCTTTGCTCTCCTCCGCCTTGCCACCACCATCGCCATGCTGCTGGTGCAGCAAGCTCGTTTGCTCCCAGTGGTGGCCATGGCGCGGACCAAACTGACCGCGGGAGACACCCTGACGGTGCCGGACTACATCACCAGCCCGTCCGGCAGCTTCGCCTTCGGCTTCCGCGCCCACGACTCCGACCCGACCAAATTCCTCCTCGCCGCGTGGTTCCGGTTCGGTTCCATGCCGCCGCAGGCACACTCCGTGGTGTGGTTCGCGAAAGAGTCCGCCATGGGCACCACGCCTAACGCCACGGCACGGTCCGTCCTCAGCATCCCCGCAGACGGCCAGCTCAAGCTCACCTACGGCAGCATAGAGCTTTGGAGGGCCCCGACCCCCAGCATGAAGCGTGGGTCCGTGTCCGTCCTCATGCTAACAGACTCCGGCAACGTTCAGCTCCTCGGGGACGGCGACAACGTGCTCTGGGAAAGCTTTGGGTTCCCGACGGATACCCTCCTTCCGGGCCAATCTTTGGAGGGGTTTCTCTTCTCCAAGCGCGCGGGCACGGAGTTCACCACGGGTCGGTTCAGCTTGGCAGCCCAGAGCGACGGCAACGTCGTCCTCTGCATCGACCTCTTCACCGGTGACATATTGCAAAACGCCTACTGGGCCACAGCCACCAACGGCCCCTACGGCAACACCACCATCACCTTCGACGAGTATGGCCACCTAAGCTACACTCTCTATGACGGCAGCATCAACAACCTGATTTCGCCTCTCGCCACTGGCAGGAACTATTTCCGGTTCGCCAGGATGGACCCCGACGGCATCGTCCGTGCCTACGCCCATCCTAAACATGGCGGCGGTGGCGGCCATAACACGACTTGGACCGTGTCGGGCACGCTCCCCAGTGGCGGGGGCTGCGAGTTGAAGACGACCAGGATGCAAGGCATGTGCGGCCCTGGGTCGTACTGCGTGGAGACCAGAGAGCGGCTCAACTGCCTGTGCCCGAGTGGATACACTTACATCGATGCAGAGCACACTGAGAGTGGCTGCACGCCGGGGTTCGAGCCACAGAGGTGTGGCGAGGAGAACATCTCTGACAAGTTCTCACTCGTAGAGCTGCCAAACACCATCTGGGAGCTTTCAATGTACTACAAGAAGTTCCCATCGGTCTCAGAGGAGCAGTGCCACGACTACTGCCTCAATGATTGCTTTTGTGCGGCAGCGCTGATGATCAACGGATCCGATTGTGTCGAGTTGGGGGCACTCGTGTACGGGAGGCAGGGAAATGACGTCAAAACGAAGGCGTTGATCAAGGTGAGGAAGGGGAATAATACTTCTTACATGGAGACACCACGGTCAAAAACGACGACGATACTTGTAGGTCCATATAAGATCGTCACCATTTGCTTGGCCTTACTCCTAGTGATCTCCCTCGGCGGCAGCCTCATGGCATTGTATTACCTCACCAGGAACAGAGATAGCCAACGGTTGTTGAGCTCGAGCGTGAGATCGTTTAGTTGCAAGGAGCTTTACCAAGCCACCAATGGCTTCAAGAAACTGCTGGGCAAAGGGAGCTTTGGGGAGGTCTACAAAGGAATGATAAGATCGCCGCAGCCGCATCTCATTGCGGTGAAGAAGCTCATAGACTCGAACGAGTATAGTGAGCAGGAGTTCACCAATGAGGTGCAGTCCATCGGTCAGATCCACCACCGAAACTTGGTTCGTATGATCGGCTACTGCAAACAAGGTAAGCATCGGATGTTGGTTTTCGAGTTCATGCCCGGAGGGTCTCTCCGTGGCTTCCTCTTCAACCCTGAGAGGCGACCACCTTGGCGCTGGCGCGCTGAGGCGGCCCTCGCCATTGCTCGGGGACTTGAGTACCTCCACAACGGCTGCATTGCCCCTATCATCCACTGCGACATCAAGCTTGACAATATCCTATTGGATGATTGTGGAATCCCCAAGATCACCGACTTTGGGATCTCCAAATTGTTGGGGAGCCAGCAGGTGCACACCACAGTGACCCATGTCAGAGGTACCAGAGGGTACATCGCGCCTGAGTGGCTCCGCGGTGATGCACGCGTTGACACCAAGGCAGATGTGTACAGTTTTGGTGTCGTCCTACTGGAGATGATTTGCTGTCGGAGGTGTCAGGAGCCGGTGACTCCTGTCATGCCACAAGGGCAGGGCATGGAGGACGATGAAACGGTCACGTTGTTCGGTTGGGCGGCCCAACTGGTTATCGCACGGAGGACGGATCTAATGCTACATGGTGATGCATATGTCAACACCGCCGAGGACAAGGAGAGGGTGGAGCGGTTCACCCGTGTGGCGCTCTGGTGTATCGAGCCAAACCCGCTGCTGCGGCCGACCATCCACCAAGTGGTGCAGATACTGGAGACCAATGATGGGGTGAAGGTTCAGGCACTACCCGACCCTCCAGACTGTTACATGGAATCCTCGCCCTTAATTCCTCAGCTCAGGATGGAATGAGAACACAAGTCATATTTCTAGCTTGCAAATATTTATTCGTGAAACATTTTTTTACTTTTAAGAAAACACAGTTTGTGTCCCAGTGACCCAGTCCAAAAAGAATTGAGCCCATAGAAAGTAATGAAAATGGTTGTGCGACATGGGGACAGGATTGTGTTCCCTAGATGAATATATCTTATTTTACTGCCCACCTTTATCAGCATGCAGTAGGTTGATCTGATAAATATATATATATATATACCAAAATTAGTGGTTGATGATTCTGGCCATACTTTAAGGACAGGAGTGTAACTGGCACATACACTATCTCAAAAATTGATGCCAGAAGATCACAATATCGAATGTGGGTGTGGGTGGACCATGCTCCAGACCAATATCTTCCTCATCCTTGTTGAGCTCAGCGGCAAAGCCCTCGAACATATGATGTTAGCTCCTGATCTTTGCATGTCTCTAGGAGTTTTGTAGGATTCCCTTATAATTTCTTTCTACGGGATTTTTTCCTATAGACAGAATGAGCCCCTGAAGGTTGGCGGCGGCGCAAACTACATCATGTGGTTGTGGCCGCCTCACAACACATGCATACCACATACGACTGAACGATGATACCCAGCCCAATAAAGCCGCCTGTCAAACAAAGCATGATATATAGCAACTCACACACGCAATTAGTGGGGTGATCACGTTTTACCAAGTCATCATTCTGTAGGTCAGTCAACCTTGTCGTCTTAACAAGAATACCACCGAATGGTGAAAACGCAATGGTGAAAACTTAACAACACTGGTCCAATCAGGGAGACTCCTATCGCTCTCATTTGGTCGAGAAAATGGTTTATGGCCCCACGACAAGCACCAGCTATTACTTATGTTTTGTTTTAGAAATTCGTAAATAACATATATAGTGGAGATGACCCTAGATTTCTAAACTACTGATACATCCTGTCATAAAAAACATCAGTACTTACTGTTGGAAATATGAGCAAATTACTATGATATTTAATCCGAATAAACAGAAAATAAATCATGACTACAGGTAGCAGAGATTGAACTAATCATGCAAACTAGCATAGCAGATGAACAGATCACATACTAGAAACAAGAATTCTACCATGATCTCGAACAGGAAGGATAGAATCACATACGGTGCAGTGGGAGCAGCACCGCCGGCGTTGACGTTGTCGCCCATGTCGTCGAGGATGCATAGCTCTGTCCTCGGCTCAGCTCAACCCCGCAACCCGCGGCGCGGCGCGTCGTGACGAGGCGTGGCGTTGCGAGGCGAGCGAGGAGGAGGAGCGCGCGTGTAGGTCTCCTCTTCTCATGCTCATACAAATGGTAGAAGAGCTCACCTTATAAAGAGGTACAACTCTCTCTCAACTTATGAGGTGGGACTAAACTTTAGCCTCACTCACTCCACTCACATGTGCGCTTGAATGGGCCAAAAGAATTTCAGAATTTTAGTTGGGCTTTGGGCCAAAGGTCTACTAGCAAAATTCCAACAATCCCCACAAAGTCTCATTGGCACATCTCATCATTTAGTTCTAAAATATTGTTTATATACCGGTGCTTAGTAGAGACTATGAAGTTGAACTTTCACTTAGAGTTTTATGCTACACTACATCACAACTTGAATAGTGGACTATGCCTTGAACTACAAGTTTTCTGCGAGACTAGTTTCACACAAATTCTTGACCGATACCGGGCTGCCGCAAGGCTTTCCCACGGGTGGAGCGTATACGTCATACTCCAGGGTCTTTCATGAATTTATTAGAGAACACCCAATTCTCACAGACTGCGACGTGAACAGTCAAATTCATATAGGTGTGTTCCTCAGGAGATTCTCTACAGGACAACATCTCTGCTTACTCAAATAAGCCACTTGGAACACATTAAGATAAATATCAATCTGCCATGCAGATCAGGAGAGTATTGCATCTTCACGGAGTGGGATAATTAAAAATAGGGATACTCTCCTCTCAGCTGACCAACAGCTTGTCTCCCACTTCTACTTCACGGGATCTCCGATCACATAGAGTGGGTTACCACTATGGACAACTCATGCGGTGGGTCTCAAACCCATCTCCATCGATGCATTATCTATCACATTACGTGATAGACCCTTTATGAAGGGATCTGCCAAGTTTTTCGTTGTTTGGATATAATCCAACGTAATAACTATGGAGTTCCTCAATTTTCTGACAGATTTTAGTCTCCTCTTCACATGCCTTGAGGACTTCATATTGTCCTTAGAACTGTTTATCTTGAGGATCATAGTTTGATTATCACAGTTCATCAGGATAGGGGGTATTGGTTTTTCAACCATAGGTAGTCCATCAAAAGCTCACGAAGCCACTCTGCTTCAACAGTGCCAGTGTCTAATGCTGTGAGTTCTGCTTCCATAGTTGACCTCGTTAAGATGGTCTGCTTGCAAGACTTCCAGGAAACAGCCCCACCACCAAGTGTAAAAACATAACCACTTGTGGCCTTAATCTGATCAGCATCAGATATCCAGTTTGAGTCACTATAACCCTTCAGTACCATTGGATACCCGGTGTAGTGAATCCCATAGCTCACAGGGCCTTTCAAATAGCGCATAACTCTCTCAAGCGCATGCCAATGATCATCTCCAGGTTTTGACACAAACCGACTCAGCTTGCTAACAGCAAAAGAGATGTCAGGCCTCATGGCACTCGCCAAATACATAAGCGAGCCAATAATCTGAGAATACCTCAGTTGATCTCTAGCAATTCGTCGATTCTTTCAAAGAAACACACTAGCATCATATGGAGTTGGAGAAGGCGTGCAGTCACTATACCCAAAACGACTCAAGACCTTTTCCACATAGTGAGACTGAAGCAGTGTGATCCTACCATTCTCATCTCTCAACAGCTTGATGTTTAAGATAACATCAGCTACTCCTAGATCCTTCGTCTCAAAACAGCGAGATAAGAAATCCTTAACCTCCTTGATTAAATCAAGTTTGGTTCCAAAGATCAATATGTCGTCGACATACAGACAAAGAATAACTCCTTCGCCCCCACCATAGCGATAGTACACGCACTTGTCACCATCGTTTACTACAAAGCCGACAACAGTTAATGTTCTTTCGAACTTCTCATGCACTCCTTAGGAGCTTGTTTAAGGCCATATAAAGACTTTAATAACTTGTACACCTTTCCTTCCTGACCAGGTACTACAAAACCATCTGGCTGATCCATGTAAATTTCCTCCTTCAACTCTCCATTGAGGAAAGTCGTCTTAACGTCCATTTGATGAACGAGAAGACCATGTGAGGCAGCAAGTAATAGTAGCACCTGAATTGTGGTCAGTCTAGCCATGGGTGAGTAAGTATCAAAGAAGTCTTCACCTTCTTTCTGGGTATAACCCTTAGCCACAAGCCATGCCTTGTACTTTTCAATTGTACCATCGGTCTAAGCTTCTTCTTGAACACCCACTTACATCCTACAGGTTTGCACCCATAAGGACGGTCAGTGATCTCCCAGGTACCATTAGCTAAGATGGAATCCATCTCGCTACGAACAGCTTCCTTCCAGTAGTCAGCATCAGGAGATGCATAGGCTTCTGAAATAGTCCTGGGTGTGTCATCCACAAGGTACACAATGAAATCATCACCAAAAGACTTTGCAGTGCTCTGTCTCTTACTCCTCACAAGAGTTCCATTGTCACCCTCAACAGGATTCTCAATGTGTTACATTGCAATGGTGGGTTCAGGAATTACAACGAATTCCTCACTAGATGGAGTAGGTATCTCCTGGTTTGATGAACTCGACATATCCTTCATAGGAAACATGTCCTCAAAGAAAGTCGCATCATTCGACTCCATAATCGTACCAACATGCATGTCGGATACCTCAGATTTTATTATCAAAAATCTATAGCCAACGCTATGAAAAGCATAGCCCATAAGAACACAATCCACGGTTTTTGGTCCAAGCTTGCGCTTCTTGGGAATTGGTATATTGACTTTCGCTAAACAACCCCAAGTACGTAGGTAAGAGAGTTTCAATCTTTTCCTTTCCCATTCCTCAAATGGAGTCATGGTCTTATGCTTTGTGGGAACTCGGTTTAGGACATGACATGTAGTCATTAGCGCCTCCCCCCACCATTCCTTGGAAAGACCCGATGTGTCTAACATGGTGTTAACCATATCAGTTAGAGTTCGGTTCTTTCTTTCGGCTACCCCATTTGACTGAGGTGAGTAGGGAGGCGTCCTCTCATGGATTATACCATGTTCCACACAGAATAGATCAAATTCATTGGAAAAATACTCTCCACCACGATCGGACCTAAGTCGTTTAATTTTCCGATCAAGTTGGTTCTCTGCCTCAGCTTCATAGTTTTTGAAGAATGTTAAAGCCACATCTTTTGGTTTCAGAAGATACACATAACAATATCTAGTGGAGTCATCAATCAACGTCATGAAGTATCTCTTTCCACCTTTTGTCAACACGCCATTCATCTCACAAAGATCAGAATGTATAAGCTCTAGTGGCGCCAAGTCTCTTGCCTCTGCAGTCTTATGGGACTTGCGAGGTTGCTTAGCTTGCACACGTACTTGGCACTTAGAGCCTTTGACAGTAGAGATTTTCGGAATTAAATTCATATTGGCTAGCCGCGCCATGCAACCAAAGTTAATGTGACAAAGTGGTGAATGCCAAATATCAGATTCATTATTGTGGCAAACATAATTAATAACTTTAGTGCAAATATCTGACAAAGACAGGTGGAACAAGCCTCCGCTCTCATAGCCTTTTCCAACAAATTGTCCAAACTTAGAAATTACAACTTTATTGGATTCGAAAACCAACTTAAAACCATGGAGTAAATTGGCACGCGGCTTCAGATGCGCAGCAAAACCACACGGAGTAAATTGCCTATAATCAGGTTTTTGGATTGTTGGAAATATGAGCAAATTACTACGAGATTTAATCAGAATAAACAAAAGATAAATCATGACTACAGTAGCAGAGATTGAACTAATCATGCGAACTAGCATAGCAGATGAACAGATCACATCTAGGGCACATACTAGAAACATGAATTCTACCACGATCTCGAACAGGAAGGATAGAATCACATACGGTGCAGCGGGAGCAGCACCGCCGGCGTTGACGTTGTCGCCCATGTCGTCGAGGATGAGGTTGCTGAGGTCGGGGAAGAGGTCATCGTTCGCGAAGTCGTCGCTGCCAGCAGTCGCGCGAGTGCGCTCCCCAAAAACCTGATCGCCCCTCTCCCGTATAGGATCACGAGAGGTGGGGTTCCGGAGGCTTGCTGTCCCTTCTCCCGAGCAGCAAAAATATAGACAACGTGCATAGCTCTATCCTCGGCTCAATCCCGCAACCAGCGGTGCGGCGCGTCATGGCGAGGCGAGCGAGGAGGAGGAGCGCGCGTGTAGGTCTCCTCTTCTCGTGCTCATACAAGTGGTAGAAGAGCTCACCTTATAAAAAGGTGCAACTCTCTCTCAACCTATGAGGTGGGACTAAACTTTAGCCTCACTGTGCATGAATAGGCCAAGAGAATTTCAGAATTTTAGTTGGGCTTTGGGCCAAAGGCCTACTAGCAAAATTCCAACACTTACTTCAGGGAGGAAGGACAACCGTATCAGCTTGATGTCAGGGTTTTCGAAGAAAAAAAGGTACAACCTCTGAATCATGAGCCAACTTTCTATGGTTCAAAGGAGTTTTTTTTCCAGCAAAATAAGGTTGGTGTTGAGAGTAGCTAATCTGAGCCCAGGCTCATCTATACCCACATGTGAATAGTAAAAATAGCAAAAAATATATAAGAAATTTGATTTATTTTTTTACATCCAACATGCTCGAGTTTACTTGGAGCTTGCAAAATTTTGAGCTCAATTGATATTTGAGGAGCTGCAAAAAAACAAGGTTCAAAGTTCCTTTAAGAGCCAATTTTTAAGCTCACTTGACTTGAATCATAGGGTTATTGCGCTTGCCCAGATAGGGAGGGGATTGTGAGGAAGGCAAGAGGAAGCATGGATACATACTCCAAGGCAAGTGGAAGAAGCGACGCCGATGAGACTACCCACGGTGGGAGTAACATAGGTAGTAACATCACAAATATCTTGGTTAAATAGATGATCTGGAATGCAATAAATGAAGAAAGAGATGAAACTGATAACATAGCTAGTTACTACTAGTATGAGTAACATCACACATATCAAGACAAGATGTGTCAATAGTCTAATAAATAAAGTGTTGCATGTTACCACACATATATTACTCCCCATTATAGAGGTAGTAACATAGACTAGTAACATGGGCATATTACTAGTCTATGTTACTACCCATTATGACTAGTCTGAGGCTGGTCATAGTGGGAGTAACTTAGGGAGTAACATAGATGCCACACAAGCAAAAATGATGAGGTGGCAAGTAGTTAATGAGGAGAGAGGCAAATAGAGTAACATAATATGTTACCATCACATAGCGCTTTCCAATGTAAAATGAGTCTACAAAGTGATAAATGAAAACATCTATGTTACTACACATATGACACTATCCATTATGAAGGTAGTAACATAGACTAGTAATATACGCATGTTACTACTCTAAGTTACTCCCCACTATGACCATCCTGAGGCAGATAGCGGCAGGGATGGCAGTATGATCTGATGCCACCCCATCGTCTCGTACTCCATGCAACTTCTGTCCCCCGGCACTTGATATAATTTACTGATCCAGCATCTTCTGCTGCGCTGGGCCGGTCCATGGTTAGTAAGATAAGGTCTTCATTTTACCCGAAAAAGAGGCCTCTCTGTATTAACCTCCGTTTCATACTCCATCATTTTTATCCTAAAAAAAGAGAGTGGTGCAGTATGAAACGCTGTTTGTTTCAAAATAAGAAATTATTTTTAAATTGCGTCAAATTTGTGCAAAACTATGAGAAGAAATTTGGATGTACGTGGGAGGACAAGTTGGCATTTCGGTGGAGGAAAAAGAGACAGAAACTTTATTTATTTAGACTGAAAAAGGGTAGCATCACCAGTGATAGTACGAATATTTTTTAAGTACTCCATTTGGCTCGGTTCAAGAGCAATCAACCAATCAACGAAAAGGGACCACAACCATAGATAAATATCAGTGTTATTACACAGAACCATGCAACTAAGTTCACCTTTCAGTCAAGAAATACTTCCATTTTTTTGTGCTGATTTGGATGATTGGATTTGGATTAAACCATAAATAAACTCCCACTACAAAAATAGACTTGTACTTGGTCAAACATTTAGTGCTGGATAATTATCTGAAAAAATGGACTTTGAATTACTCCCCTCTACAAAAATAGACTTCTGATCATGCATTACTTCAGGAAGTTCTCCATTTCCATTTTATAGCAGATATGTTTCCATGTAGCAATTCTTCAGTTCCCATCTATACACTAAACGCTGCTTCGGTTCAGAACAGATCTATGCTGTTGGACTTCCACCTATGCTGTGTGGGACAAAGAGAACATATACCAGTGTGTCCTCTGAACATGAGAGAAAAACAGGCCATTGAACTGAATATACTCAACACAGGACGAGAGCTCTGATGCAAGTAATATCATTCAGCAACACAGTTTAACCATGAACCACACATAGAACAACATATACATCCGTATATACTCCGTATTGAAATCTCTAAAAGGCTTATACTTGGAAACAGAGGTTTAAAGTACTCTACCTAACGGAACAAGCAGTCCAGTAAATTTCGTGATTATTAAACACTTGTTCCTTGTACGATGAAAGAACAATGATCCTTCACAGAGTACACAGTACAATGTTACAGATGAGCCCAGATGATTTCTACCATGGGCTGTTCCTGATTGAGCAAAAAGCATCGAGAAACTACAATGATTAGCTCAAAAACATGGCCGTGGATGTGGGTGATAACGGCCACGGTATCAGCACGTCGTCGTTGCACCTTCGGATCATCTCAGGTGAGAAGGCTGGACAAGAAGGCAAGCCGTAGATGAATTCAGGCTCTGGCTGTGCTCCCTCCACGTCCAGGCTCGCATCCATCTGGTGGTCTGAGGATATGGTGTGCTCCTCTGGCTCACCCACATCCACTGGTGCGCACGGCTCGCTCACCACGTCTGTCTCTTGGTCGAGATCGACGACGTCCAACTCCGCTGCGTCCAACAGGTCTGCCTCGCGGATAATTTCATCCCCAGTGTCAGTGTGCCCATGGTGGTGGTCGTCATCGAACATGATCAAGTCGGGCAGGTCGGGACTCTCCACAGGCTGTGGGTGTTCGTCGTTTTCAACCATGTGCCGCGGCCGGGCACTCGCCGTAGTATCCTCGGGTGGCCGCCGGCCGCCTTCCTCTTCTTGCAGGTATCCTCGGTGACGTCGGACAACGACGTGGTTGGCGGAGTCGACGGCTTTCGAGGCGTGCGGTACACCTTGCAGAGCGCGAGGTCGCCGTCGCCGTGCTCCGTCGAGACGCCGTACTCCTTCATGCGCCACCCGAGCCTCTCAACGCGGCCGTCCTTCTTGATCGCATAGACGAAGTCCTGCACGTAGCCGCCGACGGCGCTGCCCTCCACGGGTTTCTTGCCGGACTCGGAGTGCCAGTAGCTCTTGCCGGGGTCGTCCTTGATGGTGCGCAGCTTCGTCTTCTTCTTCTTGCTGGCGTAGCGCACGGAGCTGATGATATAGCAGGCGTTGTTGCCGTCGCGGTCGCGCACGTGCTCGCGGCCGGCGACCAGCTCGGCAGGTGCCGCGGAGTAGACGTCGGCATGGTGGATAAAGGTGGAGAACACGGGACGGCCGGCGATCTGGCAGCAGAGGTAGACGTCCGTGAGCTCGTGATCCGCCGGAGAAAACACGAAGCCGGTCTCCATCTTCCTGTTATTTGATTCTCGTGCGAAAGGAACTCTAGCTTTTGTCAATCAATGACTTCAAGTCTAGGGTTAGGCTTTGCTGTGTGTGGTCACGCCCGCACTTCCACCTATATATAGGTCGATGCGTCTACGAGAGAAGGTTGGTCTCTAATTCGATTTATTTATCTGTGTCGTGCGTCATACGCTACTTATAAACGCGCGCCTAATTAGGTAGCCTGTTATACTTAATCCGACTCGGCTAAGAGCTCACTAGTAGTACGTACAGTACGCACCACGTATATTGATAGCATGGCTTTTAATATAAAGGAAACAAAAACTGAAATCTACAAAAGGGAACAATCTTGTAACTATTCAAGAGAAATGGGAATTCGGCAAATATCACATGCAATCAAGGAAAAAAACAACGCGCTACAGCAAAATAGCGGCGGCCTTAGAATACTCTATTAGCATACTATAGCGTGCTATTATTGAGACGTTGTATACTGATATTACGTGAGACAATTCTCAATACGCTATAGCATGCTATTAGCGATGCTATAGCACGCTATTTTTAGAGTGAAATGCACTATTGGTCCATGAACTCAAACTGATTGGACTTTAGGCCAACAACTTGAAAAGTGATCGGATTTAGTCTGCAGACTCGTTGATTTGATCAAATAATGCCAAAACCGGCTTGAGAGTAACCGGCCACGTGGATGCCATGTCATCATTCTATTGACAGCTTGTGAGTTCACTATTTTGTACAGGGGTCTATTTACAAATTGGTCTGCTTTTCTCAGAAAGCGTTTGTGAGTTCACTATTTTGTACAGGGTCCATTTACAAATTGGACTGCTTTTCTCAGAAAGCATGCTAAGGGCGTTTGGAGTGAATTTGTTTTGAAGAAAATTGCATCACCCAGGTCTTGAACCTGGGCTGTTTCGGAATTAGTAATGCCTCAATGACCACCAAATTAACACCAGGCTTGTGCACTAGGCTACTACTATCACAACTAGCTGCAGCGCGGCGTAGAAAACACGCTACTGCTAAAATTTAGCTGTAGCGTCATAGCAGTAGCGTGGGTACCTACGCTACTGTTATGCAAAAAACCTACGCTACTGGTAGTGTTTTTCCTAGTAGTGCCTTGCTGATCACGTCCACGGTCAGCTCCACGACCACGTGAAGTGACGTTGGTTGATGATTGGCGGATGTTCATCCCATGAAGAAGATTGAGGCGGGCATCGAAGCTAAGCAACTCGGTGAACAGTTCCTGTACAGTCTCGGGCTCAAACCACGCTGCAAGAGCCAACACGACCGGGTTGTAGTCGAGGACCTGGTAGACGATCTCAGGGTTGCCTAGTGTCACTCCCGTCCATGCGATCTCATCGGATGGCATCTTAATCTTGGCAAGATACTCAGTCATGGTCAGGTTACCTTTTTCTGATTCGTGAGCTCTATTCCAGTTTTGATTGCTTGGGCTTGGGTTTGGGCAGCAAACGTGGTGTGGATCGCTGCCCGCACCTCCGCCGAAGTCTGCAAAGTGACTACATGTGCAAGAATCTCGCGAGACAAGGAGCCCATCAGGAAACATTGAACCTGCTACTGTTGAGCGTACCAGAGATACCTTGTGAAGTTTGCAATCTGTTCCTCCTTCTCGTCCTTGGTGAGGTGAGTGTTTCCGGCAATGCCTGGCTCGTCGGATCGAGGTGGTGCACCATCTGGGCGCTCTTGATTTGTGGCAGCATGATGGCTTTCCACATGAGGAAGTTGTTCCTCGTGAGCTTCTCCTGTGGTGGTGGTCCGAGGACATGGCTTGGGAACTACTGGATGCGGGTGCAAAGGTGGATGCGGAGGCAAGGGAGGTGGTGAGCGCACTCATGGTGCTAGATTGGGTGGAGGTCATGGTCATGGCGAAGTTTTGGGAAAGGCTAGATGCGATCTCTTCTTGATCCAGGATGAAGATGCTCTGATAACATGTAAATATTGGGGGAAGTGTAGAACCCTTTTCTCGGGCGCGATTGCATTTATATGGGGATGCCGTGGCTTACAAGTCTGATGATGGAGAGATTGATCATGAAGTTATAGGAGAAGGTTAGTAGAGGAGGATATAAGAAAAAGTAGAGATAGGAGAGGATTACAAGTTAAACACTAGTTCTATCTCAATACAATAGTATTCCAACAGCGGCACGTCAGCAACTTGGCGGATCTTGACGGGTTCTTATGATCATGTCGTGATTCAACCCTCGTTTGGGTCCTTGACACCGAGGGCAACTTCGGCAAACCCTAGATCTCATTGGGATCGAGCGATGGCAGTGCTTTTGCGTCGCACTCTCCCTTAAGGGCATCATTTCTGGAGTTTGTTCCAGTGGAGGGACCAGCGATGCCGATGGCGCACGGCCTGGTGGCGCGACTGCCAATGAAAATCGCGCCGACTACGGTCATAGCTGACGATGGTGTGGTGTCTCCGATGTCGTTTCCTTGTTGAGGCATCGTCGTTGTAGTTTACGTTATCAGGCTCAGGATGCTCCGGGGGAAACCCTAGATATGGGTCTGCGGGATCAGACAAAGACGACGCCTTTGGTGTCGTTATCCCTCTTCGGGCATTGTTTTGGAGCAAGTGCTGGTTGGAGGGAACTACAAGAGGAGCGGTGTTACATCTACTGCAAGGCCGACAGCAGATCTCTGTGGCATGGTGCTGCAGAGTTTTGGCGAGGGGCGCGTGTGGATGGATTCGTGCAGGATGGTGTTGTTGTCTGGCGCCGTGGTGGCATCAATGGCAGGCCTGACAAGGTCGATGCACCAGTGTCTGCACTAAAGATGGATCGGTAGAAGACAGCGGCGGCCTATGTGAGTGCGCCGGACCGGTGTGTGCCCCAGCAACATGGCTTGTTTGGGGCCGCTGGGTTTAGATGTTAGGCTTTGGTGTGACGTATGTTTGGTATTAGGCTCGGACTATCGACACCCCTTCATCAAGTGGATAGGTGTAGCGACAGATGTCGCCAAGATCCTGGATTCTGACTACCCGATTTATTACTTTGTAAGGTCTTTTTGAATAATTAATAAAATGGTTGCATGCATTGCCCAGATGCAGAGGCCGGGGGTCATCCTCCTTTTCTGAAAAAAACCATCCTCGTCATGTAAGAAAAAACAAAACATTGCGAAACTAAGAGCTTTCAGATCCAAAACTACTTGGCTTAGTTGGGTCTAATTATGATTTCTTGCGTGCGAGTATCCAATCAGCTAGGATTGGAGAGAAGTTAGCATGATATTAGGGAGAGGAGGTACTTCAAGGGAAGAGGATAGAGAAGCGACGGTGACAATGATGGTGTCAGAGTGGTGGCCGCAGTCTCCTCCGCCTCCTGCAGTATCGCCATGGCTCCCCATTGCTCCACACTCGTTTGTCAGCATGTTGTTGATTGAGATTCTATTGAAAAATCAATGCATATAGGATTTTGCGGTTCAACATAACGTTCTTATATCCGTAGAAAATAACCATAAAATGTACTCCCTCCGTCCGGAAATACTTGTCATCAAAATGAATAAAAGGGGGTGTATCTAGACATATTTTAGTTCTAGATACACCCCTTTTTATTCATTTTGATGACAAGTATTTCGGACGGAGGGAGTAGCTAACTAACCACAAGTGCCAACGGAATTACCTGGATCAAATACCAAATCTACCTTCAGTATCAACATTTATGTCATTCCACTGAAGTTAACCGTTATGGTAACGACTTAGTTGAGGGTGGCACAGAAGGCACAAGCATCAAAAATAAAGATGGCTTAAAACAAACAATATATCCATGCATGCTTAAACAAGATGGAAGAGTTCAAGCATAAAGTCTTCATACTACAAATAATGGATATAAGTTTAATTGTGTAACATAATTCGAAATTGCATAACTTCCTGGTACACATCTAGAGAAAGTCAAATTACCTTTCAAAAACGACAGTCAAATATCTTAGAATTGCACAACAGAAACTCACTGCAATAATAAGCATCGATCATGACCATCAGCCATCACAGACATGAAGAGAACATACTAGGCACAACCCACATAGGTTGCATGTTACTGGGACAGTGCATGAAAAGAGGTGTCAGCGGCTCACCCAGCTCAAATGCCATCCAGCCTTTAGAATCTTCGAAACAACAGTATACACAGTTGCTCCTCCCTCCCCATCTCTCTGGGTTCATGCAACACAATGGTTGGGTTCTCTGGTCGATGCTAATAAAGATTGCCCAATTCTCCAGCTTCTTTACCTTCACCCACTTTGCAGGTTCAATCGTCAAGTCAAGGCGGAAGGTTCAAAGGTATTGTGTGATGACTGAAAAACCATGAGAAGCATATCACCGCATGCCACAAGCCACTTGAAGTAAAGATGGCGTGTCTCACTAATGCTTATTTCGTCAAATACTATTTTTTGCATCAAAATCTGGGGTACCAAGTGTAGGATAAAGAGTCCACGAGAATAATGCATCCCAAAGACCTTGTCTTTGAAAGCCACTATTTGGTTGAGCGGTCCAAAGGGTTCACTCCAGGAGTTACTACCAACACGCCAAGAGAAATGGCAGGATCCAGAGCTGAGCAAGAGATGTGAGGTGGGTGATGCTAAAGGAGCAGTGAGCATGCCATAGAAGGTGATGCTAAAGGAGCAGTGGAGGCATTCACCGTCGCTTCCGCCCCCACACGCCGATCGGTAAACTACACCGAGGCGGAAGATGTCCTCTTGGTTCGTGCTTGGGCAGCTGTGGGAATGGATGCATCAAGGCGGTGGGAGTTGATCAAGCCCGCTTGTTCTCGTTGGAGTGCGGCCATGGACCAAGTGAGGGATGCACCACCTAGTGGAACCGTGGAGAGTGACTATGTGAGTACATATTTCTTCACTATTTTGATTATGTGTGTGCACTATGCTATTGGTGGGTTCTTATGTGATTTATGTGTGGTTGATAGGAGACAATTGCGGCTTGAGGTACAAGGAGATGGCCGCCCAAGGGCAAGCCATTCCCATAGAAGCTCTGGTTATATTTGTCAACCTGTAGTTGTGGAGGTGAGACACTAGCACCTGTGACTACATCAACAACAAGACATGATCGTTCGTTGGTCAAGATGAGATGGCCATAGAAAGCACCATTGAATTTAAATTTATCCAGAGGGCTTGGTGGGCCATTCCCATCAAAACGACAAAATAAGGGAATCTGACAACACATATACACATTCTGGTTGGCTAGATTAGTGACATGGCATGCACGTCTAGGTACGAGGCTGCTACTAAATGCGCGAGGACGAGGAGAGCACATAGGGACATCGGATCGGAGGAGGAGAGGCGGCAAAAGTGTCGAGAAGCTGAATTTGGATGGGTATGAGGAGAACGCAGCCCGCCAAGAGAGGCATGTGGCAGCAAAGGCAACAAGGTCAGGGAAGGAGACCAACAGAGAAACAATCGACTGAAGCAGACCATCTGGGAGGTCAGCCCAACCTTCAAGCCCTGACGTTGCAGCGACAATTGGCATGTAGTTTCTCTGCAGTAGATTGTGAACAAGAAATATTAGATGAACGAAGTGGTTATTGAAGAACTAAACAGAGTGAGTGCTAAATTACTAAGGTAATAAGATGGTGAATGCATGTGCTTTTCACAAGTACTAGTTGTTATCAGAGAAATACGCTGAGACAAAAAACAATACTGATGGTACTTTGAGCCACCAAAACGACAACACTGCTGGTATTGGGTTTGTATAGACCATGCTTTCTTTTTTGCGAAAAGTACACACTATGGTGGTGCTGCTGATAAGGCGTCTAGTAATCAGATGATAAAAATGTATCTAGAAAACAACCCAAGGCATCTACTTACTACGTGGAGGGGAGCATACTCGTACCTCAAGATATGTAGAAGGAGAAGCGATAGTGCTTGAGACGGTGTCGACGTGACGGCGGCGGCAATCTCCTCCGGCGCCGGTCATGATCCCGCACTCTGCTTCCGCTCGTGTCTTGTGTGGAAGGAGCAAAGGTAGAGAGTCCTTATGTGGGCTGGCTGGACCCCCACACTTTGTTTTTGCCTAGGTGCAGGGCGAAGAGCTCGAGAAAAGCTCTTGCCTTGGTGTTTTTTTGCACTGTCCTACGCGGTGATGGTTATGTGAAAATTACAAATGAATGACACAGTCTAGCTTTCATTTAACCACAAACTGACAGATGCCATGTCAACAATCCAGCCTAATTAAGAATACTCGACCAAGTAAATACTCAGCAATTCAGTTCAGCCGTTCGATGCCACCTGGAACCAAACTATGCATGCATCTATCTCGAGCAACCCATGTTCTTCTTAGATGGTGATGTAGACGGGCAGATCAGCTCGAGTTCTTTGTTCCTACTTTCTGTAACAGCTAGGAGTACTTTACAGTGCTATATACTACCTCCGTCCGGGTTTATTGGTCTCGTTGTATTTTGTGCCAAATTTTGACCATAGATTAAACTAACAAAATTCCTACTTTCTGTAACAGCTATGGCGCCGTTCGAGTACTTTACAGTGATGCCATCGTTCGTGATATATAGGCGGTGGTAGCAGTCCGGCGCCGTCCGACGAATAATTGGTCGAATGAAGCGAGGAGTAACTAAAGAACGCATTGATGACATGTGAGCCTGAGCACAGCCGACCAGATATTTTTATGGTGCAAGCAGGAGCTCCGTCGATTTCTTTAAGAAAGAGAAAAAAAGGAAAATCTTAACTGCTAGACCCCACTTTTGTCAAAAATCTTAACCGAGCTGTAACAGTAAAATCCAAAAGTCCATTTCTTTAAGAAAGAGAAAAAGGAAAATCTTAACTGCTAGACCCCACTTTTGTCAAAAATCTTAAAGGTACAAACAAATGAATTATTTTGTAGGAAAGCTTTGACAAAAAAATTTAGTGCTTCCAAAATTTCATCATGAAATGACATTCTTGGAAGTAATCGAAAAAAAATCGGTAGTGCAAAATGATTTTGAAAATAGCACTTTTGGGTCATCAATTTTATTTTATTTTTGCAAAGACTTCCACGAATGTCATTTCGTGATAAAATTTTGCAAGCACATGAAACATTTGTCAATGTTTGCAAGTTCAGAGAGCATCTGAGCTCGAGATCAGATACTCCATGTCACACTTTCCTCAAATATACTTACATCCCGGCAGCTGTAGTGTCAGGGTGCCACCATAGTAGGACTTCTGGAAGACACTTAATGTGAAAACTGGAAGCGAAACCACGGCATGGCGAACACGAGTCCAATAGGAGCTCTCTCGAACTAAATGGAAAATTGTGTAGTTCTTTTGGAAAAACTATATTGTAGATAATGATAAATGCTCACAAAATCTTCGCCGCATATTTGAAAAATATTCATCATGTATTTGAAAAAAAAAATCATCAAGTATCTGTAAAATGCTCATCACGTGTGCTAAAATTGTTTGTGCGTCTTAAAATGATCATCGCGTATTTGAAAATTGTTCATCACATATTTGGAAAGTGCTCATCATGTGTTTGTAAAAACGTTTCATTACATATTGTAAAAGTGTCCATTGCTCAATATAAAAATGTTCATTTATACAAAAAATGAAGAAAGAAACAGAGTAACAAAACACCCCAATAGAAACCCTGACAAAAAAACATTGCTCAAAGAAAAGATGTAGGAGTTCAAAACAAAAAAAAACTTTCTCAATTTTTAGGCGATGATAAATATGCGTTTCTAAGTCCATTTCACTATATTTTTTTCACCATTTAACAGGATAATGCCCGTGCATTGCAACAGAATATAAATATTTTAGTACATTAACTCATAATTTAGCTGCTCATTTTGATTGTGTAAACAAAAATTCAACAAATCCTGCCAGTGTTTGTGTAAATAAATGTTTATCAAATCTTGCACGTGATTGTGTAAATAAATGTTGTAAGTAAGTTAAGGTGGACTTGGTGCAGAAGGTAAGCAAATTAAGTTGATTAATTCGAGTACAGGGAAAGTGCAAAAAAAAATTTGTTGCGATACTAAAAACCAGTTGGATGGAAATAAATCGGTGAATGAACGTCGTGGGTGAGGGGAGAACCGATTAACGAAGCTCTCCGCTAGCAGAAAAAGAACGCTACTCTTTCCTAAATAGCCAATATAGATATTATGAAGCAAACACCTGACAGTTCTTTATTGAAGAAAAAAGAAGAGGCATGTTCACTCCGCTTCATAGGAAAAAATATACTAGTCACACACATACTTCTACACATAACTCAAAACTTAACTTGCAGCGATGTAGTAATTAACAATACTTCTTAATAAGTCTTCGTACTAGACAAAGAAATAGTAGGCACTCATACTTAGGATTCTCACATATCAATGCAAGTGCAAATTAAACCGGGTGCACACGAACCACAGCGTGCAGGTACAGGTTGTTCTTCCGTCGGACGGTGAGGCCCATCTCCTCTGCCATGTCCAGCTCATCTGGTCTCACCCCTCCTGGGAGCTCCAAGTCGAAGTGGTAGAGAAGTGCGGCCAGTACAATCTCGATGCTAGCCTGCGCAAACATCATTCCAGGGCACATCCTTCGACCTGCCCCAAATGGTATGTACTCAAAGTCTGTTCCTTTGAAATCAACCATGCCAGATTCAAACCTCTCTGGTTTGAACTCCTCAGGGTCTTCCCAGTGCCTAGTGTCTCTTCCGATTGCCCATGCGTTCACCAACATCCTGGTGCCCTTGGGCACATCATACCCGAGGATTTTGCAAGGCTCACTTGCCTCCCTAGGGAGAAGCAATGGTGCAGCTGGATGAAGCCTCATTGTCTCCTTGATGACGAGTCTGAGGTACTTGAGATTGATCAAGTCATCCTCGGTCACCTTCAGCTTTCCTTGCAGGTTCTTGCGTACTTCGGCTTGTGCCTTCCGCATCACATTTGGGGACCTCATGAGCTCTGACATGGCCCATTGAAGAGTGATTGCTGATGTCTCGCTTCCGGCACCAAACAGATCCTACAATTTAGCGATTTGGTGAAATTTGAAATTGCTATGTATTCTAGGCAGTTTTGGATTATCACCCATATGCAGTGAGATATCCAGTAGCAAATCCTTGAATAATAGCGAGTATAACATATAACAATCCTTGGTTCCGTGTGAACTCAAGAAAAAACAAAATGAATTAAGAGACACTTGTGTCTTGCTAGCTACTCTCTCGTTTCGAAATAATTGACCTTTTTTGTTTTGCTGTAACTACTCCATCATTTTTAAATACTTGAACTTTTTTATTATATGTTGGTCAATTTTTTGGTTTGACTCAATTTGGAAACAATTTTAACATTGACAACAACATATTGATAATAAACAGAATCAATCACGAACTGAACTATCAAAAAATGTATAATTAGTTTTGTTTAATACAGCTTCAACTGCGAGGTGGCGTGGTGACTCGTGCTTAATCTCCAAATCATTCCAATTTAAAAAAATATGGCATATGCTGACAGAACTCTGTGGCCAAAGTATAACTGCTAGAAGAGGGAAGGCAGAAGCTAAGAAATTGGTGCACTTACAAGTATAACTGCTTTGATCATTCCCATGGTAAGGGGCACGTCGAGGCCACCTTCCTTGCGTATCCTCAAGAGCACGTCCACTAGGTCCTCTCCTTCCTCCACGGCACCGCTCGACGAGGCGGTGGTTGCCCTCTTCTCCTCGTGTTGCTTGACCGCGTACTCCATGAGCTCGAAGCTCTTCTGGTGGTACTCCTCGGCCCGCCGTGCCGTGCCGCTTATGAATCTCGCGAGCCACGACGACGGGAAGAGATCGCCAAGGCTGAACCCGCTGGCGATCTTGACACCCTCCTTGAGTGTCTGCAAGAACTCCTCACGCCTCCTGAATCTTTCCCCGATCATGGCGCGTACCGCCGAATCGTTGATGAGGATGGCAATTCGCTCACTCACGTTAACGAGCTTCATGGGCGGCGCGAGGAAGACGCAATTTCATTCTTCTGCAATAATTGCACGGACAAGGGAATCCTCAACGCCATTGGTCGCCGTGAAATTACACGCTTTTCTGACTTGGCGTCCATAGTACGAAAGTACTGTGCGATGGAAAGCGCCTGGAAAACCGAAGTAAGATTTTGGGACAATCCGGCCTTGAATACAAACCCAGTCCGAAATAAAAGGGTGCATTATCGCCAGTCACCCGGGTTAAACGCCAAAAAACAAAAAACCCCTACAGGGCATGGAACCATACTGGAGGGATGGCTCAATGGACCCTGTAAAATTCATAGTACAGAGGGCGCCACACACTACTGGAATCTGTCACTTTGCCATCTGCCATGGCAGATGGCAAAGGCATGGTCGGCGGATGGCAAAGGCTTTGCCATCTGCCAGCAGATGGCAAACAGTTTGTCTGAAACGCTGCCGGTAAAGGCTTCTTTGCCATCTGCTGGCTGATGGCAAAGAGCTAGTGACTTTGCCATCTGCTGGGAGATGGCAAAGCCTCTTAACGGGGTTAGCACCGTTAGAAGGCTAACGGCATACTTTGCCATCTGCCAGCAGATGGCAAAGGCTGCAGGCTCTTTGCCGTCTGCCAGCAGATGGCTGAGTCTCATTTTGGAGCTAAGTATGGTTATTATGTCATTTTTGAGCTAGCTAAGTAAGTTTATTATGTCATTTTGGAGCTAGCTAAGCATGTGAAGTCATTTAGGAGCTAAAATATGTCATTTCTTAAGCATATTATGTTATTTTAGAGTTAGCTAAGCATATTAAGTGATTTTGGAGGAAAAGATGCTAAGTATAGGTCATTTTAGAGCTATCCTAGGTTAAATAGGTCATTTTTAAGCTAGCTAATCATATTAAGTCATTTTGGAGGAAAAAATGCTAGGTATGGGTCATTTTAGAGCTATCCTAGGTAAATATGTCATTTTGGAGCTAATTAAGCTTATTATGTCATTTTGGAGCTAGCTAAGCATGTGAAGTCATTTAGGAGCTAAACTATGTCATTTCTTAAGCATATTATGTCATTTTAGAGCTAGTTAAGCATATTAACTAATTTTGGAGGAAAAGATTCTAAGTATAGGTCATTTTGAAGCTAGCTAAGCATATTAAGTGATTTTGGAAGAAAAAATGCTAAGTATAGGTCATTTTAGAGCTAACCTAGGTTAAATAGGTCATTTTGGAGCTAATTAAGCTTATTATATAATTTTTGAGCTAGCTAAGCATATTAAGTCATTTTGGAGGAAAAAATGCTAAGTATGGCTGCCGATGACCGGTAGCCGCCACGGACCGGGTGGCAGACGCACGCCGCCATTGCCGCCTCTATGCTTCCAGTTGTGCTTGAAGAGAAGGAGAGGAAGGAGGAGAGCCAAGAGAAGGCAGAGGTAGTACGCCCACTGCTCCATGGAGAGCTTTCGCGTGTTGAACTAAGGCGCAGTGTAGTAGAGTGGAGGTGATGCTGCACTCTGAGTCTCTGACTCGAGGGCCTGATCTTATATACTAGTACAAAGTAGGTACACCCGGAGTAGAAATCCAATCTCTGTTAGTAATTTATTATACGTAGGTTTAGTAGATTTTCGTCTCTGCCTGTACGGAGATCACAAGTGTTACTGAACGAGCTGACGCACATGCAATCAAATTTAAATGCTAGCTGTAGCTAAGCATTTCCTGATCGGAGGTTAGTAATTAATAGGCTTTCGCCTCTGGCTGATAGGTGAGATTAAGCACATTACCCAGATTAAAGGGCAGAAAGCACTCTAACAAATCGAACGATTTTATGGTAAATTATCTTGCCGCAAGGATGACAATTTTCTTTAGCAAGCGAGGAAATCCTGTCAAAAAGTTGAACATGGCAAGGATTTGCCATGTATGCTAAAGAAATTTGCCATCCTCCTGACAGCGTAATTTTTCATAAAAACATTCGATTTGCCATGCTCAAAAATTTGATGCTCGATTTGAAGATCTGATGCTTGATCTGTAGCAAAGTTTTAAAGAGAACTTTAAAAAACTATCATCTTTATGTTTAGGGAACCAAGGGGAAATATAAATGGCACTTTATATTGAGATTTTTGGTGGGACGAAACTTTCACACCAAACTCCTTCCTCTTGTAGTAGCCACCTTTGTTGTAGCCACCTTTGCCGCGTTGGCGCTGATTCTTGCACCCAGCATCATCGCGACCTTTCCAAGGTACGACTTGTGCGTGATATCCAAAAGAATTACGTTTTATTGTTGTCCCATATGTATACATTAATTTGGACACTGTAAATAGTGAGAGCAAATAAAGTAGCACAGCTCGAATGTAAGCAGCTTGATGTGGTGTCCTTTCTTTTTTTTTTTGCGGGGGAGCTTGATGTGGATTCCAAAGCAAACAAACAAGAGAGCTAGCTGTGTTTGGTCAAGTACTCAAGTACATATGGTACAGGGATAAGCACGCTCTCGATGGTTACTTCAAGCGAGCTGTAGCATATTGATTACTCAGCGGAACTGCCAAGGTTATGTAAGACATGGTAGTTGTTCACGTCCTTCGATATGTCCCAAGTGATCAGTTCCGATGGGATGCATAGACCAATTGAAGTTTAGGGTTACTAACCATCTAGTAATCATGTACGATCCAATGCATGTTAATATTATGCACTATTTTTGTAGGGGATATTAGACAATAGATTAATTGCATCGTGTAATAATACTAGTATTTGGCAAGATTTTAATTGCATGTTAATATTGGGCCATATATAATTAATTGGTTGATGCCTTTTTATTGAACATCAGTACAAATGCAAGCGCTCATACATACGCGCATACACTCATCCTTATGAAGGCACACACGCACACCCTATAATCATAGGCGCCTCGTCGTCGACCGGAACGTCTTCTCCAACTGAAAGCGCATCGCCGAAAATCCTGAAATAAATCCAGGAATAATGCGAGCACCAGGACTTGAACCCTGGTGGGCTGGGGATACCATTGTCCCTCTAACCATCCAACCACATGTTGATTCGCATTAATTGATTGATGCTCCCTCCATATCAAAATAAGTGTCTCGAATTTGTACTAACTTTAGTACAAAGTAGTACTAAGGTTAAGACACTTATTTTGGGACCGATGGTGTATTAATTAGGGAGGATGCAAACTTTCTTTAGCTCTACACCGAGGCAAAACAGACTTTTGCATAGACTCAGTTGAAAGGATGAGATGTGTTGGATCTCTACAACTAGCTCTTTTTATATTTGTATATAGATACATATTACAATTTGATACAACATACTAGTAGCAAACGTGAAAATGAAGAATTAAATGGAAAGACCGAATTATCTATTTGCAACCTAAGATTGTACCAAATGAATGTGTTCAATTTCAGATTTCATTCCCACAAAATACTTTGACAAAAAAAGAACGCATAATTTCAGGCTTTTAGATATGCAATCTATCTACCGGAGTGTCTGCTCGCGAGCTCATTTGCTCCAGGATGCACATTAAATTTGAAAACAAATGTAAAAAAATCTGATTTTTTTTGTGGCAAGCATTAAGGAATTCTTAGTGTTGTTGCAAAAAAACTTCATGAGATCACATTCGGGAAAATCATGGAGAAAAAACAAAATTGATGCTCTAAAAATGGTACTTTCAAACACATTTAGGAGCACTGATTTTATTTTTTTGCCACGACTTCCAACAATGCAATTACATGATGAAACTTTGCAAGCACTCCAAACATTCAATAAAGTTTGCCCCAAAAAAGATTCCGAATTTTTTGAGTTGTATTTCTCTTTTGGCAGAAAAGATTATATAGGTAAAGAAAAAAAATCAATACCGTTGCAAACAACTCAAACAAATTCTATATTAAGAAATCAATACATTTTCAAGTGAAAATTCCTAAAATACACTGGTGGGGATGCTCACCTCTTCCGGAGATCACGCTGGCCCTTGGCGGGGATGGAGCGCTAGAGCCGGTCTATTAGCGCACACGCGCACTCGATCTCCGCCACCTCCCTCCGCACCCGTCAGCTCCCGCCGGGTCCGCCGCGCCGACGAGCGGCGCCGAGGCGAGCCGCTCAACGCCGGCCTAGAGTAGTGGCCTCTGCGCGCTCGAATATTTCTCCGACAGCTTCGCTACGCCCCGGTCCCCGCCGGAGAAATCCATAGCCGCGGCGGTCGAGATTGAGGAATCCTCCTCCTCCTCCTCTAGGTTGTTTTGGTGATTACCGGCTGTTCTTTTACTTTTTGCGTGTAGTTTTTTGTGGAAGAGTAGTTAGCGTGCGTGATTGCAGGGGTGTGAGGCGTGGAGTTTGGTATTTTTGTTTGTGGTGGAGTATGGTCAGTCAACCTAAATTACTAAGTGCACATAAAGAATGAATTAGATTAAGTTTAACTGTTAGATTGAGTTTAGCGGGCTTAATCCTGTAGTGGTAATGAGTCAGTGTACATTTGTGAGGTGCGTTTAGAGAAGGTTAAGTTTGCTCTTTTGTAAGTAGTATAATAGATAATAGATACATTCAGTCCCACTACAAAAATAGACTTCTGATTCTGCGTTTCCATGTAGCAATTCTTTAGTTCCGTTCTATATACTAAACGTTATTACTTGGGTTGAGAGGCAGAGCTGCAAATCTGCAGTTTCATATCTGCAGGGATTTTGTAGTCCCGGGGACACTAGAGCTCGCAAGCCAACATCAAATTCTATTAGACTTCCACCTACGCTGGACGGGAAGGCTGCCTTACTTCCCCGCCCCGACGGCATGGAGGATGAAGCTCCACCTCTACCCTGACGCCATGCCCCCCCCCCCTTCTTCTCTCCTCTCCTCTTCGTAATTTCCAAAAAATATTTGAGTTTTTCCAAAATGTTCAGAAATTTTGAAAATTGATCACAATTGTCAAGAGATGTTCGGAATTCAAAAAAAATCACCTTTTCCAAAAAAAAAAGATTGAAATTTTGAAAAATGTTTGCATTTGAAAAAAAAAGTGTTTTCAAATAATGTTCACTGGTTTCAAAAAGTTTGAACCATGCTACAGTTCCCATGCGCTTCTACTACTTTGCCTTCCAAAGGGCCCGCACACTCTATTGGAAGCAGCGAGCGTCCAATAGGAGCTGTCTCGAACTAAATGGGAAATTGAGTAGTTCTTCTGGAAAAACTATATTGTAGATAATGATAAATGCTCACAAAATGTCCGCCGCATATTTGAAAAATATTCATCACGTATTTGAAAAAATCATCAAGTATCTGTAAAATGCTCATCACGTGTGCTAAAATTGTTCGTGCGTCTTAAAATGATCATCGCGTATTTGAAAATTGTTCATCACATATTTGGAAAGTGCTCATCATGTGTTTGTAAAAACGTTTCATTGCATATTGTAAAAATGTCCATTGCTCAATATAAAAATGTTCATTTATACAAAAAAATGAAGAAAGAAATAGAGTAACAAAACAACCCAATAGCAACCCTGACCAAAAAACATTACTCAAAGAAAAGATGTAAGAGTTCAAAACAAACAAAAAACTTTCTCAATTTTTAGGCGATGATAAATATGTGTTTCTAAATCCATTTCACTATATTTTTTCACTATTTAATAGGATAATGCCCGTGCATTGCAACATAATATAAATATTAAATATTTTAGTACATTAACTCATAATTTACCTGCTCATTTTAATTGTGTAAACAAATATTCGACAAATCCTGCCAGTGTTTGTGTAAATAAATGTTTATCAAATCCTGCACGTGATTGTGTAAATAAATGTTGTAAGTAAGTTAAGGTGGACTTGGTGCAGAAGGTAAACAAATTAAGTTGATTAATTCGAGTACAGGGAAAGTGCAAATTTTTTTTGTTGCGATACTAAAAACCAGTTGGACGAAAATAAATCGGTGAAAGAACGTCGTGGGTGAGGGGAGAACCAATTAACGAAGCGCTCCGCTAGCGGAAAAAGAACGCTACTCTTTCTTTTTTTTCTTAAATAGCCTATATAGATATTATGAAGCAAACACCTGACAGTTCTTTGCTGAAGAAAAAAGAAGAGGCATGTTCACTCCGCTTCATAGGAAAAAATATACTAGTCACACACATACTTCGACACATAACTCAAAGCTTAACTTGCAGCGATGTAGTAATTAACAATACTTCTTAATAAGTCTTCGCACTAGACAAAGAAATAGAAGGCACTCATACTTAGGATTCTCACATATCAATGCAAGTGCAAATTAAACCGGGGGCACACGAACCACAGCGTGCAGGTACAGGTTGTTCTTCCGTCGGACGGTGAGGCCCATCTCCTCTGTCATGTCCAGCTCATCTGGTCTCACCCCTCCTGGGAGCTCCCAGTCGAAGTGGTAGAGAAGTGCGGCCAGCACAATCTCGATGCTAGCCTGCGCAAACATCATTCCAGGGCACATCCTTCGACCTGCCCCAAATGGTATGTACTCAAAGTCTGTTCCTTTGAAATCAACCATGCCAGATTCAAACCTCTCTGGTTTGAACTCCTCAGGGTCTTCCCAGTGCCTAGGGTCTCTTCCGATTGCCCATGCGTTCACCAACATCGTGGTGCCCTTGGGGACATCATACCCGAGGATTTTGCAAGGCTCACTTGCCTCCCTAGGGAGAAGCAATGGTGCAGCTGGATGGAGCCTCATTGTCTCCTTGATGACGAGTTTGAGGTACTTGAGATTGATCAAGTCATCCTCGGTCACCTTCAGCTTTCCTTGCAGGTTCTTGCGTACTTCGGCTTATGCCTTCCGCATCACATTTGGGGACCTCATGAGCTCTGACATGGCCCATTGAAGAGTGATTGCTGATGTCTCGCTTCCGGCACCAAACAGATCCTGCAATTTAGCGATTTGATGAAATTTGAAATTGCTGCGTATTTTAGGCAGTTTTGGATTGTCACCCATATGCAGTGAGATATCCAGTAGCAAATCCTTCAATAATAGCGAGTATAACATATAACAATCCTCGATTCTGTGTGAATTCAAGAAAAAACAAAATGAACTAAGAGACACTTGTGTCTTGCTAGCTACTCTCTCCTTTGGAAATACTTGACCCTTTTGTTTTGCTGTAACTACTCCATCATTTTTAAATACTTGAACTTTTTTATTATATGTTGGTCAATTGTTTTGGTTTGACTCAAATTATGAAACAATTTTAACATTGACAACAACATATTGATAATAAACAGAATCAATCACGAAATGGACTACCAAAAAATGTATAATTAGTTTTGTTTAATACTGCGTCAACTACGAGGTCGCGTGGTGACTCGTGATTAATCTCCAAATCATTCTAATTTAAAAAAATATGGCATATTTCTGACGGAACTCTGTGGCCAAAGTATAACTGCTAGAAGAGGGAAGGCAGAAGCTAAGAAATTGTTGCACTTACAAGTATAACTGCTTTGATCATTCCCATGCTAAGGGGCACGTCGAGGCCACCTTCCTTGCGTATCCTCAAGAGCACGTCCATTAGGTCCTCTCCTTCCTCCACGGCACCACTTGCTGAGGCGGTGGTTGCCCTCTGCTCCTCGTGTTGCTTGATCGCGTACTCCATGAGCTCGAAGCTCTTCTGGTGGAACTCCTTGGCCCGCCGTGTCGTGCCGCTGATGAATCTTGCGAGGCACGACGACGGGAACAGATCGCCAAGGCTGAACCCGCTGACGATCTTGACACCATCCTCGAGTGTCTGCAAGAACTCCTCACGCCTCCTGAATCTTTCCTCGATCATGGCGCATACCGCGGAATCATTGATGAGGATGGCAATTCGCTCACTCACGTTCACGAGCTTCATGGGTGGCACTGCCGCGACGACGGGCACGAGTCGGCAGACCTCATCCTCCCGAATGTGGCGGAACAACTGCACGCGGCGCACACTGAGAAGCTCCAGGATGCAAATCTTGCGAAGCTGCTGCCACAAGGCGCCATAGGGAGCGAATACCAGCCCTTCGGAGTTCATGATCTTCAATGTGGGGCTGCACGGCCGCGTAGCAAAGACGACATCGTGTGTCCGCATGATCTCGCGGGCAGCCTCCGGGGACGTGGCCACCATCACCGGCACCTTGCCGAGCTTGAGGTACATGAGAGGCGCGTCGAGCCGGTGAGCGAGGTCAGCCATGACATGATGCATGAGCGGGTTGCCGGCGAGGTGATGAAGACTGCCGATGAGCGGTAGCCGCCACGGACCAGGTGGCAGACGCACGCCGCTATTGCCGCCGCTGTGTTTCATGTTGAGCTTGAAGAGAAGGAGAGGAAGGAGGAGAGCCAAGAGAGGGCAGAGGTAGTACGCCCACAGCTCCATGGAGAGGTCTCGTGTGTTGAGCTAAGGTGCAGTGTGGTAGAGTGAAGGCGATGCTGCACTTTGAGTCTCTGACTCGAGGGCCTGGTCTTATATAGTACCTCCTTCGTATATTTTTTAAAAATTCTATATAGACTACATACAAAGTAAAATGAGTGAATCTACACTCTAAAATGCGTCTATATATACATCCGTATATACTTTGTATAGAAATATCTTCAAATATATTTTTAGAAACGGAGGGTATTAAGGCGCAATGCATTAACTGCTAGGTTAATTAGGGGGTGAGAAACGAAAAAGCAGCCTGTATGCAGCCAATGCATGCACGGTGACAGCTTGATTATTGGCCGGGGGAGTAATGCGTCATAATTGCATGAGTAATTAGGCGTCGTGGTCCCTCCGCTCGGAAATATTTATCATTGAAATGGATGTATCTAGATGTATTTTAGTTCTAGATACATCCATTTTCATTTATTTGATGACAAGTAATTCCGGACGGAGCGAGTAGATCCCAGAAATTGCTCAGTGCTCCAGGGTTCTGCTTGGTGGTGCCGGTGGTGACGGCGGCCCGTGCACGAGAGTTGGATCCCTTCGAACTGATCTGGGTGAAAACTTGCCTTCGACGTCTGCTAAGGCCGGCGGTGGCGACGTTATCTGCGTCGTTCCCTTCTTGAAGGCATCGCCGTGGAGAAGTTCAAGGCCACTCTCTGCTACCTCAGGGGGAAACCCTGGATCGGATGATCGGATAACGGCGGTGCTCTGGTGTCGTTCCTCCCTTGGGAGCGTCATTCTTGGAGGTGCACACGTGATCGAGGGACCAGAGGACGGATTCTTTGATGGAGCGGTGCTTCATCCTACACACTGATGGCGACGGATCTTGATGGCGTGGCACAGTGCAAATTCGGAGTTCGTTGTGGGAGGATGGACTCGCGCAGGAGGACGACGCTGCCGGGCGTCGTGGTAGCGTCGATGGCAGAGAGACCTCACACGGTACATGCAACAATACAGCTCTGAAGATGGATTGGTGGAAGGTGGCTGCGACGGCCTCATACCCGGCAAGCGTCCTGGTTGAGGAGTGCGCCGGACTGGTAGGTGCCCCATACCCGGCAGGCGTCCTAGGGTTGGGACCTCAGGTCTTAGATGTTTAGGTTTGGCTGCGATGTCTGTTTGGTATTAGGCCCAGACTATCTGCGCCCCTTCATCAATTGGATAGGTGTAGCGACAATTGTTGCTTAGACGATTGCTTTAGTCTTGCTGTTGTATGACTTTGTAAGGTGTTGTGAGAATAATTAATAAAATGGCCGTATGCATCGCCCAGATGCATAGGCCGGGGGTCATCCTTTTTTTCTAAAAAAAAGTAGTTTATAGGATACCACAAAGGAGGTACAAAGAGGCCCGGTCGTAGTGGCATCTTCCGTGAACAGTCTTATCCTCGGGCATTTGCGACACCGAACTCAGAATATAAGACCAAAAATGATATTTTCTTCATTTTAAAATAGATGATTCAATTTTATACTAATTTTAATATAAAGTTAGTATAAATTTGGGTCATTCATTTTAGAACGGAGGAAGTATAATTTAGAGAGAGAGGGGCTAGGTGAAGGAGGACTGCTATACCTGGGATAGTCGCGCATCCTTGTTTTCTGAGGCGGTTCCCGTTAGTCGGAAACGGTGACGCCCACGTGCGCCCACGTACTCGACAGCTAAGGCTGGTTGTAATGGGAGTATCATAGATAGTATCATACATGCCAACTAAGTAACTTTGATGAGGTAGCATAGAATTAAATGAAGTAAGAGATGATTGAGTATCATGTCATGATACCGTATCATAATAAATGCCACACTAGTATATGTCATGCATGGTAATAAATAAAGTCATCTATGATACTACTATATGATACTATGCATTAGGGAGGTAGTATCGTATACTAGTATCATATGCATGATACTAATTTATGATACTACCCATTACAACCAGCCTAACGCGACGCCCGAGTGCGATCTCTTCCTCAGTGGTGGCAGCGACGTCACTTCAGAGTCAGTAGCAACCGCCTCGCTGGCTGAGGCTACTCCAGTGTCCTTGAAAGCGGCGTCGATAGATACCAACCACGGAAACTTGTTTTTCAGCCTACTATATTTCCTTGATGAAGATGAAGAGCACCCTCCCACCACGGGGGAGATGTTCCCAATAGTCCAGGTGCCCAAATGGCAACAGGGAAGGGAAGGAATCACCTTACGTACAACTAACAAATTTAACACAACAAATTATAGATAAAAATTCCACAAATAATTCTGAGAAACAACCACAAAAACCACAGGCACATAACAAAGGTTCATAATTCATGTCACTAGAATTTTAAAAAATATTACTACGACTTATCCATCACTTCATAAGCTTAAGATATCGGTCCGCATTTCACGGCGATCGAGCACTGGACTAAGCCATTTTCATGTGCCAAAACAAAAGCAATCATTACATGGGTTATTCATACATCATTGTTAAGTTTGTGCACCAGAAAAAGTTTTGGGTTATAAGTTGCCATGTCCAAGGCAGGGATACTTTCGAACAATATGGGCTGCAAGGCAACGATCACGTCCTACTCAGGTCTTTTCTCCACTCCTCCTCAACATCACGTACCACAGCTTGTCTTCTCTCCACTCCTTCCTCGACATCACGTACCACAACTTGACGTTGGCTGAATGACAAAAAGAAATAAATTAGCTGGCATCAGTTCAGGGTCTCAGAACACTATTTTGTAGTATAAGGAAATTACTGAAATAGTATCAACCAAACGTATGATTTGTGCCCTGTGCATAAAAAAATCAAGACTACAAATATAGTTTAGGAACACAATCACAAGACTGTCCAGTAACCCAATCTTACATGATCAAATTGATTGTAGTTTGCCCAAACAGTCTATAGGTTGATGAATGTGAAGACATGCATAGCTGGATTCAGAGTTTAGTTTATTGACAAGCTTCTTTTCACGAACAGTTGAACTAGAAAGCTTGTAAAGGTACACATAAACTAGCAAACAAAAGGCAGTAACATTTCTCCAAATGTGTGGCTCTTCTAGTCAGTTTTTAAAGAATGGCGCGTGTTTTGTCTTTGCTTATATATCATCGATCGACAGAGAGAAACAAGCTCATACAAAGCTCCAGTCAATAATGCCACAAAGTAAATGAATATAAGATGGATGCAGTGCAAAACAAGAAGGTGAACTGTTTACACACCTTATGCTCTCTACATCTCAGAAATCTCCTCACTCTGCACATGATCTCCTTGTTCACCGCTCGGATAAGGGTTAGCCACAGGTACCTGACCGAACCACAGGGTGTTTCTCGCCATTGATCCTGGTCATGCTGGCCTGCGAGGCCGCCGTGCGTGCTGTCCACCACAGGTTTGACACACAAAATTCACACATCGATGCCTTGCCCAGCTCGACACAAGGTCATAACAGTAACAAAACAAACACAGTATTGTAACTTACATTGTTATGTGGTCATTCATTAATGAGATACATAGATAACTAAATAGAGCAGACTCACAAATCAGCACCTACTAGATACCAATGATCACTGATCAATGAAGCAAACCAAACACACTATTGGCATTTTAGTCATTCATAAGATACATGTAAGTAGATAGAGCAGACATACAAACAATGCATCTAGAATCCTACTCTCCGTGTGAAAAGCAAAAGCAGAACTGTATTACATGGTTCCCTGTTCTACATACAGGATGACAAGTTCTAGTTTCTCCTTTATATATTTCAGTCCTCTGTGCACTAGGGAAAACTGCTATGGATCAATGCAAACCAAACGATTACAAGTTTATACGATGATGAGCATTGGCGATCAACAAGAGAAGAAAAAATTTACATGTTATGTACTGGCTATTTTTGGTATTATCTTGCCCATGGAGTAATATGGTACTACGTCTGTCTCATCATCAATCACAATTCCTCGGCACCATAATATTCAGCCAACCAACTGTCAACAGACTATTAATTGGAGTAGCTAACAGTCCTAGTAGTACAAAAAATATTTCACCGGCAATGTAGTAGTAATCTTCCATGGTATTAGACCGCATCTACATGACACCACTGACAATTAATATGATACGTATACTGGTAGTGAAAATTAATTATTGTCCAAGAGCATGTGACAATCAATTCTTATATTTATCCCCTCCAAAAAAACGTACACAGTGGCCAATGGGAGAGCTACGACTCCTCAAATCTCACAGTCCATGAACAATATATGAACAAGTACATGAACGAACTGACCCACAGTTCTGGTGCATACAAGTGCAGAGCAGCTACACAAGAAAAATACAAGCTCCTATGGAATTGGTGGTTCAAGATTGTGAAGGCATGAACTGAAGAAAAGTGTATTGGGGTGGGGGGGCTAACCCTTGATCAGATGAGATTAATACGTCTGCGAAACCGTCGTCGTCGCCATAGCCGGAGGGGATCGAAGCTTGGAGGCGGAGGGGAGATCTGGGGAAGGAGAACGGGGACGGCCGCGGTCCATCGCCGTTGCTGGAGGGGCAGAGCTTGGATCCTCCGCACCGGAAGGAGGGGGTCGGGGGTGTCGCTTCTGCCGGCGGCGAAGGAGCTCGGAGGCGGCCGGGGGCTGGATCTTGGTCGAGGGCGCTGCTGTTCGCTCGTCTCGCTCGAGCCTTGGGTTTCCTTCCCGAGCTCTGGGGTCGTGGGTTTCCTCCCCGTGGAAAGGACGTCTTTTTTTTAGCGGTGAAGCAAAAGCTTTATTGATCATAAACCACAGAATGTGGGATACAACTCGTGTCATGGGGATGAACAAGCCACAGGTGACGCCCCTGATCTAAAGAAAGCAAAAATCTAGCAAGTTTGTGTGCCTTTTTATTAACCAAACGACTCTCATGCATAAAAATACTTGTGAAATTAGCAGCTCTGGCTTGGATCTCCTCTATGATGGCCCCATAGCTTCTACTGCTGGCATTGTTCAGATCATGTATTGCTTGTTTTGCATCCGACGATATAACAACGTTCTGCACTCCTAGATCCTCTGCCAATGCCAGAGCTTCCCGACATGCAATGACTTCCAATGTAGCTGGCTCCTGCAGACCATATATGAGCAGGGAAGAACTCCCCATGTAATTCCCTTGGTCATCCCAGCAAACAGCTGCTGCTGTCCTCCTAGAGCGCGCCACTCCTGCATCAACGTGTATCTTCACAAAGCCTGGAGGCGGTGCCTTGGGTCGCATGCTTTGAGCTGTTCTGGTTTGAGTGCTTGGTTGTGCTGGGGATGGGGACTTGATATCAAGTTCAGCAATAAACCTCTGGACGAACATGTGGGTAGCCTGTGGACTTTAGTAGATACCTTCATGAACCGCCTTCCTCCTTGCTGTCCAAATCGCCCAAAGCGTTACGGCCAGCTTCACAAACAGTGCATGCGATAACAGGTTCATCATTGTAAAGAGCCACTGTTTTGCTGAAGGTTCTGTTGTGCCTGAGATTTTCTGAACTATCTCCTCCTCTGTTAGCGCCCAAGTGCATCGAGACGATGTGCATTCTAGCAGCGAGTGACGCCAGGAGTCCTGTACTCCGCACAAAGCACATACACTGTTGCGGTGGGTGTCGTGGAATTAACACGTCAGATGTCCTCATGAAAGGACTTAGTTGTGGAGCCATCGCAACGGGTTAGCTAGAAGGGGTTAAACCGGACAAGGGACACGAGGGTTTTATACTAGTCCGGCCCCTTCGATGAAGGTAAAAGCCTACGTCTAGTTGTGATGGAATTGATTGGGTTTCGATGACCAGGGAGCAAATACGCTTTGCCTGAGTATCGAGTTGTTGTTTCTTGTCCTTGAACCGCCGCCGGGTCGTCCCTTTATATACATAGGTTAACGCCCGACCGGTCTACAGAGTTCCGAGGCCGGCTCATACAAGTGTCGGGCTCGGTCTCCCCTTTCTATCTTACAACACAAGTTATACAATCATAGCGGTTTACTACCATGGGCCCTAATCCGCCTTTGGGCACTGGGCCTCTAAGCTTCATCAGTAAAGCGCCATCTTCTGGGTCTTTATGGGCTTCAATGCAGTTGAGGGTGAACCGGCCCCTCCTGGACGGTTTACCCTTAATAATTATATCCCCAACATTAGGCCCCAGGTTGATTTGAACCAGTTCATGTCAATCTCCAATACTTAGAAAAATTCCGTGAACATCTTCTTACATTTCTTGTAAACCGCCGCGATGTCTTCTCCTGTAAACTTTTGTTGAACAGCCGTGACGTCATCGTCTGGATACAGCAGCAGATTGTCATGACGCCATCTCTGTATAAAAAGATTAAAAAGATTCCCTTTATTAATTGTATCCCGAAGATCGAGGCAACAACTGCATCCTCTTTTGCCGCTTCAGGCCCCTCGATTTTCGCGCCTGTCGTTTTATCCTCTTTCCTTTATAAATAGGGCCGGGGAGTCTTTTCATTTCCCCCCCTTGCCTCTTGTCTTCCTCCTCGCGACCCGAAGAGCTCGAGCGCCGCCGCCGCTGCCGTCGATCCTCGAATCTACACCGACCAGGCCGCTGCATCACCCTGTTCGTACCAGAGACCCTGCAACACTCCTCCGCCGCTGAGTAGCCCTGGTAAGTTCTCTTCCCGTAACCCTAGATCTCCATTAGGGCTTTCGAGTTCATCCGTGTTCATCACCGTTTATCAGTGCTTCTCCGTCTTCCTCTTAGCCTTTTTATTGAATATATATACGCGTGTTACTTTTCTTCTGCGGCTAGATCCATGCTTTTAGTTTACCGCATCATAGTGCCTTATTGTTCCTGTACAGACTCCATCGGGACCTTCTCTGTTCCTCTTAGCACCATTGTAGGGCTCAGAAAAAACTTCTTTACTGAACCACGGTAGATCCAAAACTATACTGTTATTTTGTGAAACCTGTTTCTGCAACACTTAGCAATTTTCAGCTCTGCTGCTTCTAGTAAAGGGCGGTTTAACCTTAAATATTTGATAATCCGCCATATGCCATTAGCCCTCACTTAAACCGCCATCTTGACTTGAATAGTAATTTCCGGTTTATCTCACATATAAGCTTTGATCAGATTCCCCGGTTTAACACCAATTAGTGCTCCTCAACCATCAATCATAAACCGGCCTTCATTTTCCCTTTACAGTTTGCTTTCCAAGATGACCAAACAATTCTCTGCTTGCAACTGGGTTCCGTCCCGGATCACGGAAACGAAAATCAATGGATATGTTACCACTGGCGCTTTAGCCTAAAAAAATGTCCTTCATTGGCGAGTTCCTGGCCCTGAGTGCCCTCCTGAGCCTCAAGATGGAGAAGTGATTATATTTATGCAACACCTAGACCGGGGATTCAGCCCTCAAGATGGAGAAGTTTTTCCGGGATGTCCTTGCGAGCTTTGTGCAATTTTCAAGTGTTCTGTGAAGTTTACCTTCAAGAAGAACCATCTGTGGAGCTCTTTCGGGACTTTTTCCATTTAAACCGCCGCACTGAGTTCTCTGATGGTCCCAACACGGAACTTGGTGGAGTATCAATCCAGAAGAGAAAATAAGTTGATTTTCCTCATGCCAAACACCACAACCATCCAAAGGACCGGAACCAAACATGGTTCTACTGTCAAAGAACCGCGCCTGTTGTCGAAAACCCTCTGCCGGGTTACCGCGCTCACCGACTCAGCAACGGCCATCCACTGCCTCTGCGGCTTACTGCCAGACAACGACAAGACTATGCTTCTCAACTTGCTAAACTCCGGTATTTCCTTGCGAACGGTTTGACCGACATTGATCTCGTCCGTTGCTGGGTTTCTTGGGGTATCCTGCCCTTAAGCCGCCGCCCCGGTTTAATGCATGAATATACCGGCAAAGTCAAGGATCCTCAACGATATCATGAAGTAGAAATGACTGACGATGAAGTTACTGAATCTGTGAAGAAGATGCTTGACGAACCGATCGCCGCATGCAGCCAGACTGGGCTGCTACCTTTTTACGCTTCCAACAAACCGCCGGCGGTAAAAAAGGTTAACTTTATGCTTATTGATCCGCCTCCGCTTTAACAATGTGCTGATACTCCTTTGTTTAATTTCACAGGCCAACAGCTCCTTCTGGAAGAGAAAAACTCAAGATAAACCGGCTAGGGCTCCTCGTGTGAAGAGAAAAGTCACAAAGAGAGCAGCCAAGAAGAAAACCGCCGAGTCTTCTGATCCGCCAGAAGACATTGACGAATCGGATCAAGAGGTAGAACTTGACCCCCTTGGTTCCTTTTTCATACACCTTATTGACAATGACTATTCCCAGGATGATGCGGAGGCCAGCCGTGCAGATCATGTAGAGGTAATCTCTCTTTCCTCCAATTCAGATCTTGTGCCGGTTGAAAAAAATTTCCGTGCAGTACGGAAAGTAAAATACTCTCACCCTCTTGCTCATTTGGATCCGCAATTTTCTTTGAAGACACAGCAAGCTGAAGGTCGTCGCACAACCCGGCACAGTGGCCAACAAGTCACCTCTTCCGGTTTACCGGATACACCAACCCGGAAGCGTCGTCCAGAGGTTTCTTGTTCTCCCGAAAAATTTTATCCTTTGAAGGGTTGCTTCCGATACCCACTTAATCCGTCTGATCCTAATTACCAGGTGTCTTCCAATTCTTCATCTGGCGGTTCATCAACCACTCAAATGCCTCCCCTTAAGACCGTCCCTGGGTAAGTATACAGTTTTAACTTTGTTCTTCGTGCGCCAGTTTACCAACTGACCGTTTGTCTTAATACTTCAGCTCCAAAGCCCGGCTGAGCAAGAAAGCAAGAATCAATGTCCCTACTGAAGAGCTTGAAATGGACAGAACCTCCGAAGGTGCTAATAGAGGTGCTGACATCGCCATTGACGACCCTACCCCACAGGGTCAAAATACTGATGCTGATCCGCCAGAAGCTAACCCGAAAAGTCCACATGCTGATCCTCCAAGCCCGGCTAGGAATGAGGACCTTCCAAGCCCGGCTAGAGATACTATTCCTCCTTCAAGCCCAGTCAAGAATACTGCTAATCCGCCAAGCCCAGCCAGGGTCAGTGTCGATCCACCTAATCCATCAAAAGGTGACGATGACGATGTTGTTATTACTGGTACGGGTCACACTAGTCCTGGTAATCCGATTGTCTTGTCCAAACATACTGCCAAGGAGGAATTCGCTGCTATGGGCAAGGGGAAAGGGAAGACTGATTTATCCAACTTCATTAACCTTAGCGCCGAGGAGCTTCATTCCGGATTTTTAAACCGTCTTTACTCAAGCCATGACTTTGAAGCTGGTTTGGTGAATTTGCTGAAGGAACGTTATGAGGTAATCTTCAGAACCTCTTTGAAATTTGCTTTGTTTTGTATATCTCTTCCGTTGTAGCCCCCAAGGGCCGGTTTGTCTCTTGAAGACAAACCGGGACTGTTTGCCCTTATTAATTGCCTTCACTTTAAACTGATCAATTGTGCATTAGCCCCCAAGTGCCAAGCTTAATACCTGTATTGAGCCTTGGGACTTGAAAATACTTATTTAAAGAAGCAATCCACATTAGCCCCCAAGTGCCAGGTGTATAACTTGTTATGTGCTTGGGACTTTAACAGCTTTAGCATCTGATTTTTGCAGACTGATAGAAATATCAAAGACTCTCAAATCGCCGATCTTTAAGAAAACATCAAGTCCCAGCAGGAAGAAACCTCTAAAGCCAAAGAGGAGCTCAAGGGTGCTTTGACAACCATGGAGCAATTGAAAGACGGCTTCAAAAATGAACGCACCAACTGGGAAACTGAGAAGGCTGCTTTGTTGAAACGGGCTGAAGATGCCGAAGCAGCTCTTAAACCGGTGGCGGAAGAGGTGACAAGGCTGAAACATCAAGTGGATGCCATGACTTCTGCAATCTTTGGTAAGTACTTTGTCATAGCCGGTTCAAAAGAATATCGTGAACTCTGCCGGTTTAACATTAAATTCTTAAACCGTTGCAGCTAATCGCATTGCTCATCTGGGCGCAGATATGCGAATGAAACTGAAGGCAGCGTACACATTGATTGACCAACTATATACCGGTGCACAACGAGTCATCTGTGCAGCTTCGTACAACAAACCGACACCAACTTTTATCAAGGATACTTTGACTAAGCTATCAATGACTCCGGCTCAAATAGAAGAGTTGAAGCGGTCTGCTGCCAGGGCTGGTGCATTGTTAGCACTAACTCGTGCCAAATCATGGATAGCTGACTTGGATCTAGTTGATATTGTCACGGGCTATCCAGATGAACAGGAAGACGGATCAAAATTTGATAATGAAGCCCTCAAAACCCTGACCAAGGAGTTGCGTCCAGTAGCAAGTCAATTGGCTGAAGAGGTGAACTTGACGTCTCATCGGTCGTTCTATGATGCCAACAATCATCGAGTTGACACTGCTGTGACAGAAGTGCAGAATCTTATTCCGCCCATTCGTAAGCACACTTACGCCCCTGACGTTGAACCGTTGAATCTCATAAATGAAGCGGCCGTCTTTCAAGCGCTAACCCGGATTGACTGGACCACCATTGACTTCCAGCCACTGGGTGGGGAGGAGGAGGTTGAACCGGCGCCTGAGGAGCCATCAACTTCACATCGTCCTGACAATGAATCTTAATCCGGCAATCTGGTTATTGTCACAGACTTTGTTTTGTGTAAGAACAATCATTATTTCGGGCCTCTAAGCGCCTTGTAATAGGCTAGTTAAAATACTTTGATCGGCTGCCATCGTGCACTGAGATATGACTTGATTTGATTCGCCATGATAATTGTAGTGCTTTCTGATATATCTTTATAATATTATGCTATCCTTATATCTGCATAACAAAAAATCTGTCCGGGCGGTTTATCGCCGGACGGGTCATAATACCCAAACGAAAACCTGTTAAGTCACCAAGCTTTATATAAAAAATAAAGCATACCTGTGATATAGGCTTGTTAGTGTACCAACTTGACAGTAGAAAGGGTGAAAACCCAATACTTTGAGCGTTCAATAGTGCTCACCATGCCGTGCTGGTATATAATAAGTCATACCGGGTTATGATGAACACCAGATGAGCATACTGGCGACTTGTAGTCAAAAGCAGACCGGGTTATGAAACACCGGTTTAAGAATGAAGATGGTCTGACAACTTGTAGTTGAGAGCCAAGCCGGGTTAACAAACACTGGGTTTTTATGATGACTTGAAAAGACACACCGGGTCAATGGACACCGGTTCAAGATAAATTCATCAAAGAGTTAAAACTTGGCAAAGAAGCAAACAAAAAACTGTGTAGTCAAGGCTTTTCAAGGGCTGCCAGGCTCAAATTCGAGGCTTTTCATGGGCTGCCAGGCCGCTGAGTTAAACCATTTTGCAAAGCCTTTTAAGATGGGCCTCCAACTAACCAATCGTCATTTTAACTTTGACAAGTTCACAGTCTGTATAAGATTGACTTGTCAAACGTTCGACAGGTCATGCCAGGATTACCTGGATAGGAGTGGCTTACTTGATGAAGGCAGGTTAACCCGGGGTTTTAGGTGAATACACCAGGCTTCCAAGCAGTGGGTCGATACCCAATTACAAGGGTCCTTTCAAACTCTTTGTTGCTTTGCACAAAGAGCCCCCAAGTAATTTTGTGAGATGTGCTCAATGGGTGCCTATGTTTGAGCTGTGCATAGCATCTAGACTTTCTTTGGCCCCTTGGGTGTGAAGCTCCCAAGCTGTTTTGTGGTATGATAGCCGGTTTAACAGGTAGTACTTCACTTTGTCAGCTGAAGCCCCCATGTAAATAAAAAGATTTGAAGAAAACGGCAGAGACCCTGCTTATAGCAAGGATGCCGGTTTATTATATTGATCATAATATATACATTGTTGAAATATATACATAAGAAAAGCCTATGGCTCAAGTGTAGTAAGGCCGAAGGAGAGCTATGTTCCACGGTCGCCGGGTCTCCTCCTCAGAACTGCGTGAGTCTTCTCGAACGTCAATGAGGTAGTATGATCCGTTGTGCAGATTTTTGCTGACCACAAACTGTCCTTCCCAAGGTGGGGATAACTTGTGCATATCGGTCTGATCCTGGATGAGCCGGAGCACTAAGTCGCCTTCTTGAAAGGTTCTTGTTTTAACACGGCGGCTGTGATAACGCCATAGGTCTTGTTGATAAACCGCCGAACGAGCCAAAGTCATGTCCCGTTTTTCGTCTAACAGGTCCAGCGCCTCCTGGCGTGCTTGCTCATTGTCCGCTTCAACATAATTGGCAACCCGGGGCGAGTCATGACGAATATCACTTGGGAGGACGGCCTCTGCCCCATAAACCATGAAAAAAGGTGTATAGCCCGTAGATTGGTTTGGGGTGGTGTTTATGCTCCATAACACATATGGTAGCTCTTCCACCCAACAACCCAGCGTCCGCTTCAAAGGAACCATAAGCCGGGGCTTGATACCCTTCAGGATCTCTTGATTCGCCCTTTCAGCTTGACCATTAGACTGGGGGTGAGCCACGGACGCTACATCAAGCCGGATGTGCTCTCGTTGACAGAACTCCTTCATCTCGCCTTTGGAAAGGTCCGTGCCATTATCTGTGATGATGTTGTGCGGAAAACCAAAGCGGAAGATGACCTTTTTGAGAAATTGAACCGCCGTAGCTGCGTCGCACTTGCTGACGGGCTCTGCTTCAACACATTTAGTGAACTTGTCAACTGCCACCAACAGGTGGGTCTTTTTATCCTTTGAGCGCTTAAAAGGTCCCACCATATCAAGCCCCCATGTAGCAAACGACCAAGTGATGGGAATCATTTGTAGTTTTTGAGCCGGAACATGAGCTCAACGTGAAAACTTCTGACAAGCGTCACACCGCTTTACCAGATCCTCCGCATCAGCATGAGCTGTCAACCAATAAAACCCATGACGAAAAGCTTTAGCCACCAGGGATTTTGAACTGACATGGTGACCACAATCCCCTTCATGGATTTCACGTAGAATCTCTTGTCCTTCTTCAGGAGAAACACAACGTTGGAATACGCCTGAAATACTGCAACGGTGTAACTTGCCATTGTGAATAACCATGGACTTGGATCGCCGGATTATCTGTCTGGCTAAAACCTCATGATCTGGTAGCTCGCCCCGGTTCATATACGCCAAATATGGAACCGTCCAATCCAGAATTACATGTAAAGCGTTGACCAACTGGGCCTCCGGATCAGGAACAGCTAAATCCTCCTCTGTAGGCAACTTAACAGACTAGTTATGCAAGATATCTAAAAAGGTATTGGGTGGTACCAATTTACGTTGAGATCCCAACCGGCTTAGAGCATCTGCTGCTTGCGCCGGTCAATGTGCTCAACCTGATAACCTTTATAATGACCTGCCACAATATCCACCTCACATCTGTAAGCCGCGATGAGTGGATCCTTAGAATCCCAAGTACCAGAAACTTGCCGCGCCACCAGATCAGAATCCCCAAAACAGCGAACCCGACTTAAGTTCATTTCCTTGGCCACACGGAGACCGTGGAGTAAGGCCTCGTACTCAACTGCATTGTTAGTACAAGGAAACATTAAGCGGAGAACATAACAAATTTTATCATCTCGAGGGGAAGTAAGGACAACTCCAGCCCCCAAGCCTTCCAATTGCCTGGATCCGTCAAAGTGAATAGTCCAGTATGTATTATCCGGTTTGTCCTCTGGTGCCTGTAACTCGTTCCAATCGTTGATGAAGTCAACAAGCGCTTGAGATTTGATGGCCGTTCGAGGCATATACTTCAATCCATGTGGACCAAGCTCAATTGCCCACTTTGCAACCCGGCCAGTTGCTTCCCTGTTCTGAATTATATCGCCCAAAGGAGCAGAACTAACCACTGTGATGGGATGGCCTAGAAAGTATTGCTTGAGCTTCCGACTTGCCATATAAACTCCATACACCAGCTTCTGCCAATGCGGGTATCGTTGTTTTGACTCGATCAACACTTCACTGATATAATAAACCGGCCGTTGAACCGGATATTCCTTCCCAGCTTCCTTACGCTCAACCACAACTGCCATGCTGACCACACGGGCATTAGCAGCCACGTACAATAGTAAGGGCTCCTTATCAACCGGAGTAGCAAAGACTGGCGGTTCAGCCAACTGCCAATTTAAGTCCTCAAATGCCACATTAGCTGTGTCACTCTAGACGAAATTGTCTGTCTTCTTCAGCATCTGATCCAAAGGAATCGCCTTCTCTCCCAAGCGGCTGATAAACCGGCTAAGGGCTGCAATTCGACCCGCCATACGCTGAACATCATTGATACACTTCGGTTTAGCCAAGGATGTAATCGCTTTGATTTTTTTCCGGATTAGCCTCAATGCCTCTGTTAGACACCAGAAAGCCTAAGAGCTTGCCTGCCGGAACACCAAAAACGCACTTGTCCGGATTGAGCATCATTTTATAGACCCGAAGATTGTCAAAGGTCTCCTTGAGATCATCTATCAATGTCTCCTTCTTCCTAGACTTCACCACAATGTCATCTACGTAAGCATGAACGTTGCGCCCAATCTGAGTATGAAGACAATTCTGCACACAATGCTGATAAGTTGCCTGGGCACTCTTGAGCCCGAAGGGCATAGAAACATAGCATAAGGTTCCAAAAGGAGTGATAAAAGCTGTCTTATCCTGATCTTTAACTGCCATTTTGATTTGATGATAACCTGAATAAGCATCCAAGAAACTCAGACGCTCAGAACCCGCCGTCGCATCAATGATCTGATCAATGCGCGGGAGAGCAAAAGGATCTGCTGGACAAGCCTTGTTCAAATCTGTGTAGTCCACACACATGCGCCAAGTGCCGTTTTTCTTAAGAACGAGCACCGGATTAGCCAACCACTCAGGGTGAAATACTTCAACGATAAACCCGGCAGCAAACAGCCGGGCTACCTCCTCACCAATGACCTTGCATATTTCCTCGTTAAAGCTGCGAAGAAACTGTTTGACCGGTTTAAACTTGGGATCAATATTGAGAGTGTGCTCAGCGAGTTCCATCGGTACACTTGGCATGTCAGAAGGCTTCCATGCAAAAATGTCCCGGTTCTCGCGGATGAACTCGATGAACGCGCTTTCCTATTTCGGATCCAGATTGGTGCTGATGCTAAACTGTTTTGACGAATCGCCAGGAACAAAGTCAACAAGTTTAGTCTCATCAGCAGGTTTGAACTTGAGGGTCAGGTCGTGTTCAGTGATGGGTTTCTCAGAGGGGTCATGTCTGCCGGATCAACATTGTCTTTATAGAACTTCAGCTCCTCTGTAGCACAAACCGACTCAGCATAGGCCGCATCACCTTCCTCACAATCCAAAGCGATCTTTCAGCTTCCGTGTACTGTGATAGTCCCCTTATGGCCCGTCATTTTGAGCTATAAATAGATATAGCAGGGCCTCGCCATGAATTAGGCGTAAGCCGGCCGTCCAAACAGTGTGTGATATGGGCTCTGGATTTTCACCACTTCAAAGGTCAATGTTTCAGACCTGGAATCATGCTCATCTCCAAACACAACCTCCAAAGCAATCTTGCCAACAGGATATGCCGATTTACCTGGTATTACACCATGAAAAACAGTGTTTGACGGTTTAAGACTCTTGTCTGTCAACCCCTTGCGACGGAAGGTCTCATAGTATAGAATGTTGATACTACTCCCTCCATCCATCAGAACTTTGGTAAATTTATAACCTCCCACCTGAGGTGCCACCACCAAAGCTAGATGACCCGGATTGTCAAGCCAGGGCGGATGATCCTCTCTGCTCCACACAATGGGCTGCTCGGACCACCGCAAATAACGTGGCTCTGCCGGTTCAACAGCATTGACGGCCCTCTTGTGAAGCTTCTGGTCACGCTTGCACAGACTAGTAGTGAACACATGATACTGCCCACCATTCAATTGCTTTGGGTTACTCTGATAACCTGACTGCTGCTGGTTCCCTTGATTATTCTGCTGGTTATTACCACCTTGGTTATTCTGACTAGTCATCAACCCGTGCAACTGCACGGGCTAGGATTTTACATGATAAATAGAAGATGAAAAATTGCAACTGAAATAAGGTATTATAAACTTTTGGAAAATGATCACTTAATATTCTTTCTTAATTACAGTTGTGTGAAGATGCATTCTTTGGGACTCCTATGTTAATCTGTTACCATCAAATATTTTCATAATTATATCACACAAAGATTTTTAGCCAATGTCAAAGGTAGTGTTGCTTTTCAATTTGTACTCCATTAAGCATTGTCTCCGAACAATATTAAAAAAATTACTACAGTGCACATCGTGCTGCCCATATGTTTTACACTTAGTTAGGTTGAAATTACTATATTGCATTGACATTTGTTTTCTTAAAGCCCCTGCCGTTAATTTATTATCCTTCAGAATTTTGCAATACATCTCAAAGAATAAATTTAAATAATTATAGGTAAATCGAAACCTGTACAGTGGAAATTCGAGGAAAATATGAGCAAAAGTAGAAAAATTAGGATCCACAGTCACTGAACTGTGTTGTGATTATTTTTTAGGATCCACAATCACTGAACTGTGTTGTGATTATTTTATAGTGTTCTCTGTAAAATTAGGCACAAAAGTAGAAAAAATCGAATCGAACAAATACTAAAACAGGGAAAACCGGGTGTGGGCAGCCGGATTGAATTCATCACAATAACAAAGGCAACCTAAATCATGTGAGATTAATTATGAAGATGAAATAATCATTGCCAGTGTGTAATCCTGCTCAAGAAATAAAAAGCTGCAAATATTCGTATGGAAAGAGAAGTCCTGAAACATGTCAAACAGACAACACAAACTGTACCAATAGTAAGCCATTCTAACTATTTTCAAAAATCATTACTCCATAAGTATAACCCGAATGTTACTCCATGGTTGTTTCCCTATTCAAGGCATCAAAAACATGACATTAGAGCATGAATATGCAGTAAAATATAGGGCTGATTATTGGGGACGAAAAGGACAGACTGTGTACAAATTCGATCAAAGGAAGGGTGGAATTAGTATCATGAAAGCCAAAATTTCCCAATTTTTAACATGTGCCATACACACAACACGTACAAACAAAAAATAGAGTATTCAACTGATTCCATTGGCTAACATGGGTGAAATATATATAAAAACATCTGTAAAGCCTGCTCTAAACCTCAAAGTAGTGGAACTTTATAGCTAACATACTAGTGTTTATGTATTATTGTAGTAGTACCATTGCAGGGATTACATTATTCTGCTGGAGGCGATGCATATCCTTCTGGATGTCATTTACACATCTGTAAAGCCATCTATATATCTTACTGTGATCTGACTAAGTTATTTGATTCTGTCATGTAACAACGCTAATGCAAGGACTACATAGTGTTGTTGGATGAGATAATATTACACTATAGACATAATATCGACAAATCCGAGAAGTTATATAACTTTAGTGTCAAAGATATATACAAACTATAAAAAGTCTGGCATCATACCTTTACTTAATGCTGCAAGGCGGTAGTACAGACAGTCGGAGCTTTAATTAGGATGTATTCAAAAGAAACAATATAAGTGATCGAATCATGTCCATGCCAAAATGTTAACTAATTACATTGGCTAACATATCGAAAACATCTATAAGTCCTCCACTAAACTCAAAGTGTATTGACACTGTTGTTTGATTGATCCATGCCGGGAATCAAAATGCCACTGTCAGGATTAATTACGTGCTCTCGCTGGAGTTGTAGAACAGCCCTGCTGGTTCTTGGCTGCTCTCAATTGATAATCTGGTCATGAGCCAAGTCTTGATTTCATACATATATATTTGGGTTCTAACTTACTGCCAACTGAATACTCTTTTGGATTCGGTTAGACATAACATGATTGGATCAAATAAAGTACTTGCAAGATATTGATGATTGAGTTTAAAATAAGAACACACAGGAGCCTTTTTTCGTACGTCTAAGACTAAATATTAGATGAGTTGCAGGCTGTGGTGTTTACTCAACCCTGTTTGTTGTACACTTTCAGCAAGATGCAGAACTCCAAACCTGAACAAAAGAAAGCAGACAATAAAAGAACAATACACATTACTACAGCCCACCAAACTGATCCTTTCACCATAATTGGTACAGCCCGAACAATACACATTACTACCGCCCGAACATGTTGGGATCAATCTATGAAAGAAATAAGAAACGATCCATGGATGTTTCATCATGATGCATAAAAAAAGCAGAAGAGATAAATTGGTTCGTACATCAATACTCTCCGCATTGAGGAAGGGTTGGTGACTCTTGTTGTTTCCCTGCTGGACGATTCATATATATGTTTGTGGAGTCATCAGTTAAAACTATACGTATATATTTATCACATTTATCTGCTGCTGAATGGTTCATGGATTTAACATATAGCCTTCAGCTTTTCTACTTTTTCCATGGAAATATTACAGGGCATGTAGCTAATACGTTTTACTACCTGATGTTGAAGAAGGACTGCGGGATACAAAATTAAAAGATGGAGTCTCATGTCTCCTACATTATTTAGCTATAATTATTATTCGATGATGACATACCCAGATTTCTGATTGTGCATGTCTCCTACCTGATGTTATATTGGCAGATGGCCTGATTAGGTGAGAGAGATGAACGGGTGAAGCACTGGAACTTTAGCGATCAGGAAATTAAGTTGTTGCTGGTGAAATTTACTTACCTCTGTATCCAATAAAGAGGAAGATGGGGGAGAATCGCCATAGGTGTCTAACCTCTAATGACGACTGATCCATTAGGATCAAAGTTGGGTTCTTCTCTGTCCTTCTCCTTCTTACGTCAAGCAGTCTCTGCATCGCTTACCCATTACCACACACTTGTCCATAAGTTCGGCTGTTAGGGTTTCCAATTCCCTGACGCTGCATGGCACAACTCCGTCTTTACCCAATGTGGACCCCCCTGGACGTTGTTGTTGAGGCACTCGCTGAATCACTCGAGCAGCCTAGGAGAGATGGATAGGAGGGCCGGATCAAATCTTCCTTGGGGCCATGAAAGAACAGGAGGAGAGGCATGGCGGCCATAATTACACGTGAGATATCGAGGATCAGGAGTGCAGGACGTGGGGAGGCAGTGTTTTTCTTTCGTAGCATGTATTTTTTTAAGGGTTGTTCGCTTGGGAGGTGGTGAAAAAGAGGTAGGACTCTGAGATACATCATCCGACGGTCGTAAATAACTAATTAGGAGATCTAATGGACAGCTTTATTTAATTTCTAGGATTAACATGGTGATTCGTATGGTGCCTCAATTAGTAAATATAAGATTGCCCTGATTATTCTGAAATCCAGAGTTTGAACCGCCACCACCATGAAAACCCGGACCTGAACTGCCCGATGGACCCTGATCATACTGGAAGAGACCAGAGTTCTTGAACTCCTTCATAATATAACAATCTTTCCAAAGATGCGTGGCAGGGGCCTCCTTGGTCCCGTGCTTTGGGCAGGGCTGGTTTAGCAGACGCTCCAGATTCATACCTCCACCGCGCTGGGGAGGTTTACCTTTCCGACGCTGCATATTAGTGTTAGCCACAAGATCTGAACTATCTGCTTTGCGCTTACCATTATTCCCATGGCCTCCTTGGTTGTGATGCTGTCCCTTTGCACCGTCGTTCTTCTTTCCCTTCTTCGGTTTCTCCTCATCAGAATCGGGATCCTTGGTATTATCAGAATCAGCATATTTAACCAAGGTTGCCATAAGTGTTCCCATGTCATTGCAGTGGCGCTTGAGCCGTCCCAACTTCATTTTTAGTGACTTAAACCGGCAATTACGCTCCAGCGTTATGATTGCTTGGCCAGCATTAATCCGGTCTGACTAATGCAAAACTTCTGAAACCCGGCGCACCTAATAAGTTGTTGACTCATTCTCCCCTTGAACACAGGCATCCAGATCCACAATGGACACAGGCTGTTTGCACGTATCTTTGAAATTGGCTATAAACTGGGCTTTCAACTGGTCCCATGACTCAATAGAGTTGGCTGGTAGGTTTTTCAACCAAGTACGGGCTGTCCCTTCCAACATCATCGTGAAGTATTTTGCGCATGCCGCTTCATCCACATCCAGCATCTCCATTGCCATCTCATAACTTTCAATCCACGTCTCAGGTGGCTGATCAGCGGTGTAATTAGGCACCTTACGTGGACCCTTGAAATCCTTGGGCAGTCGCACATTACGGAGAGCCGGAATGAGACACGACACTCCCCAGGAACTGAAGGCAAGCCCGGTGCCTCGGTCTACAGACGCCGCTGGCTGAACCGGGGAGGGTTGACAACGACCCGCATGTTGTGCTGCCAAAGCGGCCTCCCTTCATGCTCTGCCATTATCCACCACGTCCTGAGCATTTACCTCGCCGCGCGCTGGATTGGGTCCTTGAGGGGCATTACGGCGCCGCGCACTGCTAGATACTTCCGGTTCATCCATGTGCCCGCTATAGCTTTTGCTCGGATGGGGGGTTGAATGAATTTTGTCTCGGCTATAAGAATAGGCATGCTGCTGCACAACGGTGGTTTGAAGAAGATCTCTGGCTCGGCGCGTCTCAATCGCCGCCAGTGAATCGCCTTCCAATGGAATAGCTGCCAGGCGCGATGCTGCAGCAATCATGTTATCCAAAGGGCTAGAAAAGTGACCCGGTGGTGTTGATACATATTGCGGTGGGTTATCCGTTCGACGAGGTGGATCCATCATCCGTGATTGATCCGGCGCTGCCCTAGGCGCGTCGGTCCGGTTTGCGTCTGCCGGATTACTCGGCCCAGCCCCCGGCGTATTGAAGAGATTCAGTCCTTCGAAGGCCGGCGGCATACGAGATCGATACTTTCTCCGCATTACGTCATTTGATGCATTCTGATCCAACATGACCCGGTAATTCTGCGCCTGTATCTGCTGTGACTGGGCATCCAACACGGCCCGTTCTTCAGCTATCCTAGCGTCCTCAGCTGCCACTACAAGAAATATGTCAACTTGTGACCCTCACTATTGGTCGCTGAAAGGTCATAGTTTTCATTTGCGACCTTTTTGTGACCAAAAACAGAAGGTCAAAAGCTGGCAGTCGTAAACTGATATTAGTGACCTTATTTGTGATATGTAAAAGGTCGTTGGTTCCACGACCAAATTTTTGGTCACTAGCAACCTCCACAGGCCACGTAGGCATCGAGCATGGCAAGCTGATGTGGCACAAGAATCAGCCCGGTCTGATTTGGCGTTTCACATGGGCCGAGCCCAACAATTCGGCCTTTTTAATGTATTTTTTCCTGTTATTTTTTACTAGCTACATGGGCTTGGGCCATGGATTCGGCCTTTTTTGCTTTCTGAGGTGTAGCCTTTTCACATTCTATATATTTTTTATTTTCGGGTTTTCTCTTATTTTTGTTACATTCAATTTTCAGATTATTGTAGTCAACTAGATGCACATTGTTAGATTCTTCTAGGCACTAGGTCCCAAACATTAGGTTTTATTTTTTCACAACTTGTAACTCAATGATATACCAATCCAAGAACACATTTTTAATATATTCAAAAAACAGCCAAATCACCGCCGTACCAATCAAGTTTATTACATTCCACCAATCACAATATAACCATACAATATTACACCAATCACAAGTACATGCACTCTACAGATAAAACGCTCAACAAGTAGAGGCACGTCTCCAACACCTTAGCGCCTGCAACCTGCAAAACATCACATCCAGCCACATATTAACGATCAAATCAATTTACCCCTTGACGCCCTGGTAGGTGACGACGATGTGGTAGTGGTGGAAGCCGCCGCCGAGGCCGACGGCGCCTGCGATGTCCTCGTCGTCATTGAAGGCGATGACGACGGATGGGTCAACGTCGAAGCAGGTGCGCTGCAGGCCACATCATCATATTTGAGCATTAATATTTCCTTATTACTACACAGGAACTACAACACTAGGAGTACACAACAACTAGTAGCAGAACTAGAAGAAATAGCCAAATTGAGTGTACACCAATATCATCAGGAACATGAGTATAACAAGCATCTTGCTTTACTTGGATAAGGTGACACAGCAGAATTACTAGGATATTGTGACACATTAGCAATAAGATAACATATTATGTGCTACAGGCTGACATTTCCAAAGTGGCACGTTTGATATGCTAAGGACTTGTTGATCTAATCCAGGTTTTGTTTTACAAAATTTCAGCTAGTGTTCAAGTTATAAACAGTTTCTTTTTACTTGCCATCTTTTTTTCTTCTCTGTGACATTTAGTAGCACACAGGAGTATATCCTGCTGTGCCTATGCATTGCAAGAGCCACACCAATACTAAATATTAATGCAAACCTAACATAGTTGAACAACTTGGTCAGGGCAAGAACAAACCTGATGAGCTCTGAAGTTGAACGAATGGTGAAAGAGCCCGTGGAGAGGCAGAGCAACTGCATTTGACACAAACTGCTAAGGATCAATGCAAACCAAACACACTATTGATATTGTACAGAAATGGGTAGTAGGATTCAGACAGTGTGAATGTGATACAGTAAAAAATTGCATGCTATGCACATCAAGTTAAAAGGCGCAAGTTATATAGTAGCCTCAAGGAGCAAGTGTACAGCAAGTTGATAAAAGAATGCTCAGTCTTGCCGTGGACTCACAATCCACATCCAACAGCCCACCATCTCGTATATACATCAAACCATAAAAATGGCGGTCAAACAGCAAGGTAGTGCAAAGAAATTAAGTAAACTATTGTGCTGGTTGCCTGGATCACTATCATTATCGTTCCATAGAGTTTATGTGTACATTGGCCATTAATTGATGAGGATTGATGCAATGGATGCTGGCTTGGCAACTGTAATAGTTTAGGCATGATACACCAAAAGCAAATACATGGTAACACGTAAAAGTTCAAAAGATAGCATGATACACCAAAAGCAAATCATAGCGGTAGTCCGGGATAACTGATTTGTATGGTTCTTCTATGTCATACAATGATGGAATATTTTGGCAATTAGGATTGGTTCACAACAGAACCATATGAATTAGGCGGAAGAAGTAAGAACAGTAGCCCCTGATCTAGCCAAATTAGGGAGCTCAATGTGGTATGGTGCTGCACTGCTGCTCAAGAGGTTGCGAAGGTGCCTTCCCTTCCAAGTTATAAACTTATAATGCTATACTAATTGCAAGAAAAGTAATGTATAAGCTTGAGCAAAAACATGCAAGTCTTGTCTGACAAAAACGCTAATGACACAAAAAGTTAAGAGTGCTAGCATTATTTCAGGATCTCAACATATTCTTCCATATATGTATAGCATCAGCGTGTGCTAGGGCCCTTAGCCAACTCAGTACGCACGCGTCGATACTAAATACACGCGCCACGCCGGCGCAGGTTACCGGTGGCTAGCCAGTGCCCTCGGCTGGGGAGCTAGATAGGCTCAAGGATCCACCAGGTACTTTCCCTATAGTGCAATTTATGCAAATTGCATGGACATGGCCAGAGAGATAGGAACACGACCAAGGAACACACATGTATATAAAATGTAAAACGACTCGACAGCATGATCCAAATATCCTACGATCCGGCTTGCTATCAAGGTCATGAGATGAGATGACATGAGCTCACGTGAGATGAGATGAGATGACATGAGCTCACCACACCAAGTCATGTGGTTGGAGGAGGAGCAGTAGGGAGCAGCCATGAGACCTCGTCATCCACCTGCAGGAGCAGCAGCAGCTCATCCAAATCAAATCGGAGTAACCTGCACAAAAAATAAAACAAATCAAACCAAACGCAGGAATCACAAGAAGATAGGAGAAGGGATTCCATGGCTCAACTCGTCGTCGGGGTCGAGGAAGAAGTGCCACCGCGTAGGGCAGTGGCCGGAGCTGAGTTGGTGGCCGCTGCTTCACGTACTTGCGCAGCGTCAGCTCGGAGAGCGCGTCCTCCTCGGCCTCGACCGCGAGCACCTCCTCGGGGCCGTCGTCGGCAGCAGGCGCCTCCGCCTCGACCGGCTCAGCGGCGTCAGCCCCGGAGGCGGAGAGGACGAGGCGAGCGGCACGGCGGGTGGTGGGGTGGAGGCGGAGGAGAGGGAGCGGGTGGGGAGCGGAGGTTGAGCGGAGGGAGAGGTGGGAGAAGGCCGAGGAGAGGGAGGAGACGGAGAGCGCCATGGTCTGCCTGCTGGGCGTGCGTGCGGGGTGGATAGGCCGCGGCTGCGAAGGTCGTCAGAGGGAGCGGGAGCAGTGCGGAAGGGAGCGGGAGCGGCGGCGGCAATGCGGAAAAGGGAGCGGGAGCGGCGGCGACGATGGGGAAAAGTGAGCTAGGGTTTCGTGGGTGGATGAGGATGATTCGGGAGGGGGGCCAGATCGACGAGGGGGGGGGGGTGTGGGCTGCGGTTGGATCCGGGTGCATCCCACAGTGCTTAATCCACGATCCGCGTGAAATGGTTTTGGACCAATCTGAGTGCAGTACTTCTTTGATGATGTTAAGACCATTTAAATTGGTCATAACCGATTAAAAATAAGATGTTGAATCATGTCTGCTATTTGACGGCTTAGGAAATTTATAAAAACGAATTGAAATCAAAAGCCTTTGCATTGTGTCACCAAGTGTGACCAACTTTTCAGTAAAATAACAAACTTTGAATAATGCAAATATCATAAAAAAATGTTCTCAGAAATGAGTTTTTTGTAAAAGAATTATTTTTCGAGTGCCCAAAATGAGTTTTTTTTTCTGAAGGACCTATCATATATTTGTTGCAAAATTGGACCTAATCAATTTTCTAAAATACTAGGCCACGTTTAATGCACAATTGACCAAATGGTTGGGTGTCAAAAGTTATGAACCACCTCTCGTGAAAAAGACAAATTTCCGCCGATTCAGGAGGAAATGGGTCAAATTTTAATTGCATCTGCCTCATAGTTTCCTCTTTATTTTTTCCAAAAATCATTTCTAGGTACATAAGTATCTCTTTAATCAGAGAAACACCAAAAAAATTCCAAGATTCAACCACTAGCTAGGAACGGTCATTCCCACTATTTTGACCGCATATTGAAACGGGCATAAAAAATTGAAAAAAAATCAAAAAATTGGCAAACCTTCGCATTGTGTCATTATATGTGGCCAAGTTACCACGAAAAATAACAAACTTGTAATACGGCAATTATTTTAAAAAAATATTCTCAGAAACGAGCTATCACGTGTGGAGATCAATGGCTTTCAAGCCAAATGATCAATCTTATGGCCATATTCATGGCATCGTTTGTTCAAATAATCTCACATTGTGCACAAGGATGCATGTTGGAATGACAAACAGTGTTGCCTAAGAAATTTTCATTTTCTTTGCACGAAAAAATCATTTTCCATTTTTTGAGTGCCCAAAATGAGGTTTTTTTGTGAAGGACCTACCATATATTTGTTACAAAATTGGACCAAATCATTTTTATAAAATACTAGGCCATGTTTAATGCACAATCGACCAAATGGTTGGGTTTCAAAAGTTTTGATCCACCTCTGGTGAAAAAGACAAATTCCCGCCGATTTAGTTGGAAGCGGGTCAAATTTGAACTGCAACTGCCTCATAGTTTCCTCTTTATTTTTTCAAAAAATCATTTCTAGGTACATAAGTATCTATTTAATCACATAAACACCAAAAAATTTCCAAGATTCAACCACTAGCTAGAAACGGTCATGCCCGCCTTTTTGACCGTATTTTGAAACGGGCATAAAAAAATAAAAAAAATCAAAAAATTGGAAAACCTTCGCACTGTGTCATTATATGTGGCCAAGTTACGAGGAAAAATAATAAACTTGTAATATGATAATTATTTTAAAAAAGTGTTCTCAGAAGCGAGCTATCATGCGTGAAGATTCATGGCTTTCAAGCGATATGATCAATCTTATGGCCACATTCATGGCATAGTTTGTTCAAATGATCTCATATTGTGCAAAAAGGTGCATCTTGGAATTACAAACAATGTTGCCTAAGAGAGTTTTCATTTTCTTTGCACGGAAAATTCATTTTCCATTTTTTGAGTGCCCGAAATGAGTTTTTTTTTGTGAAGGACCTACCATATATTTGTTTCAAAATTGGACCTAATCAATTTAATAAAATACTAGGACATATTTAATGCACAACTCACAAAATGGTTGGGTTTCAAAAGTTTTTGTCCACCTCTGGTGAAAAAGACAAATTTCCGCTGATTCAGTACGAAGCGGGTCAAATTTGAACTGCAGCTACCTTATTGTTTGCTCTTTATTTTTTCCAAAAATCATTTCTAGTTATGTAAGTATCTATTAATCAGAGAAACACCAAAAAAATCCAAGATTCAACCACTAGCTAGGAACGGTCATGGCTGCCGTTTTGACAACATTTTGAAATGGGCATAGAAAAATCAAAAAATAATAAAAAATTAGAAAACCTTCGCATTGTGTCATTATATGTGACCAAGTGTCCAGGAAAAATAATAAACTTGTAATACGAAAATTATTTTAAAAAAGTGTTCTCAGAAATGAGCTATCATGCATGAAGATTCATGGCTTTCAAGCCAAATGATCAATCTTATGGCCACATTCATGGCATAGTTTGTTCAGATGATCTCATATTGTGCACAAAGGTGCATCTTGGAATTCCAAACAATGTTGCATCAGGGAGTTTTCATTTTCTTTGCACGGAAAATTCATTTTCCATTTTCCGAGTGCCCGAAATGAGTTTTTTTGTGAAGGACCTACCATATATTTGTTGCAAAATTGCACCAAATCATTTTTATAAAATACTAGGACATATTTAATGCACAATTGACAAAATGGTTGGGTGTCAAAAGTTTTGATCCACCTCTGGTGAAAAAGACAAATTCCTGCCGATTCAGTAGGAAGCGGGTCAAATTTGAACTGCAGCTGCCTCATAGTTTGCTATTTATTTTTTCCAAAAATCATTTATATTTACATAAGTACCTATTTAATCATAAATACATGGTTTGGTGGCGATACGTCGAGGTTTGGACGGTGGCCGAGGGCCCCAACTCTAGAGCGCCAGAACTCAAGATGCCCGCCGCATGGTCACCGCGTGACCTTGGCGTTGCCATGTGTTCTGGGCGGCCTAGGCATGTGTAGTGGGTTGGGCACTCCCCAGGTAGGTGCTAGGAAGAAAATCACAACATAAGATTCTCACGAGGAGACCGATCGATGCTCAAACATGAATAAGCAGCCAAGTGTTTGATTAGCGGTACAGGAAATGCACATGGCTAATGGGCGTGAGTTTTGGCTGAGGATGATCAGTTACTAAGAAGATCGTCTTCACAAATTTTCAGCTCAAAAGGAGGAGCCTAGGTGGTACTTACTTTGCAAAGTACCACACTAGACATAAATACGAATGTTGAAGCTGGGCTCAAAATAATGAATGGATTGAGCTGGCACTTGGTGAAGGATGGTTATTTGGGCATAGGAAAGCACTGTAGAAAATGGATACCATTTGGACATGCCAAAGTGGTACTTCCTTCACAAAGTGTTTTTCTGAATAGAATAGGAAAATGAATATTTTTGAATTATTTATGAACTAGGCAAGGAAGGTTTTTTACATATTTGATGTAGATATGACCCAAAGAATTTATGAGATTTTTTGGGAATTTTGGGAATGACAGAAATATAGGTTGCTTCACAACCTAGGTCAAAAACTGCCACATGGACATGACACATAGGCAAAACTGATGAGGTGGCGCCTACTCATAGCAATAAGTACTAATGCATCCACGTTCACAACCTCATGACCATTTATATTGGTCGTAATCAGGTACAAATAAGGTCATGGACCACTCTTGTCTGCTTTATGACCATTTCGTGTAAGGCAATTTGGGGTTTGAGCCCTTCCAAGCGAAATGGCCGTGGATTTACGACCAATTCAGCTAGGGTCACTAAGAGAAGGTCACTAGTTGACATATTTCTTATAGTGTGCTTGGTCCTCCTTAGCCTGTGTTATCTGGTCCTTCAGCTTGGCAACATTCGCATTGTGCTGATCCTGCGTCTCTGGGGTAACTGACGTGGTTAATAGGGTTGCCCAGGCATCCATCAGACCGGAGAGAACTTGAGACGGTCGACGCGCCGGGCCTCCTGCCGCGGCTGCTGATCCGGACGTCATTGCTGCTGTAGATGAAGACTAGAAGGTGGGCTGTGTTCCGGCCATTAAAACAGCAACCCGACTGGGCAGTTCAAAGGGGTCCAGAATACTGTTGCCATCGGAATATCCTTCGAACGCACCATCATGAACTTGGTACAGGGACTCGGTTTCACCGGTGGATGACTCACCATCGGAATAAACGGCCGTCTCACCTTCGGACACCGGTTCAGATCCGACCCCATGGACACATCCTACGAACGCACGCTTCATGGCGGGCTTAATCCGGGCGGGACTCGCACGCTGAGCCGTCTCGACGAGGTTGGTGCAGATGTCCAGCTAAGGGCCCAGTTCGCCAATGTTGCCGATGAAGACATGAATTCCGCCAAAGGGGACCCGGTACCCGTACTCGATTGAACCGGCCTCGGGGCCCCATCCTTCATCGTCGATGTAGAGCTTGCCGCGACGACTCTTGGTCATCCGGCCAACCGCGTACCCTTTGAGACCTTCAAAGCTGCCCTTCAAGAACTCGAAACCATCGTGCGATAGCCCCACGGTGGGCACCAACTGTCGTGGAATTAACACGTCAGATGTCCTCATGAAAGGACTTAGTCGTGGAGCCATCGCAACGGGTTAGCTTCAAGGGGTCACTAGTAAAAAACACATATTAGTCTCGGTTCGTAAGGGCCTTTAGTCCTGGTTCATGAACCGGGACTAATGGGTCGTTACTAATACCTCCCCCCTTTAGTCCCGGTTCTAACACGAACCGGGACAGATGGTCCTCCACGTGGCCGGTGCGCCGAGCCCAGGCAGGGGGGCCTTTGGTCCCGGTTGGTGGCACCAATCGGGACCAAAAGGCATCCACGCGTCGAGATTCGATGGCTGGGGTTTTGTTTTTTGAAGGGGGGGTTGGGGGTTTTGGGGGTTAATTTAGGTGTTTCATATATTGTGTTAGCTAGCTAATTAATAGAGAGAAGTGTCCTCTCTATGTCCGTGCTTGGTCGACGCCACGCACTATATACATATAGCCCTCGACACGCTAGCTAGTAAGAAAATGAAGGGAACCATCGAGTACAGAAGTTCATCATGCATACCGAGAGAAATGATCGATCGACCTCTCCTTCTCCGAGAGATTGGTCGAACAACAATTTTTCGTATCATGTACGTCCGACGCTACTGGCTACATACATGTACAATATATAAGATCTCTCAATTACAGTCCCCTAGCATTTGAAATCAACTTCCACATGGTGTTCTCCGGCTTTATTGATGACGTGGTCAAGAAAGAATCCGACCAATTCCTCTTGAATTGCTTAAATGCGATCTGGTTCTAGGAGTTCATTCCGCATCTGCCACGTCTAATTTGAAGAAGGGGGTTAATTAATACATATATATGAATGAAACTCAACAGAAATGATGGTGTAATAAAATGAAATTGTGAATATTATTAATTGCTTACGCACTTCATATTGTCTTTGAGAGTAGCCTCGCTTATTTTTCAAAGTCACATTGTAGATGAACTCGCACACGTAGTATCCACAGAAATCATTCCCTTGTTCCTGCCACAAGCACTTTACGAGAAATAGAGGTCAATCAAACTGATAATGAAGCAATATAAATGGCATTGATGAAAGTATAGCTATAGAATCAACGGGAGATGCGCACAACTAGCTAGCCAGTAGTACTTACTTTCGGGTATGTATATCGCAGCTCCTTCGGCAGTCCCGGAGCTTTTGCGGTGAACTATTTCCAAACCCTGCAAAACAAAGAAAATAATTATTATTACTTGAGATATCAAGAAATGAACAAAAAGTTGCCGCTATGGTGCGATAATGATCGATTGAACTTACTTGCTGAGCATTTCAGTCATGTCCACATAGGTGCTGGGATCTTTCCGTCTCGAGTCTAAGACGGTTACTAGTCCACGCTCAAGCTTAATCTCCAGAAAAATATAGTGGAACCTACGCACGCATGCATAACTCATCAATTACTTTACTACAACCTCACTCGAGTAATAAGGGAAACCGAATATGCAAACGATCAGTAACACTCACTTGCCGTTGTAAGGAAAGAGTATGGTATCTTTGTTTTGATTTTTGATCAACGATTGTAGCAAGTTGTCCTCGGCCTCTTTGACATGCTTTTCAACCAGAAATACGTCTATGATATTTGTGTTAATGAACCCAATATCATAGATTTCATTTTTTTTGCACTCGACGATCTTCAATCTGCATAATATATTGAGGATAATTAATTATAAATACATGCAATGAAAGAGCCGAGCTATATATAGAGACTTAATGACAGAAATAGTACTGACAGGCAGTAGCAAAAGACCGTTAATTTATCGAGGGCCTTTTGATTGAAGAACTTGAAGAACTCCTCAAATGGAACAGGCAACAGATCAGTTCCAACGAGGTCGTGCTCCTCTTTAATTCTCAGATACAAAGTATTCGTCCCCCCAGACTCTCTGCAGGTTTTCATGTACCAAGTATGGAATCTTCGCATCATCGTTGTTAGAGATTTTTCATCTTTGACGAGAGGCTTCCGTATCAGATGTCTGTGTTCTTCCACCTTCATGTATTCAGGAAGTGCATCGTCAGGCAGGTAATCTTCTAGATTGCCATAACCGGCCACCATCCCCGGAACATTAGCGACGATGTTGCCGCTAGACACATTGAGCGAGGGGCACGATTGGTTTGCTTGTTCGCCGAGCTGGTCAATTTTTTTCGCAGCTGCTCGTTCCTTTACTCTTTGATGTCTGACAGTACTTCCCGACCGCTCCGCTTGTAGATATGTCTGTTCAGTAATGCGCTCATAGTTGATTCTCGGTGGAGACTTTGCCGGTTTCCTCAGGGCAGCCAGAGTACGCTTCGCTTTCACCGGATCTACCTTCTCCTTCGGAGGTGGATGTCTCTTTGCTTTCAACCCTGCAAACCAGTCATGCACTTTGGTCTGCGCGATCTTCGCGTTTTCCTCCTCGGTCCTCTCGTACGGTAACTTCTCTGGAGTCTTCAGACAAGGACCGAATCTGTATTTCCTCCTACCTTTGGTTGTACTGCTAGACGCCGGCAGAGCAGACAGATCGGATGTCTTCTTTTTTGCTTGCTTACGAGGCAGAAGAGAAGGACTAGGACGCGCCGGAGCAGCCGGAGCGGCGGCGGGTCTCTTCCGCCCTTGCTGATGAGGCGGAGAAGGAGGAGGCTGGCTGCTCGGGCGCGCCGGCGCAGGCGGAGAAGGAGGCGGAGTGCCGCCACGTGCCGGAGAAGGAGGCGGAGTGCCGCCACGCGTGCCCTGATCGTCACTCGCCGGAGGAGGAGGCGGTGGAGGAGGCGGAGTGCCCTGACTCGCCGGAGGAGGAGGAGGAGGCGGAGGCGTCCAGTTCGAAAGGTTGATGAGCTCCTTCCTCCATAGGCATGGAGTCTTCAGAGCAGAACCCATCCTAGTCTCCCCTTCATCGGTAGGGTGGTCAAGCAGGAGGTCCTCTAATCCCTCCGTTATTTCATCCACCATCACCTTAGCATATCCTTCTGGAATCGGCTGGCAGTGATAAGTTGTGCCGGGTCCACTAGGATAAACTTGGCCAACAGCCGCCTTGACCTTCAAATTCATAAATCGCGCCATAATGTGGCAATTTTGAGACTCCGTGATACCATCCACGGGATAGCTGGTAGGAGCCGTAAAGACATGCTCCGGCTGAAGCAGCTCGGTGGAAGCCACGCTGCTTCTCCGCTGAGATGGCGGGGTAGCTTCGGGGGAAGCTTCGGCAGGTCATTTGCTGCGATCTGCTGCTTCTCGTTCCTCTTCTCGTTCCTCTAGCCCCATTACCCTTTCGTGGAGCGCCTGCAGTTGGTCCTGCTCCAGTTTCTTCCTCCTCTCGTGGGTTTTGTAACCCCCTGTGTCCGGAAAACCAACCTTCCACGAAAGGGAGCCTGGCGTGCCTCGTGTCCGTCCAGGGTGCTCAGGATTCCCAAGGGCCATTGTGAGCTCGTCCTTCTCCCTATTTGGAAGGAACGTCCCTCGCTGCGTTGCATCGATATAGTGTCGAAGCTTCCTGACTGGTATTTGCAGTTGCTCGTCCGCCCACGGCACTTCCCGTTCACAGGTCCAAGGTTCCGCCAGCCCGAAGAACCAAGTCCGCAACGGTCTGCGATTACATTGTCTCGGTTCGATCCCTTTTTCAAGCAGATCATGCTCAGCCTTGGACCACTTAGGCCGGGCTTTGAGGTAGCCACCTGACCGCATGCGATGGTGAAGCTTCTTCTTCGCAACATTTTGCTTGTTTGTCGCCGGCATCTTCTTACTCTTTTCCGATGTCTTGTGGGCCACAAATGCGGGCCAGTGATCTTTGATCTTATCATATTTGCCGATGAATTCTGGTGTCTTTTATTTCTCGACAAACTAGTTCAGCTCTTTCCTCCACCTCCTCATTAGGGTTGCCATCTTCTTAAGAGCACAAGACTTGATTAATTGCTCTTTAACTGGCTTCTCCGGATCCTCCTTTGGCGGTAGGGTGAAATTTGCCTTCAGCTGAGTCCAAAGATCTTCTTTCTGCATATCATTGACATAAGACACCTCAGGGTCTTCCTCCTTAGGCTTATACCATTGATGGATGCTGATCGATCTTGTCCCTAACAAGAACCCCCGACCGAGCAGAAAATGCCTTCCTTGTCCGCATGGGTTCAATCGGATCGCCGTCGGGCGCGATTTCTATGATCTCAAACTTTTCATCCGAGCTCAACTTTTTCTTGGGCCTCGTCTCCTTACGAAGTTGTGCTCGATCCGAGGGCCAGAAATTATAAGGAAGAAAGACGAGAGTAATTAATACGTGTACATATACCAAAACAATGGATGCATCAATTAACTAGTCAGCACGGGCTTAACTAATATATATATACCTGGCCGGACTCGGTTCGGTCACCAGAGCAGATCGGCACGGTCTCCTTCTTGTACCTCCATTGTGTCACGGAGCCATCATGAACATAGTCCTCTTCTTGTACCGCATTAATGGGTGAAGCCATCATGAACATAGCCCTCTTCTTCACCCAGTCCTTCGGGACCATCGGTGTCGTTGAGAAATGACGCAACTTCATCACTTCCTTGTGCGATTATGTGCCCCAATATCGCTTCTGTTTCTTCGTCTCGGGAGTGCTCCATAGTTTCTGCAAATATTTACAACATGTCAATTATTATTCAAACATGATACAGATGATATATATTAGTGGCAAACATAGAACTAGCTAGCTAATCACAATAAGGAATCATGTTAGTGGCCTCGACGCTGCTTCTTTAGGGTTTGGGGTCGCCTCGACACAACGCTTCTAGGGTTAATTTGGGTGGCCTCGAGAGAGTTAATTTGTCGGGTAGGGGCGCGGCGGGAGGGGGTAGGAGACCAACATCGTTTTCTCTCTAGGGTTTTGGGTGTCCTCGAGAGTTTTGGTCGAGCGAGAGGGCCGAGGGGGGTGCTGCCGTTGTATAAGTTATCACGGTCGAGAGGGGGTATATATATCGACCGCCCCTCATGTCGAAGTTATCTCGAGGGGGTTATATCGACAACGACGCGACATACATATACATGGGAAAATAATGTTATCGGGAGGGGTATCGGTACCCCCTCGTGTTGAAGTTTCTTCTTTCTCCTCTATTCCTTTCTTCTTCTTCTACTCTTCTTTTTCTTCTTCTCCCTCGAGAAAGGAAAATAAGGAAAAGGAAGAAAAGAGGAAGAAGGAAGAAGAAAAAAGAAGAAGAAAGAGGAAAGAAGAAAGGAATAGAGGAGAAGGAGAAAATAGAAAATTTCTATTTTCTTCTTCTCCTCTATTCCTTTCTTCTTCTCCTCTTCTTTTTCTTCTTATTTCCTCTTCTTATTTATTTCTCCTCTTCTTCCTCTCATCTTCCTCTCCTTTCTTCCTCTTCTTATTTTCCTTTTTCCTCTCATTCTTTTAGTATTGCTTGTTTTAAAAAAAACTAGCGGTGTGCCCCGCGCATTTGCGCGGCTAGATTGACTATATATTTTGTTTGTATCAAATTTGTTTCCATGCCAACTATGTGACCCCTCTCTCAAATATTATCTGACTTAATTAATTTGCTACTAACCATGTATCATATAAATATACTGAAGTCAAACGCAAGTCTCCAGGAAACTTGATCGTTATAGTACCGAGTACATTATTGTTTGTTGATAAAATACCTTGTAGACTTCAATATCATATCAACCCTATTTTTTTCTTTTAGACTAATATGTTTCTGAGAAATTCCCCACCAAGAATTAGATCAAAACATGAGTGGATTCTAGGCACCAATTGTTCTCTTGCCATGTTAAACCAAAATCTATGCAAGAATGATTCTACCACGATCAATCTTACCGATACATATTTCATCATGTGTGGACAAATGCCATGCCTTTTTTTGTCAATGATTTTTCTATGATAAGTGATGTATAGTTAACTAATAATAACCGTTCATTTACATTTTTTACTGTGGGTTTGACGGGTACGATGGGTGCTTATGGAAGTTTTTGTATTGTGTTTTCTGTCTGAAACTCCTATCACATGCCATGTTTGGGTGTTTTTTAGTGCTAGACGCCCATGACGAATGTAATGCCTTCTTTTCCTAACAATCGTTTACTATTAGTATGGTGACTTGTAGATAGATTCATGTATTCGGTGTGGTGCTTTAGTCATCCTTATTCCTCCTATGGACTGATTTCTTTCCTAGAACTAATTACCATGTCTTCATATGATGCATCTACTACTACCTCATGTGTGTGCATGCCTTCATTAGATCGTATGTAAATGCATGGGGAAAAGAACACAATCTGTTTTAACCAACCTGATACCTTGGGCGTTTGGTTCAAACAATTTTTTTTGATGGACCTCGATTTGTAAACTTGGGGTCAAATCATGTGATTAGAAAATGATGGGAGTGCAAGGGATGCAAATTGCACTCGTCAAATCCTCTAAGGCCATCTGTGGCATGCTAGGCTTGCGCCTGTGTTTGTGGTGTTTGGGGTTGCCCTCCATCCTCTATACGGTCATCAAATGTTGTTGCCTATCAAGAAATTGATACCACCATAGCGGACCCGAATCATCGGCTTTCGACACCATAGACCTTGACGTAGATTCAGGACACCTTGTGTGCTCGTCTTCTGCGCCGGTGCTAGATCACTATCATCTCTGGAGCTCATCACATAATTTATGTTTGGTCGTTTCAGGGGTTGCTGCCATCTTCAGATCCAATCTGGCTTCTAGTTCCCACCGAATAACCTTTAATTTGTGTGCTTCTCCAGTTTTCTGACCATGCACAAAATGTAGACGCGAGATGACTTCCACTGGTGGAATACTATTTGCTGATGCTTTGTATACATCAGTGACACGCTTATCCAATCTTCTACTGCATCGAAGAATATAGCTGGCTCCAGCGACCTCAACATGCACATACAACATCGGCTATTTTTTTACGCCGTCCGCAGCGATAATCAATCAGATGGAGTCAGGTTTGTCTTGTCATCACGTATATGTAAGAAAAAGACACCATATATATAGGTGCATGCATTTTTCAAGAATACAATGGTCCCCCAATGAAGAACATAATTGCAGTTGACAATATAGGTTTGAAGTCTAAGAAATCCATAGTTGATATCCTGCTGAATGGTGCTAGGCAATGTCATGGATGTACGTGCGATCATGAATAGATTAGATAGTGGGGCCAAGGATCGGCGGTGGCGGCCAGGCACCAGCGTTGTTGTTGTCTGACCTCGTTCGAGGCCGAGGCCAGCGTGCACCCAGGTCTGATCTTTCCGGCCGTCAGCGCCCCTGGCTAAGGCCGTCTTGCAGTTCGACATCTCGTCCTCTGCATGCCCACGGACGGCGGCTTGCAGTCCCGCCCACATTGTCCTACGTCCCTGCGTCTAAGGCCAGCGTCTTGGAGTGGGTGCACTCTGTTCAGTCTGATGCAAGCATCGAGCAGCCGTGCACGCTCGCGACGGAGACGCCGGCATGGAGGCCGTCTTAGTCATGGTGTACGTCTGGGTTAAGGTCGTTGTCCTATATAAGGACGAAACTTCAAAGCTGAGGATGTCGTGTAGTATTCCTATTGTATACCGTGCATACCTTTGTTAGAATCCTTAACTGCCAATTTTACGTGCATCTCAATTGCCAAGCCTTCGTAACTTCAATTACATGGATCATCATCTATTATTTCAAAAAGAAAATATGGATCTCCATCCAGTCTACGTTTCCCTGATGGTGCATAATTGATGGGATTGCAGCCTTGCACGTATCTACCTATTACACGTTATTTGGTTGCTTGTGTCCATCTATGTTTATGCACCTCTACACGTGACAGAAGAACATATCCCCAGGTACGTGCATATATTCTATTGTTTCCAACTTTTTTCCAACTCTTTATTAACGCATGTTATACGTGTCGGTTCAATATACGCTTTATGCACGTAACGTAATATCTTTAAATCTCGGCCGTAATTATTCCTGATCAACGGTGCATATTATTTTAACGTATGTGGAAGACCGTGGTGTCTCGTTTGACTTCTATATTAATTACACGTAACGTAATATCTTTAAATCTCGGCCGTAATTATTCCTGATCAACGGTGCATATTATTTTAACGTATGTGGAAGACCGTGGTGTCTCGTTTGACTTCTATATTAATTATATAATAGATGTTCAAATAGAAAATTTCGAAAAAAAAACGAAGGTTTTGCCAAATGCACTGTTCATATGAATATACAAACATTTGCATATTCTACAATAATTAATATCACCAAAAAAAATCTATGAACAGAAAAAAAAACCTAAATTTTCTAAAAATCTATCTTTTGCATATATGAAAACATTAATACACATATGAACAAAAAATACATATATGAAGAAAAACATGCTCTGAACAATTTTTTATACATTTTGAACATCTACATACACATATATTATATATATATATATATATATATATATATATATATATATATATATATATATATATATATATATATATATATATATATATATATATGAGCAAAAAATTAAACTAATAAAATGAAAAAAAAAAGAGCCGGTGCTGGTGTGGCTCACTGCTGGGGCGTGCTAGATGACGACGGCGACGGTGGGTGGCGAGGGCGCGCGTGGGGCGGGACGTCGGGCAGCGCTGGGCGGGACGGGCGCGGGCGCGGGAGGGCGGCGACGAGGACGGCGCTGGCTCGGGAGGCCGCGACGAGGACGGCACGGGTTGGGGGGCGACGGCCTTGGCGGCGGCGGCGGCAACAGCGAGGTGGAGCAGCCTGGCGGCTTCGAGGAGGGTCGGCGTCGTCGGGGGCAACTGGCGATGAGATTCTGAATTTTTGCAAAGTGTTTGCTTATCTAGCAAAGACATTGGTCCCGGTTCGTGAAACCAATCGGGACTAATGCACCCTTTAGTCCCGGTTGGTGCCACCAACCTGGACCAAATGCCTCTTTTTCGGCAGCCCAAAGGGCGGAAGCGGCGGCCTTTGGTACCGGTTGGTGCCACGAACCGGTACCAATGCCCCCCCCTTTAGTCCCGGTTGGCCAAATGCACTGTTCATATGAATATACAAACATTTGCATATTCTACAATAATTAATATCACCAAAAAAAATCTATGAACAGAAAAAAAAACCTAAATTTTCTAAAAATCTATCTTTTGCATATATGAAAACATTAATACACATATGAACAAAAAATACATATATGAAGAAAACATGCTCTGAACAATTTTTTATACATTTTGAACATCTACATACACATAGCCACATACATACACATATACATATATATATATATATATATATATATATATATATATATATATATATATATATATATATATATATATATATATATATATATATATATGAGAAAAAAATTAAACTAATAAAATGAAAAAAAAGAGCCGGTGGCGTGGGTGCTCACAGCGGGGCGGCTAGATGACGACGGCGACGGTGGGGTGGCGAGGCGCCGGCGTGGGGCGGGACGTCGGGCAGCAGCTGGGCGGGACGGGCGCGGGCGCGGGAGGGCGGCGACGAGGACGGCGCTGGCTCGGGAGGCCGCGACGAGGACGGCACGGGTTGGGGGGCGGCGGCCTTGGCGGCGGCGGCGGCAACAGCGAGGTGGAGCAGCCTGGCGGCTTCGAGGAGGGTCGGCGTCGTCGGGGGCAACTGGCGATGAGATTCTGAATTTTTGCAAAGTGTTTGCTTATCTAGCAAAGACATTGGTCCCGGTTCGTGAAACCAACCGGGACTAATGCACCCTTTAGTCTCGGTTGGTGCCACCAACCTGGACCAAATGCCTCTTTTTCGGCAGCCCAAAGGGCGGGAAGCGGCGGCCTTTGGTACCGGTTGGTGCCACGAACCGTACCAATGCCCCCTTTAGTCCGGTTGGTGCCACCAACCGGGACCAAAGGCCTCGTGGCTGCACGCTCGGGGCCAAGGTTTAGTCCCACTCGCTAGTTGAGAGGGCCGCACACAGGTGGTTTATAAGCCCCACCGCCGCACCTGCCGAGCTCCTCTCCACCGCAGCTTTCGGCCTACTTGCTATTGTTGTGCTCGATGGGCCTTACGGGCCTACTACGGGCCTGAATCTGGCCCATAGTAGGGTTTCATGTCGTATTCAGGCCGTGGGGGCCCAGTAGGAGGCATTTTTTTTGTTTTTAGTTTTCTTTACTTATTGTTGCTATTTTTATTTTTTTTCCAGTTTTTTGTTTTGTTTTCTGCATTATTTATTTTCTTTTGTTTTTTGCTTTATTTTTTAATTCTTTTTGCTTTTTAGTTTTAGGAAAATTATAAACTTTCTGTTAGTGCCATTACTTTTCAAATTTGAAAACACTTTTTTTTTTTTTCTTTTCTTTATTGCTTTATTTATTTTATTTTGTTTCTACTTACAACAAAATACTTATTGTTTTTTTTTTATTTCTGCATTATTTATTTTCTTTTATTTTTTGCTTTATTTTTCAATTCTTTTTCTTTTAGTTTTAGGAAAATTATAAACTTTCTGTTAGTGCCATTAGTTTTCAAATTTTAAAACACTTTTTTTGTTTTTTTGTTTTCTTTCTTGCTTTATTTATTTTATTTCGTTTCTACTTACAACAAAAAACTTATTGTTGCTATTTTTAATTATTACGAGGGCCGAACCATAAGACATTAAAGTATTTCAAATGAACTCTGAAAAAGTTGAAAGTTGACATGGTATCATCATAATAGTTGCGGGAGAAAGGCTTCACTTTTTCTTCGCTTGTGTCAATTGCTTATTGCGCCGTAACCATGGATAATCTTCATCTTTTATCAGGATGCTGCGGTCAACCTTGACTTTGAAGGGAGGAATTTCATGAAACTTTTCATAATCTTCAGACATGTCTGTCTTGTCCTCCACTCCCACGATGTCCCTTTTTCTTGAAAGAACTATGTGGCGCTTTGGCTCATCGTATGATGTATTCGCTTCCTTATCTTTTATCTTTCTCGGTCTGGTAGACATGTCCTTCACATAGATAACCTGTGCCACATCATTGGCTAGGACGAACGGTTCGTCAGTGTACCCAAGATTTTTCAGATCCACTGTTGTCATTCCGTACTGTTCTACCTGTACCCCGCCTCGTGACAGATTGACCCATTTGCACTTAAACAAAGGGACCTTAAAATCATGTCCGTAGTCAAGTTCCCATATGTCCACTATGTAACCATAATATGTGTCCTTTCCCCTCTCGGTTGTTGCATCAAAGCAGACAACGCTATTTTGGTTGGTGCTCTTTTGATCTTGGTCAATCGTGTAAGATGTATTCCCATTTATCTCGTATCCTTTCCAAATCAATACAGTCAAAGATGGTCCCCTGGACAACAAGTACAGCTCATCACAAACAGTGTTGTCACCTCTGATACGTGCTTCCAACCAACTGCTGAAAGTCCTGATGTGTTCACATGTAATCCAGTCGTCGTCACTGCTCCGGGTGTTTGGAGCGCAGACTGTTCTTGTGTTCATCGACATACGGGTCACCAAGGTAGAGTTCGTAGAACTGTGTAGTGTGCTTGAGACCAAGAATATCCGCCCCTGCATATTATTGAGTCCCTTCCAAGCGTGTTTTTCCAATCAGTCTCCCCTCATACCGCGATTTAGGGAGACCTATCTTCTTAAGGCCAGGAATGAAGTCAACACAAAACCCGATGACATCCTCTGCTTGATGGCCCATGGAGATGCTTCCTTCGGCCTAGCGCGTTACGGACATATTTCTTTAGGACTCCCATGAACCTCTCAAAGGGGTACATATTGTGTAGAAATACGGGCCCGAATGACAATCTCGCCAACTAGATGAACTAGGACGCGCCATGATATTGAAGAAGGATGGTGGGAACACCAGCTCAAACCGACAACACATTGCACCACATCACTCCTTAGCCTTGGTATGATTTCTGGATCGATCACCTTCGAGAGATTGCATTGAGGAATGCACATAGCTTCACAATGGCTAATCGGACATTTTCCGTAGAAGCCCCTCAATGCAACCGAAGCAGTTGCGTCATAATCACGTGGCAGTCATGAGACTTTAGGTTCGGAAATTTTTCTCCGCATATTTATTATTCCCTTTATATTCGATTTAGAAGCCAGTCGGGACCTTCATACTGAGCAGGCATTCAAAGAAGATTTCTTTCTCTTCTTTCATAAGAGCGTAGCTGGCAGGACCTTCATACCGCTTCGCAGGCATGCCCTCTTTTCGTGCAAGCGTTGCAGGTCCTCCCTGCCTCGTGTGTATCTTTTGTCTTCCCATACACGCCCAAGAAGCCTAGCAGGTTCACGCAAAGGTTCTTCGTGACGTGCATCACGTCGATCGAAGAGCGGACCTCTAGGTCTTTCTAGTAGGGTAGGTCCCAAAATATAGATTTCTTCTTCCACATGGGTGCATGATTCTCAGCGTCATTCGGAACAGCTAGTCAGCCGGAACCCTTTCCAAAGATTACGTGTAAATCATTGACCATAGCAAGTACGTGATCACCGGTACGCATGGCGGGCTTCTTCCGGTGATCTGCCTCGCCTTTGAAATGCTTGCCTTTCTTTCGACAGTGACGGTTGGTCGGAAGAAATCGATGATGGCCCAGGTACACATTCTTCCCGCAGCTTGCCAGGTATATACTATCGGTGTCAAGTAAACAGTGCGTGCATGCGTGGTATCCCTTGTTTGTCTGTCCTGAAAGGTTACTAAGAGCGGGCCAATCATTGATGGTCACGAACAACAACGCCTTTAGATTAAATTCCTCCTGTTTGTGCTCATCCCACGTACGTACACCGTTTACATTCCACAGCTGTAAAAGTTCTTTAACTAATGGCCTTAGGTACACATCAATGTCGTTGCCGGGTTGCTTAGGGCCTTGGATGAGAACTGGCATCATAATGAACTTCCGCTTCATGCACATCCAAGGAGGAAGGTTATACATACATAGAGTCATGGGCCAGGTGCAGTGATTGCTGCTCTGCTCCCCGAAAGGATTAATGCCATCCGCACTTAAAGCAAACCATACGCCCTTGGCTCATTTGCAAACTCATCCCAAGATTTCTCTCGATTTTTCTCCATCTGCGACCCGTCAGCGGGTGCTCTCAACTTCCGCCTTTCTTACGGTCCTCACTATGCCATCGCATCAACTTGGCATGCTCTCCGCTTCGACAGACGCTTCAACCGTGGTATTATAGGAGCATACCGCATGACCTTCGCAGGAACCCTCTTCCTGGGGGCTCGCCACAACATCACCAGGTCATCTCGTCGATCTTATACCGTAATGCACCGTGATACCGGCATGCGCTCAGATCCTTGTACGCACCGCGTAGAGGATGCAGTCATTAGGGCATGCATGTATCTTCGCACCTCCAATCCTAGAGGGCATACGACCTTCTTTGCTGCGTATGTACTGTCGGGCAATTCGTTATCCTTTGGAAGCTTCTTCTTCAATATTTTCAGTAGCTTCTCAAATCCTTTGTCGAGCACAGCATTCTCTGCCTTCCATCGCAGCAATTCCAGACGGTACCGAGCTTTGTGTTGCCATCTTCGCAATTGGGGTACAACCCTTTTTGTGGTCCTCTAACATGCGATCGAACTTCAGCTTCTCCTTTTGACTTTCGTGATTGCGCCCTTGCATCGACAATGACCCGACGGAGATCATCATCATCGGGCACATCGCCTGGTTCCTCTTGATCTTCAGCAGCTTCGCCCGTTGCAGCATCATCGTGCACATCGTCTGGTTCCTCTTGATGTTCAGTAGCATCACCGTATTCAGGGGGCACATAGTTGTCATCGTACTCTTCTTCTTCGTCGTCTTCCATCATAACCCCTATTTCTCCGTGCCTCGTCCAAACATTATAGTGTGGCATGAAACCCTTGTAAAGCAGGTGGGTGTGGAGGATTTTCCGTCGAGTAAGACTTCAGATTCCACATATAGGGCATGGACAACACATAAAACCATTCTGCTTGTTTGCCTCAGCCACTTCGAGAAAATCATGCACGCCCTTAATGTACTCGGAGGTGTGTCTTGAACCGTACATCCGTTGCCGGTTCATCTGCGTGCATTATATATAATTAAGTGTGTCAAAAATCATTACATAACATCATGAATAGATAACTAATTGACCAAATTAATAGAAGTTCATCATCATATTAAAACCAAAGTACATACATAGTTCTCATCTAACAACATAAAGCTCTGCAGAGCATCTAAATTAATTAAACCATACACTGAAACTATGTAAAACATTTCAATGTGAAAACAAATGCGATCATAATCGCAACCAATGTAACAACTTATCCAACGGCATAATGATACCAAGCCTCGGTATGAATGACATATTTTCTAATCTTTCTAATCTTCAAGCGCATTGCATCCATCTTGATCTTGTGATCATCGATTTACATCCGCAACATGCAACTCCAATATCATCTTCTCCTCCTCAATTTTTCTAATTTTTCCTTCAATAAATTGTTTTCTTCTTCAACTAAATTTAACCTCTCGACAATAGGGTCGGTTGGAATTTCCGGTTCAACAACCTCCTAGATAAATAAAATCTATGTCACGTTGGTCGGCATAATTGTCATAAACAATAAATGAACCAATAGTTATGAAAAGATAATATATACCACATCCGAATCATAGACATGACGAGGGCCGACGGGGGCGGATACCAAAACCATCGCACTATATAAGATGCAATAATAAAAGTAAGAAAATTATACAAGTATCTATATAAACATACAAGTAAGAATTTTTTTCCTTTCAGAAAGAAGATAAGAACAAGAGGCTCACCACGGTGGTGCCGGCGACGATATCGGCGCGGGCGATCGACGGCGGTGAAGACGGGGACGGGACGTGACAGACCGCTAAACCTAGACAAATATTAAGGACAATGGAGCTTGGAGGTCGAGCTTGGAGAGGAGAAAGCTTAAGTAGTGTGGCTCGGGCATTCCATCGAACACCTCGTGTGCATTGGAGGTGAGCTAGAGCACCACAAAGCTCTCCCTCGCCGGGTTATGAAAAACAGAGCACCTGGAGTGCTCGTCATGGGCGAGGGGTATATATAGGCAACTAATTGGTCCCGGTTGGTGACTTGAACCGACTAAAGGGCAGCCTTTGGTCCCGTTCGTCCCACCAATTGGGACCAATGGTGGTGGGCCAGGAGCGAGGCCCATTGGTCCCGGTTCGTCCCACCAACCGGGACCAAAAGGTCCAGACGAACCGGGACCAATGGCCCACGTGGCCCGGCCGGCCCCCGGGGCTCACGAACCGGGTCCAATGCCCCCATTGGTCCCGGTTCTGGATTGAACCGGGACTAATTGGCTGGCCGGGCCTGGACCATTGCCCCCTTTTCTACTAGTGGGTTAAACCACCAGACAAGGGACACGAGGGTTTTATACTAGTTCGGCCCCTTCGATGAAGGTAAAAGCCTACGTCTAGTCGTGATGGAATTGATTGGGTTTCGATGACCAGGGAGCAAATACGCTTTGCCTGGGTCTCGAGTTGTTGTTTCTTATCCTTGAACCGCCGCCGGGTCGTCACTTTATATACATAGGTTGACACCCGGCCGGTCTACAGAGTCCCGAGGCCGGCTCATACAAGTGTCCAGCTCGGTCTCCCCTTTCTATCTTAAAACACAAGTTATACAATCATAGCGGTTTACTACCATGGGCCCTAATCCGCCTTTGGGCTCTGGGCCTCTAAGCTTCATTAGTAAAGCACCATCTTCTGGGTCTTTATGGGCTTCAATGCAGTTGAGGGTGAACCGGCCCCTCCTGTGGGCACGAACATCATTTGTTGGAAGCGATTGTTTTGCAAGTCGCCATAGGAAAATTCTCACTTTCCCTAGTACTAGAGTATGCCAGAGTTTCTACCAATCCCCACTTTCTCTGTTCGTGGTGGACAACCCTGTATTTCCTTCCAACCATGCTTCCCTTCTCTTTCTGATCGACACCAACAGGTTGTATGCAGACCTGACCAAGAACAATCCATTCCTCTCAAAGTTCCATGCCCAACTATCTTGTATGTTTCTCGTGCATAGCGGAATGCTCAAGATTGGCTGGATATCGATGTGGAGAAACACTTCCTGTAGACGCTAGATATTCCATCTTGCTGATGTAGCGTCGATGAGCTCAGAAACTCGTGATGGTAGGTTTTGTATTAAACATCCATATGGCCTCATCATTTCATCCCTTGGGATCCAGTTTTCTTCCCATCTCCGGTACCGATCCTGCGGATGAGGCTGAGGTTCAAGACATCGCGCCCTTCCATAAGTGCTCGCCACACTTGGCTCGGATGCGATCCTAAGTTTGCCTTGAGGATTGTGGTTTCCGGGAAGTAAACACTTTGCAGTATTCGTGCACTTAATGTCTCCGGGCTCTGTAGGATCCTCCACACTTGTTTAGCCAGCATTGACAAGTTAAACAACTCAAAATCCTTAAACTCTAGCCCGCCCATTGCTTTTGGCTGGGTCATTTCCTTCCAAGACACCCAGTGTGGTTTCCGCTAACCGTTCTTACTGCCCCACCAAAACTTCCTGATCATCATGTTTAGGTTTTCACAGAGTCCTCTGGGCAACTTGAAACATGATAGAGAAAAGACTAGTATGGCTTGAGCTACTGCCTTGACCAACACTTCTTTCCCAACAGAAGACATCGTTCTTTCGATCCAACCCTTGATTCTGCTCCATAGGCGGCGGTCCTTTAAATACTAGAAGGCACCATTTTTAGAGGATCCAACATCCGAAGGCATGCCTAAATATTTCTCATTTAGTGTCTCATTGGGCACTTGAAGCAACCCTTTATCTCTCCTCTTACACTCTCCGGGACCCCTTTGCTGAAATAAACAGAGGACTTATCATAGTTTATCCTTTGTCCCATTGCCTGACAATAGGTATCCAGCACTTGGTACACCTCCGATGCTCCCACACTATTAGCCTTGAAGAACAGCAGGCTGTCATCAGGATATAATAGGTGGTTTACCTTTGGCGCCCTAGGAGCCACTTGCAAGCCACTCAGATTGGATGACTAATCTTTGGATTTTAAAAGGCACGAAAGGCCCTTTGCTGCTATCAAGAACAAATATGAAGAGATTGGGTCCCCTTGACGAATACGCCTTGATGGCCTGAACTCCTGTAATTTCTTTCCATTGAACTGAACAGCAAAGGTGACAGAATTTATCAGATTCATTACTATGCTAGCCCACCTTTCTGTGAACCCCAACTTTATCATGATTGCCTTCAGATAGTCCCATTCCACTCTGTCATAAGCTTTCATCATGTCTAGCTTTAAAGCACAGTGTTGGTTTTTTTCTTTGCCTTGTTCCTTTTCATAAAGTGCAGGCACTCGTAAGAAACAATAATATTATCTTTTATTAGTCTACCTGGAACAAAGGCAGATTGCTCGTAGGAAATGATCTCTGGCAGGATTATCTTCAACCCGTTAGATATCACTTTTGACGCAATCTTGTAAAGTACGTTGCAAAGGCTGATAGTTCTTCCGTATTCTCCGTGACTGTTCCATCTGGCAATTGAAGTGCTTTTATTTGGTTTTTCCGTCGACGTCGGCTTGCCCGAAGTTGGAAGAAATATGTGTTCTAATCCCCATGTGTAAGCCACTCTAATCTTGCCCTTTGTCTCCACAATATTTCCTCCCTCTGAAACAGTTCTACCAACCGATCTGCAATTTTCAACTCCACATGTGTAGGAGCGTATCTGCCTGGGATCATGCGCAATGATTGGAGTTCCTGTTTCAGCTTGTGTATCTCTTCTCGCACATTCCCAAACTGACTCCTGTCCCAAACCGACAAATCAGAGGACAGATTCTGCAGCTTTGCATGCATTCCCGCCACTGTCTCAGCTGCATTTTTTATCCACCCTTCCCCGACTACGTTCCCCAAGTCTGGATGCCACTCCCACATAACTTCATATTTAAAGGATCGTGGGCCCCTGTTGCATGCATGCACGTCCGCTTCAAGCTTGAGCAAAATCAGCTCGTGATCAGAGGAGGCAGCCGTGTGGTGTTCTAAAACAGAATTGGGAAAGGCGTTGCACCACTCGGGTGAAGCTAAACATCTATCCAGCCTCATCCTTGTAAAGGATCCCCCCGCCACCTTCTCGTTCAAACGTCCAGCTCTTCCCCCTGTATCCAATATCAATGAGACCAAATGTATCAACCGCATCTCTGAAGTAGTCCATTTGCGCTTGGCTCCGTTCCCCAACTCCATCGTCTTCATCCTCCCTGAGGACCTCATTGAAATCGCCGATGGCTGCCCAAGGAAGGTTACTCACATTGGCTACGCCTCTTAACATGTTCCATGTTTTATATCTTTCCGATACTTGGGCCTCCCCATAAATGAATGTCACTCTATTTTTGTTTCAACCAAATCATCCACTATCACATCTATATGATACTCGCAGTAACCAATTATTTCAACCTTTATTGAATCATTCCAAAAGATACCAATTCCACCACTTCTTCCTGAGCTACTAACATCATAGCTCTTGTCAAACCCTAATGAACTAGCTAGATTTTCCACCCTACTACCCTCAATTTGGGTTTCTACGATACAAAGCATTGAGGGAGCATGTTGCTTCGTGTGGTCACGAAGCTCTCGAACTGTCGCGGGATTGCCAGCCCCGCAACAGTTCCAACTCAGAATACTCATTACGCTAGGCGCGACCCCTCTAGGGGGCCGCCAAAAGTGCATTAGTATGGTTTGGAGAGGCAACTGCCTTGTTTGGAGTCGGTGGACTTGGCTTGTTTCTTTTTGGTTCCTGCTTCGGCGGGGGGCTTGACGGTAGCTCTGGTGGCAGCAGCATGAGCTGCTTCCTCACTTGTGCCGGGGCAGTGGGATCATGCATGTTGGCTGTCGAGTCGCCTGGGACAGACGATCCTCTTTTTCTATTGTTTGCACCTTCCTCCATAGCAGCATCTTCCTCTTGGGTTTTAGGGTACTCATGACTCTGCTCATAGAACGGGCCACGATCTTGATGTGTTCGTCCTCGTCCTCTTCCGGCGCGGCCTCTGCCACGGCCACCCCTCGTACCACTACCTTCTCCCGGGCCGGCCCCCGGTCCCCGAAACCAAGAAGCTTTTAGGTCTTTGAACACAAGCGCCTTCGGCTGATGTACCCCATCGCCACACTCCTTGTACTGATGCCCAGGTTGCCGCAAACTGCACACCAATCCGGAAGCCTTTCATATTTGACTTCAAAGATTACTCGCTCAAGGGCGTCCTTCTTCTTGACCACAAGTGACACAACATTCTTCAAAGGCTTGGTGACATCTATCTTAACACGGACACAGGCAAAGTTGCCTTCAAAATCATGAGATTTCGGCTCAGCGTATATGAACTCACCAACTGTTGAAGACAAAGCCTTGATCTTGGGGTAATATCCATCCGGCAGATCATGGATCTGTACCCATATATCTATCTTGTTGAGCTCGATGGTCGAGGGTTTGGTGAAGCCATCATATGGTGCTAGAACAACTGCCTTCCCTTTGTGGTTCCAAGGCCCCTCTTCCATCTCCCGTTCCCAATCACCTAGGCACAAGAATTGCATCGTAGAGATTGTCCTCCAAGGGTATGATTTTCACCTCCTGCGCCAAGTCTCATGCCATTCTCATATTTCTAAAGAACCAGTATTGGTTGTAGGGTTTATCGGTATGAACCCTAGCCAGCGCCATCCAACGGGTCGCCTCACGCGGCAGCTCTTCCTCTTCAACTATCACGTCTTGCAGATCTGCCTCCGTCAGTCCCAGCTCTTCCATCATCGCCGCCAGGTCAGACGCGGCAGTTCCCGCACTTGACGATGTCGCATCCATGATTCTCTTGCCCGAGGGTGTTGATGTCCGCGGGCGGTGTAGTCCCAAGACAAAACCCCACCCCACGTCGTTGCTAGAGGCCCGAGAACCTCAGAATTCACCGGCGAGGGGAGGGGAGCAGGGGAGACACGATCTCTACGGGTTGGACGCCGCCATCGCCGAGAGGAGAAGAAACCCTAGCGGGCACGGCTGGGAGGTTCAGAGAGGAAAGTAGTGGCGTGGCCCAAGCGCCCTGTGGAAAGGATGTGGGTCGGGCAGGTTACCCCGAGAACGATGCGGTCCAAATGGCTCGGTGAATCTCCCTGGGCCAACTCGGCCCGTGGGTCTTCGACCCTGGGAAGTAGCGGGGATCCCCCCGGGATCCCTTCAATCCAAACGAGGCCTGAATGTGCCCATGCTACCTGGGCATGGTTAACACTATCCGATTAACACTACCCAGAGTTGCAGCATTCTTTTGTTGCCGGGCGACAAGGCGCTTCTTGAGTAATTTCTCTATCTTCTCCTTAGACAATCTGGCATACCATGATTGCTTACTTTTCTTTTTAGCTTCCACACTATGACTACTTTTGGCATTCCCATTTACTAATGAGTTCGTTAGGTCAATATGCGCTGACACAAATGGATGTGCATCTGGTTAGATTGCTGCCCATCTGCGTTTCAGAAGGACGAATGTTAATCAAATTATAATGGATGAGTGTCAAGTTAAACTAAAAGTATTACAAGTGAACCTGTATTTTTACACAGTTCAAGTAAACTAAAGACACTACCAATTACCTCTTTGTCATCATTCTACTTAAGCAGTAGCACTAAAAAGTGATACTGTGTCTGAATGTTCTATGGATTCACTTAAACTTATACAACATCAAAAGAAATACTTGAGCACCATTCAAGTAAATTTACATGAGCAAAAAGGGTTCATTGCGGGCTGCTAAAATTCTCAGGCTATCTCTTGTAGTTATGCACTATAATTGTGGCAAAATATGCCTGCTATTTTCTTCGTGAGGTTTGGCTTATGTCTACTATAAGGTGTAGTCACTATATATATTAATGCATCTAAATAAAATAAGAAGCTCCCACCCTACCTCTTATTTTTGGACATCCCGACTTGCAATGGTTGTGCACTACCCAAAGCTTAAACATCAGAAGCAAAAGTACAAGAGTTAATAAACTCTTTCATGAACCTCCCAGCTCGCCACCATGGGTCGATGAGAGTCCCTAAACAGTAGTATAACCCAAAAAAGATCAGGAGATATTGTTAGCCTTGGATCAGTGGTTCGGTATGTGGTTGTGCAACCCATCGGCCGAGTTCAATTCCCATAATTGACAGGTGATGCACAGGGGTTTTCCCCCGTTTATTGAGGATCAAGCTTGATGTAAAATTTTTGAGGACCATGTTTATCTTGGTACTCATACTAAAATGGCCGTATGCATCCTTAGTTGGTGCAGAGGCCGGGAAGTGAAAATCTCCCCATAGAAAAGGAGGAACGCCCGACCCCCGACCCCCGAGCCGTCTTCGGGGGAAACCCTAGCCGCCGCCCCTCATCCTCCCTCGTCGATCTCTCCCCCCGCCGCCACCGCACAGCGCCGCCGGGCAAAGACCGGCCAGCATTGGTGGCGGCGGGGATCTTGCCCCTCTCCTCGCGGTTGGCGTCCGGCGGGGGACGGCGCTGGGCTGGGCGGGGCCCAGCGGCGTGACGGAGGGCGTGCTGGGTGGCGGCGCCCCTGCCCGGCAGCGGGGAAGCTGCGGCTTGAGGCCTCTCCAACGTGCGGCGGCTGCGGCTTCTCTAGTGGCGGCGCGAGTTATCCCGGCGGCGGCTTGGCGGCGTGGCACGGCGGAGCTCCGGCGATGACTCGGCGGCGGGCTGGAGGGCTAGGCACCGTCCAGTGGTGATGCCTCTGCGGCGGTTGCGGCTTGGGGCCCTGGACCCCGATCCAATCTGGATCTGGTGGTGCCGGGGTCTGGGCCATGGCGGCTGGCAAGGCATGGGAATCGTCAGGGCTTGTCGGCCTCTAGGCACCATGGGGGTGCCGGCGGCGACGCGTGCCCGGCGTGGTGACACTGGTGGACGTGGTGGTCATCTTCTTCCCGAGATGGCCGGCCAGAGGCTTGGTGATCGGATCTCGAGATCCATCATCTTGTCCTGGCTGCGAGTAGGGGAGACATGGTTGCCGGTGAAAACCAAGCCGACGGCAGGAGATGGCGGCGTTCTCGCCGTTACCTTGATGAAGGCATCGTCGTGTAACTATTGTCGACCCACTCGTGCTGCTCCGAGGGAAACCCTAGGATCTGGTGTTCCAGATCGGACGATGGCGGCACCGCGTGTCGCTTTCTCTTGGGAGCATCGCTTATGGAGCAGCACTGGATGTCAGAGGCAGGAGGCGGAGCGGATTCGCCTTGCACGGAGCTTCGTGGTGATGTCAAGTCATGCCTGACCGACAGGTGCTACGCTTTGTCATGCCTGGTCGGCAGGTGCTACGCACGACAGATCTTCCAAGGACTTCAAGCTGTGTCGGCTGGTGATACCTGGCAGCATGGCGCTGAGGTGTATCAGTAGCGACCGCGACGTGCTCAGCTGTTTACGCGTAGGGAGGAGGTGCCATTTGGCGCCGTGGTGGCGTCGACGATAGCTAGACCGGGCAAGGTTGATGCATCAGTACAGTTCTGAAGATGGAGCGGTGGCAGTTGGCGGCGTCGGCATCTGAGTGCACGCCGGACCGGTGAGACCCATGCCCGGCAGGCGTCCTGGATGGGTTCTCAAGTCTTAGGTGTTAGGTTTGGCTGCGATGTCTGTTTGGTATTAGGCCCAGGCTATCTGCGCCCCTTCATCAGCTGGATAGAGATGCTTAGACGGCGGCTTTAGTCTTACTGTTGTATTACTTTATAAGGTCTTGTGAGAATAATTAATAAAGTGGCCGTATGCATCGCCCAGATGCAGAGGCCGGGGGTCATCCTCCTTTTCTAAAAAAAAAGATATTGTCACCCTTCAGCATACCATTTTACTTTCACATATCTTCTTTTGTTCCGAAATCATATACTCCCTCCGTTTCAAAATAAGTGACTCAACTTTGTACTAGCTTTAGTACGAAGTTAGTACAAAGTCGTGTTACTTATTTTGGGACAGAGGGTGTAGTATAAAAGTCAGCAGATTAAGCATGTGGATCTCAAGATAGATCTTGCAAGCTGTTTATATCACACTAGTTGCAGATTCTCTTCATAACAATAATTGACATGATGAGGTAAACGTGTTATATAGTGCATTGACACGAAGGCTGCTAACAACTGACAAAAAAATTTAGGCACAAATGAAGGTTGTTGCCACGTTAACATGATGCATCTGGCAACAAGAAATTCCCATGTATTTCATTAACTATTGAAAGGTTGCATCATTATCAGGGTCGAAGATGAGCCAAACATCACGAAGATTGAGCTGAAATGTGGGTGATCTCCTGATTTGGCCGACGCAACGCAGTGTGGTAGCAGCGCACAGCGGCCAATCAGTGAACGTGGCGCCGTGAGTGACCAAGTCCGCATCGTATGCAGGTGGTTAAGCAGAGGCTGGCTATGGTGCCTGAGGGGACGCGGCACACACACGGATGGGCGGGAAGCTCAGAGAACGGGGCGGCATGGCGTCGTAACCCGATGAAGTGGTATTGGTCACTGGTGAAGTAGCCCGCGGGGTCGACGGCGGACGGGCGCAAGATGGCTCATGCTCGGGTACTCCGGCAGTGGGGCGGGTCTCGGGAACGGGTCGGCGACGCACATGCAGGGACCGATGCATGGGCTCGCGGTTGGGGCAGCTCTCTTGCATGGACGCATAGTGAATGGGTCCTGGTTAGCGCGGCACCCGATGGCGGTTGCTCAACAAGAGTTTTAGATTAAACATGTTTGACGTGAAATCTGGAACGTACGGAGTTCAACAAAGGGGTAGGATGAGATTTTGGATCTCCACACTTCGTGCTTTTATCTCTACTCCTTTGGTGGCGACTGCGAAATCAGTTATTCTCCAGATTGATCGACACTAGGCAGATGAACAACTTGCCTGAAGAAAAAGGACCAGCATAGCAATCGTAGGCTCAGAAGCAACTCGGAAAGCTGCAACTCAGATTGCGCTCTAGATATGCTAACAAACTGCAACATGCTAATGTTATTTCCTGAATAAGATACGCCATGGCACACAGTATTGTTCCGCACAAAGCCTTCCCAATGCTGATGAAATAATTCTTTTGTTCCAAACCAGACACTGTATTTAATAATTCTATTATTATGTACACCAAATCGTGTAAAACATAGGGTTTGGAAACTGCTCGACACCCTAAATGTGGTGTGGCTATCTCATTATATAGGAGTACCAAGGGGTACAATACAATGTGTATACAGAGGCTACGTATATACAGTCTAACACCCTCCCTCAATCTTAACTATGGCCCGAAGTACAAAGCAAGTTAAGATTGCGCCTACAACCTACAAACTGTGGTTGTGGAACAGGCTTCGTGAAGATGTCAACAAGTTAATCCTTTGATGAGATGAACTTGATACAAAGTAGCTTCTGTGCAACGCGTTCCAAAACAAAGTGATAGTCAACCTCAATGTGTTAGCATGGAACACCGGATTAGATGAAAGATATGTAGCACCGATGTTGTCACACCAAAGAACTGGAGGATGAGCTGAAGAGACTCTCAACTCTCTCAACAGAGACTGTACCCATATAATCTCAGCAGTCGCATCAGCAACCGCCTTGTACTCAGCTTCAGTACTGCTGCGAGACACTGTAGCTTGCTTGCGAGCATTCCAGGCGATCAAGTTAGAACCCAGGAATACTGCATATCCCCTGTGGATCACTCGTCATCCGGACTACGAGCCCAATCTGCATCTGAAAAAGCTAAGAGCTCACAAGACGGCGCAGGCTGAAGAAGCAAACCATAGGAGGCAGTGAGACAGATATAACGCAGAATAGGTTTCACAGCTGACCAATGAGATGTCCTGGGTGCATGAAGGTACTGACACACACGGTTGACTGCATAAGAGACATCTGGCTGGTGATAGTAATGTACTGCAGACCAGCAACGAGACTGCGATACTCAGTAGCATCATCAGTTGAAAGAGGGTCTCCATCAAGAGCAGACAACCGATCAGTGGCAGACATCAGAGTGATAGCATGTTTGCATTTCAGCATTCCAGCACGTCGCAACAAGTCCAAAGAGTACTTCTTCTGAGTAAGAGTCAATCCACCAGAAGACCGTGAGACCTCCAGACCAAGGAAAAAAATGCAGAGCACCTAAATCCTTGACATTAAAATGACCACTCAATGCAGTCACAAGACGATCAGCAGCAGCATCAGAGGAACTAATGAGGATGATATCATCAACATAAACCAGGAGATACATCGTAACCTCAGGGCGTTGAAGGAGAAACAGTGACGTGTCAGCAATGGAGGGAATAAACCCAAGAGCCCGGAGAACAGAGCCGAGGCGTGCATGCCACGCACGAGGAGACTGTTTGAATCCATACAGGGCCTTAACAAGGTGACAGAGATGATGAGTACGTGCAGGATCAACAAAACCAGGTGGTGACGCATATCGAGCTGACGAAGGAACCATCCTCGAGTAACAGCAAGAGACAGCAGCAAACGAATGGTAGTAGGCTTGATAACTGGACTGAACGTGTCTTAATAATCAAGACCATACCTCTGTTTGAAGCCCTTGGCGACTAGTCGTGCCTTGTAGCATTCTATAGAACCGTCAGCATGTCTCTTGACTTTAAAAACCCACTTGGAATCAATGACGTTGACGCCAGACACTAGAGGAACAAGTTGCCAAGTGTCGTTCTTTAGTAAAGCTTGAAACTCTTGTTCCATTGCAGCACGCCAGTGAGGAATGCCCAGTGTAGAGGCTCTGCTGTGAGATCGGCAGCAGTATGAGCCTTGCAAGCAGCGAGCCATGCGACAGTCCCGTCTTTGTGTTCCTTTGGACGAAAAATACCAGATTGACTGCATGCTCAAGGACGAAGAGCAACTGCAGCAGGCTGTACTACCAATGCCGAGCTCGGCACAGGCGACAGCGGCGAGGTCAAGGCACCCGGCGAGCTTGCGCCAGAACTCCCTGGCGTCGGGGAGGCAGGTGGCGTCGAGCCGGGTGAGGCCGGCTCACTGGAAGCCAAGGCGGGGCCTGCCGGTGCAGGGGAACAGGCCTCTGGGCCGGGCAAGGCGGCAGCCAGCCCGGGCGAGGCCGACGTCGGGGCCGCCGAGGCTGGCGCCCGCGGGACAGCTGCGGGTGCAGCCTCCATGGGCGTATCAGCAGCGGGTTGTCGGGTGCCACCCGTCATGCATGGCCCATGCATGGGTCCGACGTCCCAATCATGAGCTTCATCCGTTTTCTGTTCATCGAGGAGCTCGAGGCGAGCACCGCGTCCAATACCTGCAGCATGATTAGGAAGCAACGCAGGAGCATGCGCAACATCCACAAATTGATCAAGCAAAGGTATGGCTGAGTGAACAGGTGGCGTAGGAGTGGTAGAGTTGGTCGGAAGTGTATGAACACATTTTCATCAAATACGACGTCACGAGATATGTAGACAAGATTTGTGGGAACATGTAGGCACTTGTACCCTTTGTGAAAGGAACTATACCCAAGAAAAACACACTTCTTAGACCGAAACTCTAGCTTACGCTTGTTATACGGACGTAGGAGTGGCCAACATGCACACCCAAACACTTTGAGGAATGTGTAGTCTGGAATTTCATTGAGCAAGAGTTCAAGCGGGGTTTTCATTTTCTGAAGTCGTGAGGGAAGCCTATTTATCAAAAAACTGGCTGTGCAAAAGGCATCACTCCAGAACCGAAACAGAACGGAGGCATGAGCTAGCAAGGTAAGGCCAGTTTCTACAAGATGACGATGCTTACGTTCAGCGGTTCCCATTCTGCTGATGTGTATGAGGACAAGACACACGGTGCAAAATCCCAAGTTTGTTAAATAACGAATTGAGGTTGTGATATTCACCCCCCAGTCGGTTTGAACATGAATAATTTTTGCTTAAGGAGACGCTCAACGTGTGCTTGAAACTAAATGAAAATATCGAATACATCAGACTTTCTCTTAATAAAATATAGCCAAGTAAACCAACTATAAGCATCAATAAAGCTGACATAATAATTGTGGCCACTAACAGACGTTTGGGCATGACCCCATACATCAAAAAACACAAGCTCAAGAGGACGTTTCACAACACGACTAGACTCTGAAAACGGAAGTTGGTGACTCTTGCCCTACTGACATGCATCACAGATAGTTTCAGCAGTTTTATTGGACACAACTGGTAGTTCATGGCGATGCAACACATGAAGAACTATAGGAGCAGCAGGGTGACCAAGGTGCGCATGCCAGTGCGTAGGCGACACACGAACACCGTTGAACACCTGAGGAGAAAACTGCATAGGAGATGTGGGCGGCGCGTCAAGTGCATACAGGCCATGGCGAAGACGACCACTAAGCAGAACGGCCCTCGTATCCCGATCCTTGATAAAGAAACGAAAAGGGTGAAACTCAGTAAGGACATTATTATCGCGAGTAAGTTGAGGAATAGACAACTGAAGGAAATATGCCCTAGAGGCAATAATAAAGTTATTATTTATTTCCTTATTTCATGATAAATGTTTATTATTCATGCTAGAATTGTATTAACCGGAAACATAATACATGTGTGAATACATAGACAAACAGAGTGTCACTAGTATGCCTCTACTAGACTAGCTTGTTAATCAAAGATGGTTAAGTTTCCTAACCATAGACAAAGGAGTTGTCATTTGATTAACAAGGTCACATCATTAGTTGAATGATCTGATTGACATGACCCATTCCATTAGCTTAGCACCCGATCGCTTAGTATGTTGCTATTGCTTTTATCCATGACTTATACATGTTCCTATAACTATGAGATTATGCAACTCCTGCCATCGGAGGAACACTTTGGTACTACCAAACGTCACAACGAATCGGGTGATTATAAAGGAGTACTACAGGTGTCTCCAAAGGCAGATGTTGGGTTGGCGATTTCGAGATTAGGATTTGTCACTCCGATTGTCGGAGAGGTATCTCTGGGCCCTCTCGGTAATGCACATCACTAAGCCTTGCAAGCATTACAACTAATGAGTTAGCTGTGAGATGATGTATTACGGAACGAGTAAAGAGACTTGCCAAGAACGAGATTGAACTAGGTATTGGATACCGACGATCAAATCTCGGGCAAGTAACATACCGATGACAAAGGGAACAACGATGTTGTTATGTGGTCTGACCGATAAAGATCTTCAGAGAATATGTAGGAGCCAATATGGGCATCCAGGTCCCGCTATTGGTTATTGACCGAGACGGTCTCGGTCATGTCTACATTGTTCTCGAACCGTAGGGTCCGCACGCTTAAGGTTTCGATGACGGTTATATTATGAGTTTGTGTATTTTGATGTACCAAGGAGTTCGAGTCCCGGATGTGATCACGGACATGACGAGGAGTCTCAAATGGTCGAGACATAAAGATTGATATATTGACGGCTATATTCGACACCGGAAAGGTTCGGAAGTTTCGGAGAAAACCGGAGTGCCGAGGGGTTACGGAACCCCGGGAAGTAATGGGCCTTATTGGGCCAAGAGGGAGAGAGAGGGCACACCAGGAGGTGGCGCGCCCCCATGGGGAGTCCGAATAGGACAAGGAGGGGGCGGCCCCCTTCCCTCTCCCTCTCCTCTCTTTCCTTCCCCTTCCTCCTTCCTAGTTGGACTAGGAAAGGGAGTCCTACTCCCACTAGGAGGAGGACTCCCTCCCTTGGCGCCTCCTAGGGCCGGCCGGCCCTCCCCTTGCTCCTTTATATACAGGGGGGCAGGGGCACCCTAGAACACACAAGTTGATCCTTGAGATCGCTCTTAGCCGCAGCGGTGCCCCCTCCACCATATTCCACCTCGGTCATATCGAAGCGGTGCTTAGGCGAAGCCCTGCGCCGGTAGAACATCAAGATCGCCACCACGCCGTCGTCCGACGGAACTCTCTCTCCCCGAGCTTTGCTGGATCGGAGCCTGAGGAGCGCCACCGAGCTGTACGTGTGTCAAGAACTCGAGGCGCCGGAGTAACGGCGCTGGGATCGGTTGGATCGCGAGGAGAACGTCGACTACTTCCTCTACGTTGTGATCGCTTCCGCTTTGGTCACGAGGGTACTAGACAAAACTCTCCCTCTCGCTGCTATGCATCACCATGATCTTGCGTGTGCGAGGAAATTTTTGAAATTACTACGTTCCCCAACAGTGGCATCCGAGCCAGGTTTTATGGTTTGATGTTTTGCACGAGTAGAACACAAGTGAGTTGTGGGCGATACAAGTCATACTGCCTACCAGCATGTCATACTTTGGTTCAGCGGTATTGTGAGATGAAGCGCCCGACCGACATTACGCAGACGCTTACGCGAGACTGGTTTCACCGCTATGAGCACTCGTGCTTAAAGGTGGCTGGCGGGTGTCTGTCTCTCTCACTTTAGTTGAACTGAAAAGGCTACGCCCGTCCTTGAGAAGGTTAAACGGAGTCTATTTGACGAAGTATCGCTGTGGTCTTGATGCGAGGTGAGATTGGTTCTTGCTTAAGCCCGTAGCAGCCACGTAAAATTTGCAACAACAAAGTAGAGGACGCCTAACTTGTTTTTGCAGGGCATGTTGTGATGTGATATGGTCAAGACGTGATGCTATATTTTATTGTATGAGATGATCATGTTTTGTAACCGGTTATCGGCAACTGGCTGGAGCCATATGGTTGTCGCTTATTGTATGAAATGCAACGCTCTGTAATTGCTTTACTTTATCACTAAGCGGTAGCGATAGTCGAGAAGCAATAGATGGCGAAACGACAACGATGCTATGATGGAGATCAAGGTGTCGCGCCGGTGACGATGGTGATCAAGACGGTGCTTGGAGATGGAGATCACAAGCACAAGATGATGATGGCCATATCATATCACTTATATTGATTGCATGTGATGTTTATCCTTTATGCATCTTATTTTGCTTTGATTGACGGTAGCATTTTAAGATGATCTCTCACTAAAATTATCAAGTAGTGTTCTCCCGAGTATGCACCGCTGCCAAAGTTCGTCGTGTCGAGACACCACGTGATGATCGGGTGTGATAAGCTCTACGTCCATCTACAACGGGTGCAAGCCAGTTTTGCACATGCAGAATACTCAGGTTATACTTGACGAGCCTAGCATATGCAGATATGGCCTCGGAACACGGAGACCGAAAGGTCGAGCGTGAATCATATAGTAGATATGATCAACATAAGATGTTCACCATTGAAAACTACTCCATCTCACGTGATGATCGGTTATGGTTTAGTTGATTTGGATCACGTGATCACTTAGATGACTAGAGAGATGTCTGTCTAAGTGGGAGTTCTTAAGTAATATGATTAATTGAACTTAAATTTATCATGAACTTAGTACCTGATAGTATCTTGCTTGTCTATGTTTGTTTATAGATAGATGGCTCGTGCTGTTGTTCCGTTGAATTTTAATGCGTTCCTTGAGAAAGCAAAGTTGAAAGATGATGGTAGCAATTACACGGACTGGGTCCGTAATCTGAGGATTATCCTCATTGCTGCACAGAAGAGTTACGTCCTGGATGCACCGCTAGGTGCCAGGCCTGCTGCTGATGCAACTGACGACGTTAAGAACGTCTGGCAGAGCAAAGCTGATGACTACTCTATAGTTCAGTGTGCCATGCTTTACGGCTTAGAACCGGTCTTCAACGACGTTTTGAACGTCATGGAGCATATGAGATGTTCCAGGAGTTGAAGTTGATATTTCAACAGAATGCCCGGATTGAGAGATATGAAGTCTCCAATAAGTTCTATAGCTGCAAGATGGAAGAGAATGGGTCTGTCAGTGAGCACATACTCGTAATGTCCGGGTATTACAATCACTTGACTCAACTGGGAGTTAATCTTCCGGATGATTGTGTCATTGATGAATTCTTCAATCACCGCCACCAAGCTACAAAGGCTTCGTGATGAACTATAATATGCAAGGGTTAGTAAAGACTATGCTCGAGCTCTTCGCAATGCTAAAGGCTGCGGAGGTAGAAATCAAGAAGGAGCATCAAGTGTTGATGGTCAATAAGACCACTAGTTTCAAGAAGAAAGGCAAAGGGAAGAAGAAGGGGAACTTCAAGAAGAACAGCAAACAAGTTGCTGCTCAGGAGAAGAAACCCAAGTCTGGACCTAAACCTGAAACTGAGTGCTTCTACTGCAAGCAGACTGGTCACTCGAAGCGGAACTGCCCCAAGTATTTGGCGGATAAGAAGGATGGCAAGGTGAACAAAGGTATATGTGATATACATGTTATTGATGTGTACCTTACTAGAGCTCGCAGTAGCACCTGGTATTTGATACTGGTTCTTGCTAATATTTGCAACTCAAAACAGGACTACGGATTGCTTAACATTAGCAAAGGACGAGGTGACGATGCGCGTGGGAAATGGTTCCAAAGTCGATGTAATCGCGGTCGGCACGCTACCTCTACATCTACCTTGGGATTAGTTTTAGACCTAAATAATTGTTATTTGGTGCCAGCGTTGAGCATGAACATTATATCTGGATCTTGTTTGATGCGAGACGGTTATTCATTTAAATCAGAGAATAATGGTTGTTCTATTTATATGAATAATATCTTTTATGGTCATGCACCCTTGAAGAGTGGTCTATTTTAATGAATCTCGATAGTAGTGATACACATATTCATAATGTTGAAACCAAAAATGCAGAGTTGATAATGATAGTGCAACTTATTTGTGGCACCGCCGCTTAGGTCATATCGGTATAAAGCGCATGAAGAAACTCCATCTTGATGGACTTTTGGAGTCACTTGATTATGAATCACTTGGCACTTGCGAACCGTGCCTCATGGGCAAGATGACTAAAACCCGCTTCTCGGTACTATGGAGAGAGCAACAGATTTGTTGGAAATCATACATACAGATGTATGTGGTCCGATGAATGTTGAGGCTCGTGGCGGATATCGTTATTTTCTCACCTTCACAGATGATTTAAGCAGATATGGGTATATCTACTTAATGAAACATAAGTCTGAAACATTTGAAAAGTTCAAAGAATTTCAGAGTGAAGTTGAAAATCATCGTAATAAGAAAATAAAGTTTCTACGATCTGATCGTGGAGGCGAATATTTGAGTTACGAGTTTGGTCTACATTTGAAACAATGCGGAATAGTTTCAAGCAACTCACGCCACCCGGAACACCACAGCGCAATGGTGTGTCCGAACGTCGAATCGCACTTTACTAGATATGGTGCGATCTATGATGTCTCTTACAGATTTACCGCTATCGCTTTGGGGTTATGCTCTTGAGACGGCCGCATTCACGCTGAATAGAACACCGTCAAAATCCGCTGAGACGACACCTTATGAACTATGGTTTAGCAAGAAACCAAAGTTGTCGCTTTCTTAAAGTTTGGGGATGCGATGCTTATGTGAAAAAGCTTCAACCTGATAAGCTCGAACCTAAATCGGAGAAATGTGTCTTCATAGGATACCCAAAGGAGACAGTTGGGTACACCTTCTATCACAGATCCGAAGGCAAGACATTTGTTGCTAAGAATGGATCCTTTCTAGAGAAGGAGTTTCTCTCGAAAGAAGTGAGTGGGAGGAAAGTAGAACTTGATGAGGTAATCTGTACCTTCTCCCTTATTTGAAAGTAGTTTATCACGAAACCGGTTTCGCGACATCTACACCAAATAGTGAGGAAGTTGATGATGTTGATCATGAAACTTCAGATCAAGTTATTACAGAACCTCGAGATCAACCAGAGTAAGATCCGCACAGAGTGGTACGGTAATCCTGTTCGAAGTCATGCTACTAGATCATGATGAACCTACGAACTATGAAGAAGCGATGGTGAGCCCAGATTCCGCAAAATGGCTTGAGGCCATGAAATCTGAGATGGGATCCATGTATGAAAACAAAGTGTGGACTTTGGTTGACTTGCCCGAGGGTCGGCAAGCAATAGAAAACAAGTGGATCTTCAAGAAGAAGACCGACGACGACGGTAATATTATCTGTTCTACAAAGCTCGACTTGTCGCAAAGGGTTTTCGACAAGTTCAAGGGATTGACTACGATGAGACCTTCTCACCCGTAGCGATGCTTAAGTCTGTCCGAATCATGTTAGCAATTGCGCGATTTTATGATTATGAAATTTGGCAAATGGATGTAAAGACTGCATTCCTGAATGGATTTCGGAAGAAGAGTTGTATATGATGCAACCGAAGGTTTTATCGATCCAAAGGAGCTAACAAAGTGTGCAAGCTCCAGCGATCCATTTATGGACTGGTGCAAGCATCTCGAGTTGGAATAAACGCTTTGATAGTGTGATCAAAGCATTTGGGTTTATACAGACTTTGGAGAAGCCTGTATTTACAAGAAAGTGAGTGGGAGCTCAGAGCATTTCGATATTATATGTAGATGACATATTACTAATCGGAAATGATATAGAATTTCTGGATAGCATAAAGGGATACTTGAATAAGAGTTTTTCGATGAAGGACCTCGTGAAGCTGCTTACATATTGGGCATCAAAATCTATAGAGATAGATCAAGACGCTTAATTGACTTTCACAAAGCACATACCTTGACAAAATTTTGAAGAAGTTCAAAATGGATCAAGCAAAGAAAGGGTTCTTGCCTGTGTTACAAGGTGTGAAGTTGAGTAAGACTCAATGCCCCACCACCGCAGAAGATAGAGAGAAAATGAAAGATGTTCCTATGCCTCAGCCATAGGCTCTATCATGTATGCAATGCTGTGTACCAGACCTGATGTGTGCCTTGCTATAAGCTTAGCAGGAGGTACCAAAGTAATCCAGAGTGGATCATGGACAGCGGTCAAGAACATCCTGAAATACCGAAAAGGACTAAGGATATGTTTTCAGATATGGAGGTGACAAAGAGCTCATCGAACGGTTACGTTGATGCAAGCTTTGACACTGATCCGGACGATTCTAAATCGCAAACCGGATACGATTTACACTAAACGGAGGAGCTGTCAGTTGGTGCAGTTCTAAACAAAGCGTCATAGCGGGATCTACATGTGAAGCGGAATACATAGCAGCTTCGGAAGCAGCTAATGAAGGAGTCTGGATGAAGGAGTTCATATCCGATCTAGGTGTCATACCTAGTGCATCGGGTCCAATGAAAATCTTTTGTGACAATACTGGAGCAATTGCTTTAGCAAAGGAATCCAGATTTCACAAGAGAACCAAACACATCAAGAGACGCTTCAATTCCATCCGGGACTTAGTCCATGTGGGAGACATAGAGATTTGCAAGATACATACGGATCTGAATGTAGCAGACCCGTTGACTAAGCCTCTTCCACGAGCAAAACATGATCAGCACCAAGACTCCATGGGTGTTAGAATCATTACTATGTAATCTAGATTATTGACTCTAGTGCAAGTGGGAGACTGAAGGAAATATGCCCTAGAGGCAATAATAAAGTTATTATTTATTTCCTTATTTCATGATAAATGTTTATTATTCATGCTAGAATTGTATTAACCGGAAACATAATACATGTGTGAATACATAGACAAACAGAGTGTCACTAGTATGCCTCTACTAGACTAGCTTGTTAATCAAAGATGGTTAAGTTTCCTAACCATAGACAAAGGAGTTGTCATTTGATTAACAAGGTCACATCATTAGTTGAATGATCTGATTGACATGACCCATTCCATTAGCTTAGCACCGATCGCTTAGTATGTTGCTATTGCTTTTATCCATGACTTATACATGTTCCTATAACTATGAGATTATGCAACTCCGTTTACGGAGGAACACTTTGGTACTACCAAACGTCACAACGAATCGGGTGATTATAAAGGAGTACTACAGGTGTCTCCAAAGGCAGATGTTGGGTTGGCGATTTGAGATTAGGATTTGTCACTCCGATTGTCGGAGAGGTATCTCTGGGCCCTCTCGGTAATGCACATCACTAAGCCTTGCAAGCATTACAACTAATGAGTTAGCTGTGAGATGATGTATTACGGAACGAGTAAAGAGACTTGCCAAGAACGAGATTGAACTAGGTATTGATACCGACGATCAAATCTCGGGCAAGTAACATACCGATGACAAAGGGAACAACGATGTTGTTATGCGGTCTCGACCGATAAAGATCTTCAGAGAATATGTAGGAGCCAATATGGGCATCCAGGTCCCGCTATTGGTTATTGACCGAGACGTGTCTCGGTCATGTCTACATTGTTCTCGAACCGTAGGGTCCGCACGCTTAAGGTTTCGATGACGGTTATATTATGAGTTTGTGTATTTTGATGTACCAAGGAGTTCGAGTCCCGGATGTGATCACGGACATGACGAGGAGTCTCAAATGGTCGAGACATAAAGATTGATATATTGACGGCTATATTCGACACCGGAAAGGTTCCGGAAGTTTCCGGAGAAAACCGGAGTGCCGAGGGGTTACGGAACCCCCGGGAAGTAATGGGCCTTATTGGGCCAAGAGGGAGAGAGAGGGCCACACCAGGAGGTGGCGCGCCCCCATGGGGAGTCCGAATAGGACAAGGAGGGGGGGCGGCCCCTTTCCTCTCCCTCCCTCTCTTTCCTTCCCCTTCCTCCTTCCTAGTTGGATTAGGAAAGGGAGTCCTACTCCCACTAGGAGGAGGACTCCCTCCCTTGGCGCGCCTCCTAGGGCCGGCCGCCCTCCCCTTGCTCCTTTATATACGGGGCAGGGGGCACCCTAGAACACACAAGTTGATCCTTGAGATCGCCTTAGCCGTGTGCGGTGCCCCCTCCACCATATTCCACCTCGGTCATATCGAAGCGGTGCTTTAGCGGCCCTGCGCCGGTAGAACATCAAGATCGTCACCACGCCGTCGGCCGACGGAACTCTCTCTCCCGGAGCTTTGCTGGATCGGAGCTCGAGGAGCGCCACCGAGCTGTACGTGTGTCAAGAACTCGAGGCGCCGGAGTAACGGCGCTGGGATCGGTTGATCGCGAGGAGAACGACGACTACTTCCTCTACGCCAGATCGCTTCGCTTCGGTCTCACGAGGGTACTAGACAAACTCTCCCTCTCGTTGCTATGCATCACCATGATCTTGCGTGTGCGAGGAAATTTTTGAAATTACTACGTTCCCCAACAGTGGCATCCGAGCCAGGTTTTTATGGTTTGATGTTTTGCACGAGTAGAACACAAGTGAGTTGTGGGCGATACAAGTCATACTGCCTACCAGCATGTCATACTTTGGTTCAGCGGTATTGTGAGATGAAGCGGCCCGAACCGACATTACGCCAGACGCTTACGCGAGACTGGTTTCACCTGCACGAGCACTCGTGCTTAAAGGTGGCTGGCGGGTGTCTGTCTCTCTCACTTTAGTTGAACCGAGTGTGGCTACGCCCGGTCCTTGAGAAGGTTAAAACGGAGTCTATTTGACGAAGTATCGTTGTGGTCTTGATGCGTAGGTGAGATTGGTTCTTGCTTCGGTCTACGAGGGTACGTAGACAAAACTCTCCCCTCTCGTTGCTATGCATCACCATGATCTTGCGTGTGCGTAGGAATTTTTTTGAAATTACTACGTTCCCCAACAACAACAAACTACGTGTAGCAGAGGGAACTCGAAGAACATTGGAAAGATGCAGTTTTCAAAAGTTGTGTGCAAGAAGTGAGGCCTGACCAACATGGGAGATGCGCATACCTGCTCCATTGGCGGTGTGCACCCGATCATGACCACGGTATGGTTCCTGAGTGGAGAGCTTGCCCATCTCGCTGGTGAGGTGGTTTGTAGCTCCCGTGTCCATATACCATGTAGGACCAATGGAGTAGGATGTAGTGTGCCCCTGCTCATGACTCGTCACCGCAGCGGCAACCTGCCTATCATTCCCTTTCCCATTGTTGCCCAAACCAAGGAAATCTTGCTTGAAGTGTCTATGGCAGCGGGATGCAATGTGATGCTCAATGCCTCATAGCTGACAGGCGTGTTGAGCGCCGCAACAGGGACAGCAAGCGAGCGGGCGGCTCCCGCCAGTGATGGTCGACGCATTGCCCCGCGAGGCCTACTGCGATGAAGGCGCCGGTTTGTGACCTGGTGGTGACGGCTTCTGAGGTTTACTGCGAGTCGCGGCGTTGGCTGAGACGAAGCTTGGGGAGACACAGCGCGCCTTGATGCACTGTTCACGGCCGAGGAGGAGTGCATAGAGCTCGCGAGGCGGGAGCGGATCATCACGGCCATGGACGTTCTCAATGAGATTGTCATAGTCGTCATCAAGCCCGTTAAGCACATAGTTGGTGAAGTCCTCATCCTGAAGCGACTGACCTACGGAGGCCAACGTGTCAGCAAGGCCGGTCATCTTGTCCAAGTAGTCAGTGATGCTGAGGTCGCCAAGCTTGGTCTCGCCCAGCTCGGTACGTATAGAATGAGCACGCGCCTGAGACTGGGAGGCGAAGCTAGTGTGAGGCACCGCCCATGCCTCCCGGGACGTAGCGGCGAAGATGACCAGCAACGAAACGCCCGGAGTGAGCGAAGACAAGATAGCGGAGAGGATGGCCTGATCCTGGGCTACCCATGCTTGTGTGGTATGCCGGATGATGAGGAGGCGAACACGGGATGGATCCGTCAACATAGCCCTCCAAGTAGCGACTCCGCAGAAGAGCCAGCACCTGAGCACGCCATGACAAATAGATGTCCGGTGCGAGCTTCACTGGCAGCAGATGCAAGAAGTAAAATGGCGACGACACCGCCGCCTGATTAGCATGAGCGTTTGTTGGTGCGTAGAGACCCATCGACGGGTCCGTCTCGGGATGAGCAGCAGGCACCGAGTATGGTGGGTAGAACCCAGGAGAACTAGCAGCTAGGGCGTCGTAGTTTGCCGCGACAGGGGTCCCATACGGCAACGTGGCTGCGGCCCCATAGGGCTCCTGTGACGGCCGGGTAGGTTTGCGGCGGTGGAGCCGCATAGCGTTGCGGCGGCGCTATGTAAGAGTGTAGTGGCTGCGCTGACTAGGGTTGCCGCGGGGGCGCCACGTAGGTTTGTAGCAGCGGCGGCGCACCATAGGGGTGCTGCGGAGGCGCCGTGTAGGGTTGTTGAGGGGGCGGCAGGCCATAGGGCTACACTGGCCAGGAAGGTGACGGCGGCGGCAGTCCACTGTGGGCCAACGCAGGGGCGTCGTACGAGGTAGGGTCGGTGTCATAATTCGACGCAGGAGGAGCGCCATAGGGCAGCAGCGCGGTGATCTCGGTCGAGGCAGCAGATCGCCATGGACGCCCGATCCAATCGGGGACCCTGGCGGCGGCAGGACACCATAGGTCACCGCAAGGGGCCGAGAGGCGAGGAACGTCAACGAAGGAGCAAGGGCCCGCGCAACGGCGGCGGCAGCATCGACAGAGGTCGGCGCGACGGCGGCGGCGGGTGTGGCAGTGGAAGACATCGTAACCTAAACTGATACCATGTAAAACATAGGGTTTGGGAAACTGCTCGACACCCTAAACGGGGTGTGGCTATCTCATTATATAGGAGTACCAAGGGATACAATACATTGTGTATATAGAGGCTACGTATATACAGTCTAACAAATTGGAAACTAGTCCTATTAACCTATACATCTTTGAAACCAACACACACAGGATTTTAGAGTTACATGCAACCCTTCTTGCATGCATAAGCAAAACTAAAATTGAAAGAGTATTGTAAGGTTGCTCCACGGCCTGGGAAGCGCACATGGCTCTCGCGAACCCGCCTGCACCGGCGCCACCGCCGCCCTGATCTCCCTTCTCCGCCTCCCCTGCACCTGCCCAGTCCAGATCCGGCATCCTCTCCACGCCCTCACACAGTCTATGTGCTTCGCCTCGCGGGGTGACGCCATGGATACTCATCCACGACCTCGAACCGCACCTGCGTCGGCCGCGACAGCGGCGGCCACTCCGGCCGTGCCGAGCGCCGACTCCTACCTGCCCACTCCTCCAGTTCTCGCGACCGCCCCTCGCCTCTCGCCGTCCCGAGCCACAACCTCTGCCCACATCCGCGTCGGCACGACGGCGGCGGACACTCATGTCGTGTTGAGCGCCGGCTCCCCGCCGCCTCCCGCGAAACCTCTCGCGTCCGCTCTCGCCGCAGCCACCCTCGCCTCCCGCCACGCCGACCCAGCTGTCCAAGGGCGAAGGGTGACCCGTACACTACTCGGCGAGGAGGCGACGTCATTTTCGGCTTCAACGGAGCCCTCCACTCCCGCTACAGCCGCTACGACCAACATCCTATCACCATCGTCTCCGGCAGTGCTCATCATCGACTCGTCCTTGATAGCGCCCGTCGACGCGTTCCCGGCTGCGGCCCATCTCCATCTGGGGCTCGCCTCACAGTGCACGCCCCGTCCTTCCGATACGACAACCGCGGGCTTAGACATGGGGCGGCACGTGTCCGTGGCTTCCCTTGGTGACGAGGATGTTGATGATGAGGAAGAGGAGGAGTTGGCCCCGTTGACACCATCGGCTGCCAAAAACTCTGTCCCGGCAGCTCAGCCGACTGATCAGTGTGTGATGCACGAGAGGGAGGCGAGTGGAGTATGGCAAGATATGCTGCCTGCCGTGGCCGGCGCCGTCTGAAATCGCCAACTCCGGCATTGCCCTGTTGTCCCATTCCAGCTTGGCTCTTTGGAAGGTGCTGCAGATGTCTTGCTCCTGGTCATCGAGCGGCTCATTGCAGAGATCCCTTGAGGTGCTCTCACTGTTTGGAGAACGGCCACTGGGCGCGTAGATGTCGCAATGCTTGGCGTCCATTCAGCTCACTTGCATGCCTTGCCATGCCGCCATAGTCACGCCTCGACACCAAGCATTGCCGAGCTCCAGCTCCTTGTGATGATCCGATGGAATCCCAGCTCCCCTCCAAGGCGCTTCATCGCAGGTACTAGGCATCGGTCGCCTCCGCTCATGCTAAGTCGACAACCCCATCTTATATACTGCTCTAGTCCACTCTAGCAGCCCAGGCTGAGCTCCTGGTGCGTGTTGGGAGCTTTCTGAAGTGAGCCTGCTCTAGGAAAGCTCTCTCTTGTGTCGGCTGTGTTGCAATCCGCTCCGACGCCATGTCCTCCTAGTGAGGTGGATGTTGGTGGCTCAGTGGAGAATAGGGTCGCGGAGCTCTATGGTTGTTTCTCCGCAAGAGCTATGGACAACTCATCATCGTCGTTTGCCTTGCCCACTGTGATGTCTACCGCTGAGGGCGGGACCATTGCCGTGGTTGTGCCTCCGGTGCTGCTGGTGATACCTGATCTTCAAGTGTTATGTGCGAGCTCTGATTCCCCTCTATCAGTGGAACATATGATGGTGGACACGCAGGCAACCACGTGTGAGGTGAAGGAAATATGCCCTAGAGGCAATAATAAAGTTATTATTTATTTCCTTATATCATGATAAATGTTTATTATTCATGCTAGAATTGTATTAACCGGAAACATGATACATGTGTGAATACATAGACAAACAGATAGTCACTAGTATGCCTCTACTAGACTAGCTCATTAATCAAAGATGGTTATGTTTCCTAACCATAGACATGAGTTGTCATTTGATTAACGAGATCACATCATTAGGAGAATGATGTGATTGACTTGACCCATTCCGTTAGCTTAGCACTTGATCGTTTAGTATGTTGCTTATGCTTTCTTCATGACTTATACAAAGTTCCTGAAACTATGAGATTATGCAACTCCTGCTTACGGAGGAACACTTTGTGTGCTACCAAACGTCACAACGAATCGGGTGATTATAAAGGTACTCTACAGGTGTCTCCAAAAGTATATGTTGAGTTGGCATGAATCGAGATTAGGTTTTGTCACTCCGATTGTCGGAGAGGTATCTCTGGCCTTCTCGGTAATACACATCACATAAGCCTTGCAAGCATTGCAACTAATGAGTTAGTTGTGAGATGATGTATTACGGAACGAGTAAAGAGACTTACCGTAACTAGATTGAACTAGGTATTGATACCGACGATCAATCTCGGGTAAGTAACATACCGATGACAAAGGAACAACGATATCGTTATGCGGTTTGACCGATAAAGATCTTCAGAGAATATGTAGGAACCAATATGGGCATCCAGGTTCCGCTATTGGTTATTGACCGAGAATGGTTCTAGGTCATGTCTACATAGTTCTCGAACCGTAGTGTCCGCGTGACGCTTAACGCTTCGGCGACAGTTCATTATGAGTTTATAAGTATTGATGTACCAAGGTTGTTCGAGTCCCGGATGTGATCACGGACATGACGAGGAGTCTCAAATGGTCGAGACATAAAGATTGATATATTGGAAGCCTATGTTTGACTTCGAAAGGTTCCGGATGAAAACAAGAAGTTACCGAACACCGTAGGGGTTACCGGAACCCCGGGGGTCAATGGGCCTTGATGGGCCATAGGGAGAAGAGGAAGGGCCGGTTGCAGGCAGGCGCGCGCCTCCTCCTCTAGTCCGAATAGGACAGGAGAGGGGGCGGCCTTCCCTCTTCCCTCCTCCAATCCTAATCCAACTAGGAGAGGGGGAGTCCCATCCCGGGAGTAGGACTCCTCCAGCGCCCCCTAGGGCTGGCCGCCCCTTGCTCCTTTATATACGGGCGGGGGCACCCCATGACACACAAGTTGATCTACGGATCGCTCCTTAGTCGTGCGGTGCCCCTTCCACCATATTCCACTTCGGTCATATCGTCATGAGCTTAGGCGAAGCCCCGCGCCGAGAAGTCATATCGTCATGAGCTTAGGCGAAGCCCTGCGCCGGTGGAGCATCATCATCGCCACCACGCCGTCGGCCGACGGAACTCATCCCCGACACTTTGCTGGATCGAGTCCGGGATCGCCATCGAGCTGAACGTGTGCAGAACTCGGAGGTGCCGTGACGCTCGGTGCTTGGATCGGTCGGATCGTGAAGACGCACGACTACATCAACCGCGTTGTTATAACGCTTCGCTTTCGGTCTCACGAGGGTACGTGGACAGACACTCTCCTCTCGCTGCTATGCCATCACCATGGTCTTGCGCAGCGTAGGGAAATTTTGAAATTACTACGCTCCCAACAAAGGGTATCGAGCCAGGTTTTATGCGCTGATGTCATATGCACGAGTAGAACACAAGTGAGTTGTGGGCGATATAAGTCATACCGCTTACCAGCATGTCATACTTTGGTTCAGCGGTATTGTGAGATGAAGCGCCCGACCGACATTACAGCAGACGCTTACGCGAGACTGGTTTCACCGCCGAGCACTAGTTGCTTAAAGGTGACCGCGGGTGTCTGCTCTCTCACTTTAGTTGAACCGAGTGTGGCTACGCCCGTCCTTGCGAAGGTTAAAACAGCACCAACTTGACAAACTATCGCTGTGGTTTTGATGCGAGGTAAGAACGGTTCTTGCTCAGCCCGTAGCAGCCACGTAAAACTTGCAACAACAAAGTAGAGGACGCCTAACTTGTTTTTGCAGGGCATGTTGTGATGTGATGTGGTCAAGACGTGATGCTATATTTTATTGTATGAGATGATCATGTTTTGTAACCGAAGTTATCGGCAACTGGCAGGAGCCATATGGTTGTCGCTTATTGTATGAAATGCAAACGCCATGTAATTGCTTTACTTTATCACTAAGCAGTAGCGATAGTCGAGAAGCAATAGTTGGCAAGACGACAACGATGCTACGATGGAGATCAAGGTGTCGCGCGGTGACGATGGTGATCATGACGGTGCTTCGAGATGGAGATCACAAGCACAAGATGATGATGACCATATCATATCACTTATATTGATTGCATGTGATGTTTATCCTTTATGCATCTTATCTTGCTTTGATTGACGGTAGCATTATAAGATGATCTCTCACTAAAATTATCAAGAAGTGTTCTCCCGAGTATGCACCGCTGCTAAAAGTTCAGAGTACCCAGACACCACGTGATGATCGGTGTGATAAGTTCTACATCCATCTACAACGGGTGCAAGCCAGTTTTGCACACGCAGAATACTCAGGTTAAACTTGACGAGCCTAGCATATGCAGATATGGCCTCGAACACGGAGACCGAAGGTCGAGCGTGAATCATATAGTAGATATGATCAACATAGTGATGTTCACCATTGAAAACTACTCCATCTCACGTGATGATCGGTTATGGTTTAGTTGATTTGGATCACGAATCACTTAGATGACTAGAGAGATATCTGTCTAAGTGGGAGTTTTTAATATGATTAATTGAACTTAAATTTATCATGAACTTAGTACCGATAGTATTTTGCTTGTCTATGTTTATCTGTAGATAGATGGCTCGTGCTGTTGTTCCGTTGAATTTTAATGCGCTCCTTGAGAAAGCAAAGTTGAAAGATGATGGTAGCAATTACACGGACTGGGTCCGAATTTGAGGATTATCCTCATTGCTGCACGAAGAATTACGCCCTGGAAGCACCGCTGGGTGCCAGGCCTGCTGAGGAGCAACGCCGGTTGTGAACGTCTCGCAGAGCAAAGCTGATGACTACTCTATAGTTCAGTGTGCCATGCTTTACGGCTTAGAACCGGTCTTCAACGACGTTTTGAACGCCATGGAGCATATGAGATGTTCCAAGAGTTGAAGTTAATATTTCAAGCAAATGCCCGGATTGAGAGATATGAAGTCTCCAATAAGTTCTATAGCTGCAAGATGGAGGAGAATAGTTCACTGCGGTGAGCACATACTCAAAATGTCCGGGTATAATAATCACTTAATTCAGCTGGGAGTTAATCTTCCGGATGATAGTGTCATTGACAGAATTCTCCAATCACTGCCACCAAGCTACAAGAGCTTCGTGATGAACTATAATATGCAAGGGATGACTAAGACAATTCCTGAGCTCTTCGCAATGCTAAAAGTCGCGGAGGTAGAAATCAAGAAAGAGCATCAAGTGTTGATGGTCAACAAGACCACTAGTTTCAAGAAAAAGGGCAAAGGGAAGAAGAAGGGAAACTTCAAAAAGAACAGCAAGAAAGTTGCTGCTCAAGAGAAGAAACCCAAGTCTGGACCTAAGCCTGAAATCGAGTGTTTTACTGCAAGCGACCGACACCGGAAGCGGAACTGCCCCAAGTATTTGGCGGATAAGAAGGATGGCAAGGTGAACAAAGGTATATGTGATATACATGTTATTGATGTATACCTTACTAGAGCTCGTAGTAGCACTGGTATTTGATACTCGGTTCTCTGCTAATATTTGCAACTCAAACAGGGACTACGGAAAGACGAGCAATCGCAAAGGACGAGGTGACGATGCGCGTGGGAAATGGTTCCAAAGTCAATGTGATCGCGGTCGGCACGCTACCTCTACATCTACCTTCGGGATTAGTTTTAGACCTAAATAATTGTTATTTGGTGCCAGCGTTGAGCATGAACATTATATCTGGATCTTGTTTGATGCGAGACGGTTATTCATTTAAATCAGAGAATAATGGTTGTTCTATTTATATGAGTAATATCTTTTATGGTCATGCACCCTTGAAGAATGGTCTATTCTTGTTGAATCTCGACAGTAGTGATACACATATTCATAATGTCGAAGCCAAAAGATGCAGAGTTGATAATGATAGTGCAACTTATTTGTGGCACTGCCGCTTAGGTCATATCGGTGTAAACGCATGAAGAAACTCCATATGATGGACTTTTGGAATCACTTGATTATGAATCACTTGGTACTTATGAACCGTGCCTCATGGGCAAGATGACTAAAACACCGTTCTCGGTTGTATGGAGAGAGCAACAGACTTATTGGAAATCATACATACAGATGTATGTGGTCCGATGAATGTTGAAGCTCGTGGCGGATATCGTTATTTTCTCACCTTCACAGATGATTTAAGCAGATACGGTATATCTACTTGATGAAGCATAAATCTGAAACATTTGAAAAGTTCAAAGAATTTCAGAGTGAAGTTGAAAATCATCGTAACAAGAAAATAAAGTTTCTACGATCTGATTGTGGAGGAGAATATTTGAGTTACGAGTTTGGTCTACATTTAAAGCAATGCGGAATAGTTTCGCAACTCACGCCACCGGAACACCACAGCGAATGGTGTGTCCGAACGTCGAATCGTATTTTACTAGATATGGTGCGATCAATGATGTCTATTTCCGATTTACCGCTATCATTTTGGGGTTATGCTTTAGAGACGGCCGATTCACGTTAAATAGGACACCATCAAAATCCGCTGAGACGACACCTTATGAACTATGGTTTAGCAAGAAACCAAAGTTGTCGCTTCTGAAAGTTTGGGGTTGCGATGCTTATGTGAAAAACTTCAACCTGATAAGCTTGAACCCAAATCGGAAAATGTGTCTTCATAGGATACCCAAAGGAGACAATTGGATATACCTTCTATCACAGATCCGAAGGCAAGACATTCGTTGCTAAGAATGGATCCTTTCTAGAGAAGGAGTTTCTCTCGAAAGAAGTGAGTAGGAGGAAAGTGGAAATTGATGAGGTAATAGTACCAGCTCCCTTATTGGAAAGTAGTTCATCACAGAAATCGGTTTCTGTGACACCTGCACCAATTAGCGAGGAAGGTAATGATAATGATCATGAAACTTCAGATCAAGTTGTCATTGAACTCAGAGATCAACCAGAATAAAATCCGCACAGAGTGGTACGGTAATCCTATTCTCGAAGTCATGCTACTAGATCATGGTGAACCTACGAACTATGAAGAAGCGATGGTGAGCCCAGATTCATAAAATGGCTTGAAGCCATGAAATCTGAGATGGGATCCATGTATGAGAACAAAGTATGGACTTTGGTTGACTTGCCCGATGATCGGTAAGCCATTGAGAATAAATGGATCTTTAAGAAGAAGACTGACGCTGATGGTAACATAACTGTCTATAAAGCTCGACTTGTTGCAAAAGGTTTTCGACAAGTTCAAGGGGTTGACTACGATGAGACTTTCTCACCAGAAGCGATGCTTAAGTCTGTCCGAATCATGTTAGCAATTGCTGCATTTTATGATTATGAAATTTGGCAAATGGATGTCAAAACTGCATTCTTGAATGGATTTCTAGAAGAAGAGTTGTATATGATGCAACCAGAAGGTTTTGTTGATCCAAAAGGTGCTAACAAAGTGCAAGCTCCAGCGATCAATTTATGGTGCAGTGCAAGCCTCTCGGAGTTGAATAAACGCTTTGATAGTGTGATCAAAGCATATGGTTTTATACAGACTTTTGGAGAAGCCTGTATTTACAAGAAAGTGAGTGGGAGCTATGTAGCATTTCTGATATTATATGTGGACGACATATTATTGATTGGAAATGATATAGAATTTCTGGATAGCATAAAAGGATACTTGAATAAAAGTTTTCAATGAAAGACCTCGTGAAGCTGCTTACATATTTAACATCAAGATCTATAGAGATAGATCAAGACGCTTAATTGACTTTCACAAAGCACATACCTTGATAAAGTTTTGAAGAAGTTCAAAATGGATCAGGCAAAGAAAGGTTTTTACCTGTATTATAAGGTGTAAGATTGAGTCGACTCAATGCCCGACCACAACAGTAAGATAGAGAGAAAATGAAAGATGTTCCCTATTCTTCAGCCATAGGCTCTATCATGTATGCAATGCTGTATACCAGACCTGACGATGCTTAGCTGTAAGCTTGGCAGGAAGGTACCAAAGTAATCCAGAGTGGATCATCGACAGCGGTCAAGAACATCCTTAAATACCTGAAAAGGACTAAGGATATGTTTCTCGATATGGAGGTGACAAAGAGCTAATCGTAAATGGTTACGCCGATGCAAGCTTTTGACACTGATCCGGACGATTCTAAATCGCCAACCGGATACGATTTTTATTAAACGGTGGAGCTGTCCGCTGGTGCAGTTCTAAACAAAGCGCCGGCGGGATCTACATGTGAAGCGGAGTACATAGCTGCTTCGAAGCAGCAAATGAAGGAGTCTGGATGAAAGAGTTCATTTCCGATCTAGGTGTCATACCTAGTGCATCGGGACCAATGAAGATCTTCGTGACAATATCGTGCAATTGCCTTGGCAAAGGAATCCAGATTTCACAAGAGGACCAAGCATATCAAGAGACGCCTCAATTCCATTCGGGACCAAGTCCAAGTGGGAGACATAGAGATTTGCAAGATACATACGGATCTGAATGTTGCAGACTCGCTGACTAAGCCTCTTCCACGAGCAAAACATGATCAGCACCAAGACTCCATGGGTGTTAGAATCATTATCTGTAATCTAGATTATTGATAGTGAGATCATCATCACATGTTATTCATGATTTCATGTGTCTTTCAATGATGACTGAGCAGCAATGTCTGCACAGCATTGATCTTTGTTATTCAACCAATGATGTTGTGATTGATTGTAAAGATGAATCCAGGTATGCTGATACCGATGATCATATAACTGGTAGTAACATACCGATGACAAAAGGAACAACGATATCGTTATATGTGTTTGACCGATAAAGATCGTAGAATATGTAGGAACCAATATGGGCATCCAGGTTTCGCTATTGGCTATTGACCGAGAATGGTTCTAGGTCATGTCTACATAGTTCTCGAACCCGTAGGGTCCGCACGCTTAACGCTTCGGATGACAGTTCATTATGAGTTTATAAGTATTGATGTACCAAGGTTGTTCGGAGTCCAGATGTGATCACGGACATGACGAGGAGTCTCAAATGGTCGAGACATAAAGATTGATATATTGGAAGCCTATGTTTGACTTGAAAGGTTCCGATGAAAACAGGAAGTTACTGAACACCGGAGGGGTTACTGGAACCCGGGGGTCAATGGGCCTTGATGGGCCATAGGGAGAAGAGGAAGGCCGGCCAGGGCAGGCCGCTACCCCATCCTCCCCTAGTCCCAATAGGACAAGGAGAGGGGGGGGGCTTCCTTCCCTCTTCCCCTCCTCCAATCCTAATCCAACTAGAGAGGGGAGTCCTACTCCGTGGGAGTAGATTTTCCAGCCGCCTCCCTAGGGCTGGCCGCACCTTCTTGCTCCTTTTATATACGGGGCAGGGGCACCCCATGACACACAAGTTGATCTACGGATCGCCTCAGCCGCAGCGGTGCCCCCTCCACCATATTCCACTCGGGTCATATCGTCATGAGCTTAGGCGAAGCCTGCGCCGGTGGAATCATATCGTCAAGCGAGTCGTCTTGTGGCTCATCCCGACACTGCTGGATCAGTCGGGGATCGTCATCGAGCTGAGTGCAGAACTTCGGAGGTGCCGTCGATCGGTGCTTGGATCGGTCGGATCGTGAAGATGTCGACTACATCAACAGCGTTGTTATAACGCTTCGCTTTCGGTCTTCGTGGACAAACACTCTCCCCTCTCGTTGCTATGCCATCACCATGGTCTTGCGTGTGTGTAGGAAATTTTTGAAATTACTACGTTCCCCAACATGAGGGACATGATTCAACCTTGACATGTGAGTTGAGTGAGATGAACTAGCCTGCGCGCTCACATGTGGCTTCTGCACCCGTTCTGTTGGGGAATGTAGTAATTTCAAAAAAAATCCTACGCACACGCAAGATCATGGTGATGCATAGCAACGAGAGGGGAGAGTATTGTCCACGCACTGTGAGACCATAAGCGAAGCGCTATGACAACGCTGTTGATGTAGTCGACGCCTTCACGATCCGACCGATCCAAGTACCGAACGACGCACCTCCGGAAGTTCAGCACACGCTCAGCTCGATGACGATCCCCGGACTCGATCCAGCAAAGTGTCGGGATGAGTTCCACAAGACGACGGTGTGGTGATGATGATGATGTTTCATCGGCGCAGGGCTTCGCTTAAACTCCGCTGACGATATGACCGAGGTGGAATATGGTGGAGGGGGCACCGACACGGCTAAGGAACGATCCGTGAGATCAACTTCTGTGTTGTGCCTAGAGGTGCCCCTGCCCCGTGATATAAAGGAGCAAGGGGGAGGGTGCGGCCGCCTAGGAGGGGCGCGCCAAGGGGAGTCCTACTCCCACCGAGTAGGACTCCTCCTTCCTTGTTGGAGTATGAGAAGGGAAAGAGGGGAGAGGAATAGGAAAAGGGGCTGCGCCCCTTGTCCAATTCGGACCAGAGGGGGGTGCAGGCCTCCTTCCTTTTGGCCTCTCTCCTCTATTCCCGTATGGCCCAATAAGGCCCATATACTCCCCGACGAATTCCCGTAACTCTTCGGTACTCCAAAAAATACCCGAATCACTCGGAACCTTTCCGAACTCCGAATATAGTCGTCCAATATATCGATCTTTACGTCTCGACCATTTCGAGACTCCTCGTCATGTCCCTGATCTCATCCGGGACTCCGAACTCCTTCGGTACATCAAAACTCATAAACTCATAATATAACTGCCATCGAAACCTTGTTGCATGGACCCTACGGGTTCGAGAACTATGTAGACATGACCTAGAAATATTCTTGGTCAATAACCAATAGCGGAACCTGGATGCTCATATTGGCTCCTACATATTCTAAGAAGATCTTTATCGGTCAAACCGCATAACAACATACGTTGTTCCTTTGTCATCGGTATGTCACTTGCCCGAGATTTGATCGCCGGTATCCAATACCTAGTTCAATCTCGCATGGCAAGTCTCTTTACTTGTTACGTAATGCATCATTTCGAACTAACTCATTAGCTACATTGCTTGCAAGGCTTATAGTGATGTGCATTACCGAGAGGGCCCAGAGATACCTCTCCGACAATCGGAGTGACAAAACCTAATCTCAAATACGCCAACCCAACATGTACCTTTGGAGACACCTGTAGTACTCCTTTATAATCACCCAGTTACGCTAGGACGCTTGGTAGCACCCAAAGTGTTCCTCCGTAAACGGAGTTGCATAATCTCATAGTTACAGGAACATGTATAAGTCATGAAGAAAGCAATAGCAATATACTAAACGATCAAGTGCTAGGCTAACGGAATGGGTCATGTCAATCACATCATTCTCCTAATGATGTGATCCCATTAATCAAATAACAACACATGTCTATGGTTAGGAAACATAACCATCTTTGATTAATGAGCTAGTCAAGTAGAGGCATACTAGTGACTATATGTTTGTCTATGTATTCACACATGTATCATGTTTCCGTTAATACAAGTCTAGCATGAATAATAAACATTTATCATGAAATAAGGAAATAAATAATAACTTTATTATTGCCTCTAGGGCATATTTCCTTCAGTCTACCACTTGCACTAGAGTCAATAATCTAGTTCACATCATCATGTGATTCAGCACTAATATTCACATCTGTATGTGATTAACACCCATAGTTCACATCGTCATGTGACCAACACCCAAAGGGTTTACTAGAGTCAAAAATCTAGTTCACATCGCTATGTGATTAACACCCAAAGAGTACTAAGGTATGATCATGTTTTGCTCGTGAGAGAAGCTTAGTCAACGGGTATGTCACATTCAGAGCCGTATGTATTTTGCAAATATTCTATGTCTACAATGCTCTGCACGGAGCTACTCTAGCTAATTGCTCCCACTTTCAATTATGTATCCAGATTGAGACTTAGAGTCATCTGGATCAGTGTAAAAGCTTGCACTTTTGTAACTCTTTATGACGGGCTCTATTATCACCTCCATAATCGAGAAATATTTCCTTAGTCCTCACTAAGGATATCCTTGACCGCTGTCCAGTGATCTACTATTAGATCAAAATTTGTATTCCTTTGCCAAACTCAGAGCAAGGTATACAATAGGTCTGGTACATAGCACAGCATACTTTATAGAACCTATGACTGAGGCATAGGGAATGACTTTCATTCTCTTTTCTATTTTCTGCCGTGGTCGGGATTTGAGTCTTACTCAATTTCACACCTTTGCAACACAGGCAAGAACTTTTCTTTGACTGTTCCATTTTGAACTACTTCAAAATCTTGACAAGGTATATACTTATTGAAAAAACTTATCAAGCGTCTTGATCTATCTCAATAGATCTTTGATGCTCAATATGTAAGTACCTTTACTGAGGTATTTCTTTTAAAGAACTCCTTTTAAATACTCCTTTATGCTTTCCAGAAAAATTCTACATCATTTCTGATCAACAATATGTTACTCATATATATTTATCAGAAAGGCGGTGGTGCTCCCACTAACTTTATTATAAATACAGGCTTCACCGCAAGTCTGTATAAAACTATATGCTTTGGTCAACTTATCAAAGCATGTATTCCAACTCTGAGATGCTTGCACCAGTCCATAGATGGATCGCTGGAGCTTGCACATTTTGTTAGCATCTTTAGGATTGACAAAACCTTCTGGTTGCATCGTATGCAACTCTTCTTTAATAAATCCATTAAGGAATGCAGCTTTGACATCCATTTGCCAGATTTCATAAAATGTGGCAATTGCTAACATGATTCGGACAGACTTAAGCATCGTTACGAGTGAGAAAATCTCATCGTATTCAACACCTTGAACTTTGTCGAAAACCTTTTGCAACAAGTCGAGCTTTGTAGATAGTAACAATACTATCAGCGTCCGTCTTCCTCTTGAAGATCCATTTAATCTCAATGGCTTGCCGATCATCGGGCAAGTCAACCAAAGTCCATACTTTGTTCTTATACATGGATCCTATCTCAGATTTCATGGCCTCAAGCCATTTTGCGGAATCTGGGCTCATCATCGCTTCCTCATAGTCCGTAGGTTCATCATGGTCTAGTAACATGACTTCCAGAACATGATTACCGTACCACTCTGGTGCGGATCTTAGTCTGGAAGACCTACGAGGTTTGGTAGCAACTTGATCTGAAGTTTTATGATTATCATCATTAACTTCCTCATTAATTGGTGTAGGAATCACTAGAACTGATTTATGTGATAAACTACTTTCCAATAAGGGAGAAGGTACAATTACCTCATCAAGTTCTACTTTCCTCCCACTCACTTCTTTCGAGGGAAACTCCTTCTCAAGAAAGGATCCGAATTTAGCAAAAAATCTTGCCCTCAGATCTGTGATAGAAGGTGTACCCAATAGTCTCTTTTGGGTATCCTATGAAGACACATTTCTCCGATTTGGGTTCGAGCTTATCTGGTTGAAGTTTCTTCACATAAGCATCGCAGCCCCAAACTTTAAGATACGATAGCTTAGGTTTACTTCTAAACCATAGTTCATACGATGTCGTCTCAAACGGATTTAGATGGTGCCCTATTAACGTGAATGTAGCTGTCTCTAATGCATAACCCCAAAACAATAGTGGTAAATCAGTAAGAGACATCATAGATCGCACCATATCCAATAAAGTGCGGTTACGACGTTCGGACACACCATAACGTTGTGGTGTTCCAGGTGGCGTAAGCTGTGAAACTATTCCATATTGTTTTAATTGAAGACCAAACTCGTAACTCAAATATTCGTCTCCGCGATCAGATCGCAGAAACTTTATTTTCTTGTTACGATGATTTTTCCACTTCACTCTAAAATTCTTTGAACCTTTCAACTATTTCAGACTTATGTTTGATCAAATAGATATACCCATATCTACTCAAATCATCTTGTGAAGGTCGGAAAAATGACAATACTTGCCACGAGCATCAACACTCATTGGATCGCATACATCGGTATATATGTATTATTTCCAACAAGTCAGTAGCTTGTTCCATTGTTCCGGAGAACGGAGTTTTAGTCATCTTGCCCAAAAGGCATGGTTCGCAAGCATCAAATGATTCATAACCAAGTGATTCCAAAAATCCATCTTTATGGAGTTTCTTCATGCGCTTTACACCGATATGACCCAAACGGCAGTGCCACAAATAAGTTGCACTATCATTATTAACTTTACATCTTTTGGTTTCAATATTATGAATATGTGTATCACACGATCGAGATCCAACAAACCATTTTCATTGGGTGTATGAACATAGAAGGTTTTATTCATGTAAACAGAACAATAATTATTCTCTAACTTACATGAATAACCGTATTGCAATAAACATGATCAAATCATATTCATGGTCAACGCAAACGCCAAATAACATTTATTTAGGTTCAACACTAATCCCGAGAGTATATGGAGTGTGCGATGATGATCATATCAATCTTGGAACTTCTTCCAACACTCATCGTCACTTCCCCTTCAACTAGTCTCTGTTTATTCTGTAACTCCTGTTTCGAGTTACTAATCTTAGCAACCGAACGAGTATCAAATACTCAGGGGATACTATAAACACTAGTAAGGCACACATCAATAACCTGTATATCAAATATACTCTTGTTCACTTTGCCATCCTTCTTATCCACCAAATATTCAGGGCATTTCCGCTTCCAGTGACCATTTCCTTTGCAGTAGAAGCACTTAGTTTCAGGCTTTGGTCCAGCTTTGGGCTTCTTCGCGGGAGTGACAACTTGTTTGCCATTCTACTTGAAGTTTCCCTTTCTTTCCCTTTGCCCTTTTCTTGAAACTAGTGGTATTGTCAATCATCAACACTTGATGCTCTTTCTTGATTTCTACCTTCGACGATTTCAACATCACGAAGAGCTCGGGAATCCTTTTCGTCATCCCTTGCATACTATAGTTCATCATGAAGTTCTAGTAACTTAGTGATGGTGACTAGAGAATTCTGTCAATCACTAACTTATCTGGAAGATTAACTCCCACTTGATTCAAGCGATTGAAGTACCCAGACAATCTGAGCACATGTTCACTAGTTGAGCGATTCTCCTCCATCTTTTAGCTATAGAACTTGTTGGAGACTTCATATCTCTCAACTCGGGTATTTGCTTGAAATATTAACTTCAATTCCTGGAACATCTCATATGGTCCATGACGTTCAAAACGTCTTTGAAGTCCCGATTCTAAGCCGTTAAGTATGGTACACTAAACTATCAAGTAGTCATCATATTGAGCTAGCCAAACTTTCATAACGTCTGCATTTGCTCCTGCAATAGGTCTGTCACCCAACGGTGCATTAAGGACATAATTCTTCTATGCAGCAATGAGAATAAACCTCAGATCACGGATCCAATCCGCATCATTGCTACTAACATCTTTCAACACAGTTTTCTCTAGGAACATATTAAAATAAACATATGAAAGCAACAAACATAGGGAAGCAACAACGCGAGCTATTGATCTACAACATAATTTGCAAAATACTACCAGGACTAAGTTCATGATAAATTTAAGTTCAATTAATCATATTACTTAAGAACTCCCACTTAGATAGACATCCCTCTAATCTTCTAAGTGATCACGTGATCCATATCAACTAAACCATGTCCAATCATCACGTGAGATGGAGTAGTTTCAATGTTGAACATCACTATGTTGATCATATCTACTATATGATTCACGCCGACCTTCGGTCTCCGTGTTCGAGGCCATATCTGTATATGCTAGGCTCGTCAAGTTTAACCTGAGTATTCGCGTGTGCAACTATTTTGCACCGTTGTATTTGAACGTAGAGCCTATCACACCCGATCATCACGTGGTGTCAAAGACGAAGAACTTTCATAACGGTGCATACTCAGGAGAACACTTCTTGATATTTAGTGAGAGATCATCTTATAATGCTACCGTCAATCAAAGCAAGATAAGATGCATAAAGGATAAACATCACATGCAATCAATATAAGTGATATGATATGGCCATCATCATCTTGTGCTTGTGATCTCCATCTCCGAAGCACCGTCGTGATCACCATCGTCACCGGTGCGACACCTTGATCTCCATCGTAGCATCGTTGTCCTCTCGCCAATCTTATGCTTCTACGACTATCGCTACCGCTTAGTGATAAAGTAAAGCATTATAGGGCGTTTGCATTTCATACAATAAAGCGACAACCATATGGCTCCTGCCAATTGCCGATAACTTCGGTTACAAAACATGATCATCTCATACAATAAAATATAGCATCACGTCTTGACCATATCACATCACAACATGCCCTGCAAAAACAAGTTAGACGTCCTCTACTTTGTTGTTGCAAATTTTACGTGGCTGCTACGGGCTGAGCAAGAACCGTTCTTACCTACGCATTAAAACCACAACGATAGTTCGTCAAGTTAGTGCTGTTTTAACCTTCGCAAGGACCGGGCGTAGCCACACTCGGTTCAACTAAAGTGAGAGAGACAGACACCCGCCAGTCACCTTTAAGCACGAGTGCTCGCAACGGTGAAACCAGTCTGGCGTAAGCGTACGCGTAATGTCGGTCCGGGCCGCTTCATCTCACAATACCGCTGAACCAAAGTATGACAGGCTGGTAAGCAGTATGACTTGTATCGCTCACAACTCACTTGTGTTCTACTCGTGCATATGACATCTACGCATAAAACCAGGCTCTGATACCACTGTTGGGGAACGTAGTAATTTCAAAAAATTTCCTACGCACACGCAAGATCATGGTGATGCATAGCAACAAGAGGGGAGAGTATTGTCCACGTACCCTCGTAGACCGTAAGCGGAAGCGTTATGACAACGCGGTTGATGTAGTCGACGTCTTCACGATCCGACCGATCCAAGTACCGAACGTCACGGCACCTCCGAGTTCAGCACACGTTCAGCTCGATGGCGATCCCGGACTCCAATCCAGCAAAGTGTCGGGATGAGTTCCACAAGACGACGGCGTGGTGACGATGATGATGCTCTACCGGCGCAGGGCTTCGCCTAAACTCCATGACGATATGACCGAGGTGGAATATAGTGGAGGGGCACCGACTGCGGCTAAGGAACGATCCGTAGATCAACTTTTGTGTTGTGCCTAGAGGTGCCCCCCTGCCCCCGTATATAAAGGAGCAAGGGGGGAGGGTGCGGCCGGCCTAGGAGGGGGTGCGCCAAGGGGAGTCCTACTCCCACCGGGAGTAGGACTCCCTCCTTCCTTGTTGGAGTATGAGAAGGGGAAAGAGGGGAGAGGAATAAGGAAAGGGGCTGCGCCCTTGTCCAGTCGGACCAGAGGGGGGGCGCAGGCCTCCTTCCTTTGGCCTCTCTCCTCTATTCCCGTATGGCCCAATAAGGCCCATATACTCCTGGCGAATTCCGTAACTCTCGGTACTCGAAAAATACCGAATCACTCGGAACCTTTCCGAACTCGAATATAGTCGCCCAATATATCGATCTTTACGTCTCGACCATTTCGAGACTCCTCTTCATGTCCCCGATCTCATCCGGGACTCCGAACTCCTTCGGTACATCCAAACTCATAAACTCATAATATAACTGTCATCGAAACCTTAAGCGTGCGGACCCTACGGGTTCGAGAACTATGTAGACATGACCTAGAACTATTCTTGGTCAATAACCAATAGCGGAACCTGGATGCTCATATTGGCTCCTACATATTCTACGAAGATCTTTATCGGTCAAACCGCATAACAACTTACGTTGTTCCCTTTGTCATCGGTATGTTACACTGGTGGAAAAAAGGCCTTTGGTCGCGGTTCGCAACTGCCATTAGTCGCGGTTGCGCAACCGCGACCAAATAAGCGCGACTAAAGCTCCCCACCTTTAGTCGCGGCCGCTTAAGAACCGCGACTAACGGCCCGTCCACGTGGGCGCCAGTGGCCGTCAGGCGGAGGACCTTTAGTCGCGGTTCTTCTCGCCAACCGCGACTAAAGGGTTTAGGGTTTTAGCCCCCCTAAACCTATTTTCTGTTTAATTTGTATTGTTTTATTTCTTTTGTGCTTTATTTTAATTTTGAAGGAGTTTCATATATTCTACGGTACTACATACATGCATATGAATGTACAATTTCAAATAAATTTGAAATTAGAACCAAAAAGAATTCAAGAGGAATATACAATATATATTAAATATCATCGGATGACCATATACCATTTTGAACAAGTTTCCATACATGATTTAATCCATATAAAGTTCTACGTCCTCGTAATAGTGTTCTCCTTTAGGATGGAGGACTTCCCTGCTGAACCATCCAGCTAGTTCCTCTTGAAGTGGTAGGAAGCGAGCTTCGGACTAAGCATCATCGGAGGTTATTCCTCGAGCATTGGTATCACTCGGAACCCGCTCAGAGGTGTATCTCGGATCCTCTCTGAACATAGTATCCACATAGACTGGTCTCCGGTGGCTGAATATCCCCACATTCTTAGGCTTTACCATTTTGAATTCTAGCTCTTTTTGAATTCACCGACTTTTTATCTACGAACCGTCTCCAAACCCTACGAGGCAAAGAAAATTAAATGAACAAGAGAGTTATTAGTTACTTGATATTAGGAAATGAACGAAATAGGCCGATCGATATAGAGCGCAAATGAATGAAAATAATTACTTCTGCAGCATTCTTCTCATGTCGGCCCAAATCTTTGGATCCATATTCAGAGAGTCGTGGACGAGACATTCGAGGTGTTAACTTTAATTACTAGCAGAATCCGGTGGAACCTGCGGACACGATACATGCTGATCGTCATGCATAACTCATCGATTAGCCGCCACATACCATGCATGGAGTAAACAAAAGAGAATGTGCTCAAGACAGAAACACTCACCCAAAATGGTAAGGAAATAGAATATCACTTTTGAGATCCTGCTTTGTAAGAAACTGCCACAGGTCTGCCTCCACGTCGGTGGGTGGCGCCCAACACATATCCATTAACGATGTGTGGGTCAATGAACCCAACATCATGGATGTTCCTTACTCTGCATTCCTTAATCTTCATTCTGCATATATAATAGCGGACACAACAATATAGTTAGGACATATATATAGTGCAGGCAATATGAACGAGATGGGGTAGAAATTAATAAATCACTTACGTAGCGTAGCAACCGATGATAGATTTGTCGAGCTCGCATGATTGAAAAGCTGGAACAATTCACTCAGTGCAATTTGTACATAGTAATGTTTGAAGTGATGCTCATGTCTAACTTCCGCATAAATATATTCTTTGGCGTTTTTATTTTTATGTAACCCTTGTACCAATTCAGCAGACCTTTCATTTGGTCGGTAGATCCTTTTCTCTGTGCAGGCTCGACGAGAGGCCCATTCTTGACATATGTAATTACTACCTCCTTCACTGGCGCCTCATCAAGGCCTAACAGTTCACGAAGAGTAATACCTAAGTTGGCGCTTGTTCTCGGCACCGTTACAGTCAATCCATGTGTTGCCGCAGCTTGTATGATCTCGGGTCATCCGGACGAAGGCTTCCACTATAAGCGGGCAATCGATTGTTTACTTTGTTCCCGAGCTGGGCAACTTGTTTCCGCTTTGTTTACTTCGGCCTTCTCCGCTCTTTGTTCTCCTTGAACATGAGTGCCTGCCGCAAGTTCACGTTCATAGTCGTTAGGCAGATTCTTCGGCTTGGGACGGTGTGCTCAAAATGACTTAGCCCACTTCTTTTGCTTATCGAGAAAATACTGGCTTGGGCTCGGGCTCTCTTTTCTTCTTGCAGTCCGCCTTCCATTTCTCCAAATCAGCAGCAGCGCGTCGACTTCCTCGGCACTACGTTCCCAAGGCCTTGTGGGAGAGGCTTGATGATGGCTCCGGTACCTTTGTGGTCTTAGGTACATAAGGGTCCGGGTTAATAATCCAGGACTGCTTCGCCTCTTTGCCGTAGGTGGATTGGGGCGGCGTCGATCACCCGCCGGACGAGGACTGGGGCGGCGGATGATCACCGCGGACGTTGTGGACTGGGGGCGGCGTCGGCTTACGTGACGGAGGTGTAGGTGAACCGCCACCACCACCACCACCACCACCACCGCCACCGCCACCACCACCACCGAGAGGGGTGGACTTGTTGTCTGGGCGCCTCGCCTGAAACTTGATAAACTTCTTTTGCCATAGAATGAAATGGCGCTTGACATCTCAAGTCTTTTCTCCCCTTGGTGTAGCAATGTCAATCTCCATGTCCTCAAACCCTTGGACTATGTCCTCCACCGTGACACGAGCATAGCCATCTTGAATGGGGTTGTTGTGGTGGAGTGCTCCTGTAAACATGGTAAAGCACTGCCGATGGCTACCTTCATGGACATGTTCCCGATAGGATAATACAGATGACATTCTTTCATCTCCTTTATATAAATCCACGGGTAGCGAGGAGGCTCCGGTGCAGTAATTTCGACCTCCGGTGCAGTAATTTCGACCGCCAGAGGCTCCGGTGCAGTAATTTCGATCGTCGGTGCATCTGCACCAGCCGGTGGGGCCTTCGTGGAAGCCACGCTGCTTCTCCGCTGCTGGCTTCCGAGATCCGCTGGATGATCTTCATGCTGCACCCGAGCTGCATCTCTTTCAGCTACTAGTACACTCATGGTTTTCTTCATCACATCCATTTCCGATGCCAACCGCGCCACAACATCTGCTTCCCGATCCATCTTTCTCTTACGGCTTCTGTAACCGTACGGGTCATCGTTCTGGGGGAACCCTATTTTCCACGGAATGTGCCCCATGCCTCGTACGTCCTCCGTGTTCAGGATTCCCGAGGGCTTTTGTCGGTAGCGTCGTTCTCTCTATTGAACTTGATCTTCCCTGTTGAGCATCCTTCATTGCGTCAATAAGGGCTTGGGTGGGTTTAATTAATTTGCCCGGTAAACACACTCCCCTGTCTCCGGGTTCAGCGTTCCCCCATGCCCGTACCACCAGCTTTTGGCCCTTGGGTCCCATCCTCCGCACTGGACGGATTCCTCGCGCCCTCATCTCGTTCTCCATCTTCTCCAACCTAGGCACCAAAATGCGATACCCTCCTGGCCCCATAACATGATTGTACTCCTTCTTAGCCGCATTTTCCTTATTTTTTTCGATATTTCAATGAACTGCTCCGATTTCTTTTGCTTCACAAATTCTGGCCAATCATGTTTCAGTTTCTCATATTGTCCTTTGAAATCGGAGTCTTGTTCTGCTTGACAAAGTCACGGGCTAGATTTTGCTTGAATTTCCGGAATCGTCGGCCATCTTATGAAGAGCGAACTGTTTGACTAGCCTCCTCCTCTCCTTGTTTTCCTCAATCTTGTTACCCTCCTCATCGAATTTGTTGTATTCCGGAGGTAGAGCGAAATGTTCCATAAGCTTCTTGAAGCAATCTTTTTGTTCTCTTATCGACAAAAGTGAAACCATCAATTCGTGCCTTCTTTGGCTCATTCCACTCCTGGACGGTGATCGAGACGTTGTCTCTAACAATGGCTCCGCATTGGCTGACAAACTTGGTGGCGTTCTTGCGGGGCTCCAGCGGCCTGCGGTTGCCTTGTCGACAACCTCGATGGTGCATGTTTCTCCTTGTTTCATCGTCTTGGTTGCGCCACGCTTTGACGACGTACTCGATTGTTTCGACGATCCGCCGAGGGCTAAAATAAGAAAGAGAGTCGCGCGCTAGTAGTACACATATTTATTCAAATCAGTTAGTTTGTATCACAGAGGCTCAATGTATATATATACCTCGGCGCGGAGGTGGTTGCTACTTCCATTTGAAGATCGCGTTTATCGGCGTTTCTTGACATCATCTTCTTGTGACGGCGCCTTCATCTTCACCGTCAAGGTTCAGATAAGAAGAGATATCATCTTCTTCTTCTCCGGTCGGCACATATTGAATATCGCCGTTTATGATGCGAACATATGTGCTTCACCGTCCGGATCATAGTTGTCCATAATCGGGTCAGCTCTATCGTCCGCCATTATGTCAGTCCTGAAAACATGTAGAAAAAACAAATTAATTAAGTGAAGAAGGGGCGGTGGCGGTGGCGGTGGCGAAAGGCGGTGGCAAAAGGAGGCGAGGAAGGGGTGGGAGAGGGTGTCGCGGTAGAGAAGCGAGACAGGTGCTCCGTGGTCGAACTTGGGGTCGCCGGCAGTCTCGGGGTCACCGGAAAGAAGTAACGGAGGGGAGCACAATAAATAACAGAGCAATCAAAGCATCACAAAGCGTAACCTGGCAATACGCGGTGCTAGGTGTGCCCTAACGCGGCAGTAGGTCGCACCGGCGAAGGGGGAAACATCCGGAAAGTATCCCGGTGATTAGCGTTTTAGACAGATGAACCGAGAGGAAAGTTACGTGTTTGCTATGCTAGGGATGTGTGGCGGACGAGCGGGCTGCGTATCCGGATCCGCCTCATCGTTCGAGCAACTTTCATGTACAAAGTATTTTCATCCGAGTTACGGATTATTTTATATTAATTTTAAAGTTTTATATCATTTTAGAATTAACAGAATTAATTAAATCGAAAATCATTTTAGAATTAATTAGATTAATTAACAGATTAGTTAGATTAGTTATTTAATTAGGTTTACTAAACACAATTCATTAAGTTAATTGATTTAATTAACTGATTAATTAATTAATATATTTATTTATTTATTTTCTAAATTTTCTTCTCTCCTTTTTTTAAATCGTTTCTGAGGCGTGGGCCCCAATTGTCATTGGGCCAGGGGGCCTTAACGGGCGCCGCCCGAGGTCGAGAGCCTGCCCGGCCGGGCGAGGGGGAGAGCGGGCACGAGCTCCGCGGCCAAGGACTGCGATGGCGCCCGGCCGAACAGGCGGCAGGCGGAGGGGCGGAGGGGAACAGGCGGCAGGCGGAGGGGACGGCGGGAGCGACACGGCGGCGCCGCCATGCAGAGGCGGGCGCGGCGACGGACGGGCGGGCGGCGTTCGGAGGGGGCCGGGAGACGGCGGACGGGCCCGATGGGGAGCTCACTAAGGAGAGGGCGGCGTCTTGTGGGAGGACCGACGAAGGAGGCGACGGCGGGGCGAGGGCGACGGGCAGTCCGGCGCGACGGGCGAGGGGCGACAATGGCGGCGCGAGGGGTTCTAGGGCGAGGGCGACGGCGGCGGCGGCGAGGGCGACGGCGACGGCAGGCGGCGTCGAGGGCGAGGGCGACGGCGGGCGGCGTCGAGGGCGCGACGAACAGGCGGGAATCGGAGAAGACGAGAAACGGGACAGGTATTTATAGCCCCCCTTTAGTCGCGGTTGGCGACGAGACCCGCGACTAAAGGTGCCCTTTAGTCGCGGGTCGCCTGCCCAACCGCGACTAAAGGGGTTTTGGCGGTTTTTTTTGCGGTCCCGCGCCCCCACCTTTAGTCGCGGTTGGGCAGGCGACCCGCGACTAAAGGGCACCTTTAGTCGCGGCTGGTCTGGCGACCCGCGACTAAAGGCCTTGTGCTGCCCCGCCCAAAAGTTTAGTCCCACCTCGCTAGTTGAGAGAGCTCGAGAGTGGTTTATAAGCGCGCTGCGCCACCTCTCGAGCTCCTCTCAACTGCAGGCTTTCGGGCCTAATCTGTCACTAGCTATGTGCCTGTGGGCCTACTTGGCCTCCTGCGGGCCTGAATCCTGGCCCATGTAGGGTTTCTAGTCGTATTCAGGCCGTGGGGGTCCAGTAGGCGGCACTATTTTTTTCCAGTTTTTTTGTTTTGTTTTCTGCATTATTATTTATTTTTTGTTGTATTTGCTTTATTTTTTAATTCTTTTTGATTTTAGTTTTAGAAAAATTATAAACTTTCTGTTAGTGCCATTAGTTTTCAAATTTGAAAACACTTTTTTTGTTTTCTTTGTTGCTTTATTTATTTTATTTTGTTTCTACTTACAACAAAATACTTAGGCGGCACTATTTTTTTCCAGTTTTTTTGTTTTGTTTTCTGCATTATTATTTATTTTTGTTATTTTTTGCTTTATTTTTAATTCTTTTTGCTTTTAGTTTTAGAAAATTATAAACTTTCTGTTAGTGCCATTAGTTTTCAAATTTGAAAACACTTTTTTGTTTTCTTTGTTGCTTTATTTATTTTATTTTGTTTCTACTTACAACAAAATACTTAGGCGACACTATTTTTTTCCAGTTTTTTGTTTTGTTTTCTGCATTATTATTTATTTTTGTTCTTTTTGCTTTATTTTTTAATTCTTTTTGCTTTTAGTTTTAGAAAATTATAAACTTTCTGTTAGTGCCATTAGTTTTCAAATTTGAAAACACTTTTTTTGTTTTCTTTGTTGCTTTATTTATTTTATTTTGTTTCTACTTACAACAAAATACTTATTGTTGCTATTTTAGTCGCGGGTCGCCTGCCCAACCGCTGACTAAAGGCCGCATGAGTTTAGGGTTTTCCGCCATTTCTTCCCTGTCTTCCGCCTCTTTCTTCCCGCCACTTTCTTCCGGCTCCTGTCTTCCCGCTCCCATTTTCCCACCATTTCTCACTACATATATGTAGCCCGGCTTGGCCAGCATTATCACATCTCTACAATCTCTCATCACTCTCTCATGGCTTCCACCGCACCCACTCTAACCTACCAGCAGGTGGAGGAGCTTTGCGCTCGAACTACCCTTGTCCACCGGGCTACAGCGTCCCCACCGGCTGGAGCCTAAGCGCCCGGCGGCGTGCAGTCCCTCCGTCCCTCGGTACTGCTGCGGGCGGCCATCACGAACCACTACTACCTCGACCTCACGCCGAGCAGCGGATGAATCTCGCGGCATCCCGATAACCAGCATACTTGGGACGCCTTCTTCATCAATCGGCGTGAGAGGGCACTCGCCGGTATGAGGAGGACGGTCGCCTCACGGGAACTTCCACGAGGCGGCCGTCGGCTATGGTGGTATGGCGGACTCTGCAGAGCGTCATGGACTACATCACGGCGGCGATATCCCCGCCTGCGCTACCCTCGATTCGAGCCACGAAGCGCCGCCCGACGACAAGCGACGACGACAGCAGCGACGACAGCAGCGGCGGCGGCGGCGGCAACTTAGAAGGCGGCGACTACCGGTACAACGACGGCGGTGGCTATGAAGACTACGAGTATGCATATTATCGCCTAGGCAGGAGTATGACTAAATCACTCCAAATTTCATGTATCATCAGTGGTATCTCGAATCATTCAAAATGGACACCAAACACATCACGGGTAATATAATTCACATGATCCATTCAACAAAGTTTGGTACAATAAATTATTACACATCATTTCTTCCCTTGTGTCCCTGCTTGCTTACGGTTGTGCCGTATCCATGGAGCATCCTCATCATTTAACTTAATGCTTGGGTCGGTGTTCACTTTGAAGGGCGGAATTTCAGCAAACATATTATAATCTTCCGACATGTCATCTTGTCCTCCACTCCCACGATGTTTCTTTTCCTGAAAGAACAATGTGGCGCTTTGAATCATCGCATGATGTACTGATCGTTTTCTTATCTTTCCGTTTCCTCGGTTTGCTACTCATGTCCTTCACATAGAAAACCTGAGCGACATCTTTCGCTAGGACGAATGGTTCGTCAAGGTAACCAAGATTGTTGAAATCCACCATTGTCATTCCGTATTGCTGGTCCACCTTTACCCCACCTCCTGTTAGCTTGAACCATTTGCACCGGAACAAAGGGACCTTAAAGGAGGGTCCATAGTCAAGTTCCCATATCTCCTCTATGTAACCATAATATGTGACCTGATGCCCATTCTCGGTTGCTGCATCAAAGCGGACACCACTGTTTTGGTTGGTGCTCTTTTATCTTGGGCGATCGTGTAAAATGTATTCCCATTTATCTCGTACCCTTGGAAAGTCGTTATAGTCGAAGATGGTGTCTTGGCCAACATGTACAGCTGATCTACAACATCATTGTCATTCATTAAATGTTTTCTCAACCAACTGCCGAAAGTCTCCATGTGGGCCTTCCTAATCCAGGATTCAGGCTTCCCCGGGTTGTCAGAACGTAAAATATTCTTGTGTTTCTCAAAGCACGGAGCCACCAAGCTGGAATTGGTCGAAGACGATGTGGTGTGCTTGATCAGAGAATGGCCGTCCATACATATCGTTGATTTCCTTCCGATCGTGCCTTTTCCACTTAGTCTTCCCTCGTGCGCGATCGAGGAAGACCAATCGCTTAAGGTCAGGAACAAAGTCAACACAAAACTCAATTACCTCCTCATTTCCATAGCCCTTGGCGATGCTTCCTTCTGGCCTAGCACGGTTACGAACATATTTCTTTAATACTCCCATGAACCTCTCGAAGGGGAACATATTGTGTAGAAATACAGGACCGAGAACGAAAATCTCTTCGACTAGGTGAACCAGGAGGTGCGTCATAATATTGAAGAAGGATGGCGGGAACACCAACTCGAAACTGACAAGACATTGGATCACATCGTTCTGTAACCGTGGTAGAACTTCTGGATTGATTACCTTCTGAGAAATTGCATTGAGGAATGCACATAGCTTCACAATGGCTACTCGAACATTTTCCGGCAGGAGCCCCCTCAAAGCAATCGGAAGCAATTGCGTCATAATCACGTGGCAGTCGTGAGACTTCAGGTTTTGGAACTTTTTCTCCGCCATGTTTATTATTCCCTTTATATTGGACGAGAATCCAGACGGAACCTTCATACTGCTCAGGCATTCAAAAAAGATGACCTTCTCTTCTTTGGTCGAGGCGTAGCTGGCACGACCTTGAAACCATTCCGGATGCGGTCATCGGGGTCTTTCAAACGTTGCTGGTCCTGCCGTGCTTCCTTTGTATCATTTGTCTTCCCATACACGCCCAAGAAGCTTAGGAGGTTCACGCAAATATTCTTCGTGAACGTGCATCACGTCGATTGCAGAGCGGACATCTAGGACTTTCCAATATTCTAGCTCCCGAATATAGATTTCTTCTTCCACATGGCTGCGTGCCCGTCAGCTCCCTTCGAACTGATTGTCCGCGGGACCCTTTCCAAAGATGACTTTCAAATCCTTGACCATATCAAATACCTCAGCACCGGTCGTTCCGCGAGCTTCGCCGGTGATCTGCCTTGCCGTTGTAATGCTTGCCTTTCTTTCTTCTTGGATGAATTTTGGAAGAAATCGACGATGCCCAAGGTACACGTTCTTCTTACAATTTGGCAAATGTACACTTTCAGTCTCATGTAAGCAGTGCGTGCATGCATTGTATCCCTTATTTGACAGTCCGAAAGGTTACTAAGAGCAGGCCAATCGTTGATGGTTACGAAAAGCAACGCTCCTAGGTCAAATTCCTCTTGTTTGTGCTCATCCACACACGGACACCACCCCACAGCTGTAAAAGTTCATCAACTAATGGCCTTAGGTACACATCGATGTCGTTGCGGGTTGCCGGACCTTGGATGAGCACCGGCATCATAATGAACTTCCGCTTCATGCACAACCAAGGAGGAAGGTTGTAGATGCATAGAGTCACGGGCCAGTGCTATGGCTGGAGCTCGCCGCCAAAAGGATTCATGCCATCCGTGCTTAGAGCAAATCTTATGTTCCTTGCGTCAGCTGCAAAATCTTTGAACCATCTGTCGATCTTTCTCCATTGCGTTCCATCTGCGGTGTGTCTCAACTCCCGTCCGACTTACGGTCCTCTTTGTGCCATCGCAACAACTTGGCATGCTCTTTGTTCCTGAGCAGACGTTTCAACCGTGGTATTATAGGAGCATACCACATCACCTTGGCGGAACCCTCTTCCGGGTTTCGGCCCTCAACATCGTCACCGGGGTCATCGCCTCGATCTTATAACGCAATGCAGTGCATACCGGCATTCATTCAAATTCTCGTATTCACCGCGATAGAGGATGCGATCGTTGATGCATGCATGTATCTTGAACCTCTAAACCTAGAGGGCAGACAACCTTCTTTGCTTCAGACGTCTTGGCAGGCAACTCGTTATCCTTTGGAAACATATTCTTCAACATTTTCAGCAAGTTTTCAAATGCCGAGTCAGCTACACCTGCCTCTGCCTTCCATTTCAGCAAATCCATTGTGCAGCCCAGCTTTTTCAGACCATCATCGCATCCGGGTACAGCGCCTTTCTGTGATCCTCTAACATGCGATCCAAATTCTCCTCTCCTTTTCAGTTTCGCAGCGTCTCCGTGCATCAGCAATGGTCCGACCAAGATCATCAGCGGGATCATCACGTGCCTCTTCTTCACCTTCCCTTCACCTTCAGCATCCTCCATGAAAGTATCACGAAATTAGCAAGATAGCTTTCATCGATGAAATCATCCCTTCTTCATCTTCTTCCATTATAACCCTCTTTCTCCATGCTTGGTCCAACAATTATAGCTTGGCATGAAACCCTTCAAGCAGATGCATGTGAACAACTCTTGAGGAAGAGTAACCCTTCTCATTCTTACAGATAACACATGGACAGATAACAAAACCCCCGCTTGTTCGCATTAGCCACTACGAGGAAATCTTTCAAACCCGTAGTGAACTCGCCGGAGAGTCGGTTACCGTACATCCATTGCCGATTCATCTGCATTATTATAATATAAAATATATAATTAACCATCATGCATTTGTTAAACTAACTAGCTACAAACAATATAAATTAAACAATGAACTACACACATGCATATTGACACATCAAAGGTTCATCAAGTTGCTAACCGCGATCGAAGAGTGTGGCTCCAACACTTCATGTCATGTTTGTTTCATGCTCTTGGGGCATTTCATCAAACACCTTATGTGCATAAGAGGAACCAAAAGCAAACCTACACCCACTTGTGAAGAGAATGGCTCCAAATGGCTAAGTGTTGGCTGCTGGATGGGTATATATAGGGAGGGCTTTAGTCGCGGTTGGCCTGGCAAACCGTGACTAAAAGGTGCGAAAACCTTTAGTCGCGGTTGTCCTGGCCAACCGCGACTAAAGCCCCTCACGTGCACCAGCTGGCCACCGAGCGCCTGGCCCAGGCCTTTGGTCGCGGTTCACCTCGAATCGCGACTAAAGGTCCCATTAGTCGCGGTTCCTACAGCTTCGCGACTTATGGGGCTGGACGGAAGCCTGTTTTTCCACCAGTGTATGTAAACACGATACAACTATAAGTCCAATTGTAACCTACCTTGTACACTATATTCGACACAACTCTAACAAACTCCACCTTGGCGAATATTCTTCATCACCTTGAATTCATCAATGCATCAAACTTCCATGTACATTGGACTTGAGCTTATCCCATGAGTACCGCTGAAGACTCCATATGACTCCACTCGCTAGTGTGGCGGATGTTAGCCCTGGAACTGGAAGGGCGAGCCACCCTCGCTTTCGTGTGCAGTGATCTTCTTCACGACGGGAAGCACTAAAGCAACATGATTGCACCCCCTTCGTTCACAACCTTGTAACCACCGCACCCAATCGGAGTCTCGCTCTATTGGCCTCAAATAAAAGTAAATTATTAAACTTGACCATGTCCACAATGCATGAACACCGACGGTGTGCGTTTCAGTATCAAGGCCTAAACTTGCCACAATCCATTCTTTCAACTGACTGACAGATCATGTTTGAGGTGCGCTCATTGGCACCTCTATGTGAATAAATTCACTCAGATCATCTCTCATCTCAGTTGTTTGGACAGTACCAGGACCGTAGTAAAATATGAACTTCACTACATCAGACATCTCGGCTCACCAATTTTTTTTTCAACAATGAAATACAAGTATTAAGCAACAACTTAAAATATGGCGCACTAACAAATATTAGACATGTCTATATATTAGCTAGCTATATATTACGGAATATTAACGGAGCAACCAATACAATTCACACACCTAAGTATATTACGAATATTTGCCGGAGCAACTAAAATATTGACATATTTTAATATTTGACTGGACTACCTATATTACGGATTTTACCGGAGCAACTCCAAATACTGACACTCCTAAATATTTGACATCCGCATATAGTACTGAATATTACCGAAGCAACTAAAACTTTTTACACAACAAATTAGTTAACATCTAAATATATTTATGTATATTACCGGACCAACAAACAATAATCACACACCTAATTTATTTCACATCGAAATATTAACAAATACTACCAGAGCACCTACGAAAAATAAAATGTTTGCTTAAATATACCCTTGAAGCGTGTGTGCGAACGATGAACAGCGGCTTTCAATCACCGGAATCGGAGCCGGAAACTCCACCAAACTGCCGGAGCTTCACCTCCACCATACTTCCCCAACTTCACCACCACCACCCCCACCTCCACCGCTGCAACAACCTCCACCAATGAGCTGGAAAAAAACTCCACCTAAATGCTCACCACGAGCACCACGAGCTAACCCATCAGTAGATCGAGGTCTCTTTTGGCTGCCCTAACTAAGTAGAATCCATTCACGGTGCCAAATCCGCAAAAAAACGGCTCATTTTGGTGTAGAAATTGGAGGCATTTTTGTGTACAGAGAGGAGAAAGAAAGAACAGAAGAAGAACAGAGCTTTTTAAGCTCGCAGCTCGCGCGTGGGAAGCAGGAAAGGGAGCCGGGCCAGCCGCGCGATGTGCACCCTCTCGGCTAGCAGCAGACCGATCGGTCTGCAGCTGGCTGACAGGGGCGCCCCGTGAGAAGCCAGCGCCGACAGCCCCCTCTCTCCTCCTCGAGACGTGGCGTAGACAGTGCGCGGCCGGCACGTGGCAGGTGGGCTAGCTGTCTTGCCTGCTACTGGACGACTACACCCACTCGGCCAGCTGTGGGCTGACTAGGCCCAGTCAGCCAGCAGCGGGCCGAGGGTGTATTATTTTTTAAAATTATTTATCGGGCGTAATATTTATGAATATTAGTAAAAAATGTATTATTTAAAAAATTAGCCGTTTGTATGGTACTCTCCAATCATTCCACACTTGACGCATTGGTATGCAAACAAGAAGCGTGCAAAGCTTATGCTTTGGCATGCTAATAGGAAGAACACGGATGATGGAGTGATTCATACTTTAAATATTTGTCTTTCCAAAGGCATTGTAAGTAGTGTCAATTGACTAAAGCCTTAACTTTGATAGTATGAGCAGAAAGCTATAACAAATATGGTTCATCGAACGGGAAAGTCAGTTGATGGTTTGAATGTGCAATTGTTTTTGGCTATTTCTCTTATATCATAGAAACTATCAAGTAAGCAATGCAACCCCCCAAAAAACATGCTATTAAATCCCTGGTTTACATATGTTCGGTTTATGTGTCGTAAGACAGAATCAATAGCTCGAGAACTGTCATCTCTAGATCACGGTGTGGCTCTAGCTCCATCACCTTCTTCTTCTTGAATTGCCGTGTCCCACTATAGATAGTGTTACCTCTCTGCTTAATAGGAATTATAGATTACTCATATTAATAAGGTGCACATTATTTTCTGGAAGCCCGTCCTCAAGGAACATCAAAATTAAGCGTTCTTGGCTTAGAGAAATTTGAGGATGGGTGACCGAATAGAAAGTTGTTCTCAGGTGCTCACAAGTGAGCACAAAGTGTGTAAGGAAGACAAATCTTGGTATGTGGGGCCAATCTAGATCCCAAGTGCAACGACCAGGAACCAGTGGGTTTGGTGGGGGCGATACAAATATCGTAGTGTTTTGTTAGAGCTGACCATTGAGGATGCTGGCATGCTTCCAATGTTAGGCCCGAATAAAATATCCTGTCTAGGCAAATAACTACATCTATCTGACTCAAGATCAAGCAAAAGAAACAATCAACACAATCATACATTTTAGTGTTTTTTTAGGTGACATGTTTCAGAGTTCTTACATATTTTTACGTGCCTTCATGTTTGGACAAAAGAAAACATGCAACATCCAGGTACGTTTGAAAAATTCATTAACATTTTTATGCTACTACAGATGAGTGAAGCAAACCATACATACACAATAGTACAAGGCAGTATACATGCATATGTAGTCATGCTATATAGGTACAGCAGATCATATATCTCAACAAGAAAATAACAAAGCTAGAGCAATTATAAATTATGTACTTATGTCTTGTGGTGTACATATATTTTTCAATCACAAGTGATCGTTCACAATTTCTTTCTAAGTGGCAGCACCCATATCAGTACAATTGCAACTGCAAACCCTACACCAAATCCCAATCCAACAAAAAGAAATAGCATAACATCTACAGATTTCTCCTCTGAATTATTCAGCGCCATATTTGTTGTCGTCTGATTGCTGCACTTTTTTGATAGTGGTTGCCCACATAATCCAGTGTTTCCAATAAATGAGGTATTATCGAATGTCGAGAAATGAGGCGATTCTGGTATCCTTCCCTCCAGCATATTGTAAGACAGGTTCAGTGTTGTCAGGAAGTCGAGAGATGCTATCTCCTGCGGAATCTCTCCTGAAATAACATTTGACGAGAGGTCCAATGACTCTAGCTGCTTCAAACGGCCGAACTTAGATGGAATCGGCCCTGTGAAGGAGTTGTGTGACATGTTGAGCACTTGTAGCAAAATAAGTTCTCCAATTGCTTCAGGGATGCTACCATGGATTGCATTGTTTGAAATATCAATGAATACAAGGGTTCGTAATATTTTGGAAAAGGTGACTCCAGACCCTTTGTATGTGAGCTCAGTGTTAACCTGATATACTTGGTTGTTGTTTGCACCCTCATACTCCATCACTAGCGTCTGGTTCTCAGCTTCAACCATCATGGACTTCAATCTAATAAACCATTCTTCTGTCAATGTCCCTGATAAGTTGTTGGAGGCCAAATCGAGGATCCGCAGACTTGGAAATTGACATGTTTTCTGTTGATCCGCAATAGGAGGTGATACTTGTCCAAATAGCTTGTTAGACGTTAAGATGAGAACTTGAAGTTTGGCAAGTGCAGTCATCCAGCATGGAAAAGTGTCGCTGATTTGATTATTTCCAATATCAAGGACCTCCAGGTATTTGCAATAAGCTAGAGACCTGGGCAACTTTCCTTCAATCTGATTGCTGTTGAAGTCTAGCGCCTCAAACATGCAACTTTCATTGATATTATGTGGCAAATGTCCATGAAGTTGGTTTTCTCTAAGATTTAGAACTTGCAATGCATTTGCATCTTCGATTAGGCATGAAGGGATTGAACCATTAAGGTTGTTGTAAGATAGATCAAGAATTTCTAGACTTTTGCTACAAAAAGATGGTGGAATATTCCCAGAGAGGTGGTTTCTTGATGCCTTGAAAGACACGGTATCTTCAAGTTGAGTAGCAATGTTAAGAGGGATGGATGTGAAATGGTTGCTTGAGTAATCAAGTATGCCACTAGTGTATTGTGGTAAAGGTATTGGCCCCACAAACATGTTAAAACTGAGATCCAAAGATATTATAGAAAAAGGAAGGAATGTTTCATACCCAATGCTAGTGAACTCATTGTGTGATAGGTTCAGAAAGAAACCGTAAGCACCTGTCCATTTCTCCCATGCCCACTGAGGTATGGCCCCATGAATTTGGTTATTTGATATATCAACTAAACCAAATTCCTTTATCCCATTTGAGTGTCTCAGAATATTAGGGAAATCTTTTATGTTACATGATGCCAAACCTAGATATGTAATGTTGGGGAAGGATGACACTGAAGAATTATTTTCGTCCTCTATTACACTTAGTTTGTTGTTTGAGAGATTCAAATCAGATAGGTTTTGTAGTTTCCAGAACGAGTTAAGTTGGATTGTGCCAATAAGATTATTCGAATGAAGTTGGAGGGTATCTAGTTGAGTTAAGTTCAAAATACGTGGAGGTATTTTTCCTGAAAAATTGCACTTATACAGTGCCAGTTTCCTTAGTTTATTCAAATCACCAATGTTTGAAGGTATTGGTCCATTGAGGCCACAGTAAGAAACTTCTAGAACCTCGAGGGACGTTAGGTTTGTGATCCATGATGATATCAATCCTACTAGCCCCAACCCAGAGATTTGCAATGAATTCAAGGATCTGAGCTTACCGATTGATGAGGGTAGCTCTCCAGCAAAACCGGGTGCATTAAGGCCTAGCTTCTTCAAATGTTTGAGATTACTAATTGAACTCGGTATTGTACCAGAGAAATTGGTGTTACCGACAAACAAGTTCTCCAGACTACTGTCAGTTGAGAAATTCGGTAGATTACCTGATATATTATGATTATGGTGAAGATCAATCGTCACTAGTTTTTTGTGTTGAAAGAATACTGGAGGGACCCATCCTTCAAGGCGATTATAGCTAAGTTGGAGAACACTCAAGGAGGAGAAGTTGGCAAGGAATTCAGGAATTGAACCGGTCAAATGATTGAACTGCAAGTTGAGCACAGAGAGTGAGTGCAAACCAGCAAGTGATCCACAAATGGGACTAGAGAGCAAGCAAAATGGCAAGCTAAGAACACGGAGATTTGGCATGTACTTGGCAAGGGCATTGCACCACTTGTCACCTTGATCGGACATGTCCACCCAACTAAGATGGAGCTCCTCTAAACTTGTTAGGTTTGCAACTAAAGCTGTTATGTTAGGCAGTATGAGCTGCCAATTGTAGGTCAAATCAGCACCATACATAAATCCGGTGTCAAACAGCTCAGTAATTTCAGAATAGAAGGAGAGGTCAAGGGAGATCAAGTCTGTGAGGCAGCCGATGCTATAGACGGGCACTTGTCCCGCAAAGTTGGAGGTGGAGAGGTTGAGATGGGTGAGCCTGGTGAGCTTCTCAAACCCGATGGATGGGATCTTAGAAAGACTGAAGTTATTTCCACCCAAGTTGAGATACCTGAGGGAGGTCAGCTGGAAGAGCACATGATCGAGGTGATCACTCTCCAAGCCGCGATCACCCAAATCAAGAGAAGTGACACGACCATTGGTGGCACCGCAGCGGATGCCCTCCCAGTGGCAGCAGTCCGTGCCGGCCCTCCATGACCGGAAGGCGGCGGCAGATACGCCGGTGGTGGTGAAGGAACGTTTCAAGTGTAGTAGCGTCGATGCCTGGTCCGGCAAGCATCGAACTTGTATTATGGCGGTGTGATTGGCGAGTGTACTGGCAGCCCAAGGGTGGTGCGAGTTTAGGGCCGCCAGCTGGGTTTGTACGAGGAGCAACAACAACATTACTAATGGCATGTGATGTGTCATCATGGAGGACATATGGTAGCTTTGATTAGATTCGATGGCTCAAGAGTGATCTGTGATGGATTGTATGCTGCCTTGCACCCCCTTTTATACACAGTGTTAATGGCTGAGAAGGTATATGCAGTGCCGTGTGCATCGTTAATTCGTTATCATGGGCCATGCAGCTCGGCCAATAGGATTTCTGTTTACTAGTCGTCGGATGTGATTTCTCAAAAACAAGAAAAAGAATAGTCACCGGATGCAGACAGTCAATTACCGGATCACCATCCTCCGGTCAGTCAACCTTCCCCTCACTACCACCCAATATTAGCTTCTTCTATTTTTAGCAGGACCATACATTAGGACATGTTCAAATTATTGTTTTAAATACCGGGCAATGTCAAATAGTGGTAGTCCGTCAAATGAGATATAGCTTGGCTATAGCAGGTCAGAGCCAGCTATTAGCGGATTATTGTCATTTAACGGCACACCGCTCAAAAATATATATCTAGGCTATGGAGTGGCTACACGCTATAGCCGGTTATTTAAAACTAAAAAAACGCCAACCCCGAGAGGCACATTTCGCTCTCTGGTCTATATGCACCCTATATCAAAAGAAAGTTAGTAAATACAAAAATGTCAAAAAATTAAAAAACATTTTTTTGTAACAAACTTGACCTTCCGTTGTATACGTAGAAAAAGTTTGCCCATAGAAAGATTTCAATGGTATTGTTGCTTAAAAAAATCAACACTATATACGAGTTACTATTCACACTTTTTGTCCTTGAATTTTTTTTTCTGCTCTGAAGTCGACCGGAATTTTACCTTCACGAAACTTTTTATAGGGGAACAATAGAACGTCCAGATTATTTAAAAAATCAGAATTTTGTATGTTTTTCTGTAATTAGTAATTTTACCCCCATCATGTGTATATACGCCCGAGAGCCAAAG
>CM038682.1:14314432-14553897 GCA_021605205.1 Aegilops longissima | reverse complement strand
TTCCCACCAGCCCCGTCAGTCCAATCAAGAATTTACCGCACCACACACGAAACTACATGTCTTCAAAACTCCAAAACACGAAATATAGTTATATTCATGTTTTAATTAAAACATGTGTAAAAGAATGTTCTCCTAACACAATGAAAAAAGACAAAATGATTCTTTAATTCTTGCAATTCATTCCTGTTCTTTCTAGAATTTGCTCCAACGTCCATGGAAAATGTTCCTATATCTCAAAAAACTCACCACACAAGACATCAAATTGTCAACACGTCACAAAAATAGCTGAATATGTAGAAATGTTTCTTGACATACGTTGCAACATCGGTTCAAAATGTTACTCACTCCGATCAATATTAATCATCACGGATTTAGTGTAAAGTTGTTGCCTAAGTCAATTATTATTCGAAATTGCTAAGACATCATTCCGGACATGCTTTAAACTTTCCAGTCGTACTGACACTACAAAACTATTATCGGAACAAACTATATATATTGGTGAAAAAAACACGATGTCTATTTACAAAACATTAACGACATACAAATAAAAAAAGGGATTTTTCCGTCCATCCAACGGATGCAGCCAACTACCAGATCGCCATCGTCTGGTCAGTCAACCTTTTCTCCTCACCACAACAATGCTATGGAAATGTTCAACACACAGTGACATCGGTCCAAATCACTCACTTTAAGCAGAGAAAACGATTTACAATTCTGACGTATTAATTAGTTTATGTAATGTTGGTCCAAATCCTCCGGTCAGTCAATCAGTATATATTTTGGTTGTTTAAGTTATTAATTATTCGATATTGCAAAGACAAACATGCAAGACTTGCTTTAAACTTTTCCCGCCGAACAACATCAAAAAATATTATTGGAACAAATCATATCAATCAGTGATAAATAAGTGACGACTATTTAGAAAAACTATAAACTATAACAGATATTAATGACACATAGGGTCATGTTACATACAAAAAAGAAAGAGCCTAAGCACCAAATGAAAACAACAACAAACTGAAAAGAGAAAAGATGAAAGTGGAAAGAAAAAGAAAGATAAATGTCCCTCAGCGGCAGCCTCATGCCATTGTATTACCTCACCTGGAACAAAGATAGCCAACGGTTGTATACATAGAAACTGTTTCCCAAAGAATGACTTCTATCACTATAGTAGAAAACAGGCCTTTAGTCCCGGTTCCAGAGGGCCTTTTGTCCCGGTTTTGGAACCGGGACTAAAGGGTCGAGACTAAAGCCCAAGCTTTTAGTCCCGGTTTGCTTACGAACCTAGACTAAAGGAGCTCCACATGGCCGCTGTCTGAAGCTCCACCTTTAGTCCCGGTTGGTAACACCAACCGGGTCAAAAGGAATTTTTTTGAAATTTTATTTTTCTAAATTTTTTGAATTTTTTAAAATTTTATTCTTATTTGCAAATTTCTGAATTATTTGACAATTTAATCTCTAATCACCCCTCATTACTGCTCACTGCTCAATTATGAACCTTCCCGACCGATCACCCATCCTCTCACTACTCCAGCCTGAGCACGCTTTCCTGACAATAATGAACTTTCGAGTTTTATTCCCCCTAGTTTCCAAGTCTGCACTTGTTGTTTTCCTAGCAATACTAAGCTGTCAATCCTATTAACCCTTACGAGTTGAACTTGAGAATTAAGCACCGTTTGAATTTGAAACTTTTATTCTAAGAAACAATAATTATTTAGTAACACTAATATTTCTTGAATAAATAGTTTGACCATAATTTGACCACAAATTGACCAGATTTGACCATAGTTTGACCACAATTTGACCAAAATTCAAAAAAACTAAAATAATTATTTACTACCACTAATATTTCTTGAATAAGTAGTTTGACCATAGTTTGACCAAATTTAACAAAAATTCAAAAAAACTGAAATTTGAGCATATCTTTTTTTTCCTTTCAGAATTTGAGGATTCTAAAAATTTGCAAACAAGCCTATGGCTGTCAAAATAGCAATCTGATCTCCATTACTCTACAAGTATGTGCTAATCGATCTTGCCCAGATGCTGAGATCATTTGTATAGCTTCGGCACAATCGGTCTCCACCAAAATGTCCAGTTTAGTCCAATTGAGGGCCAAAATAATACTTCCACAAATTGCTGCCAACTCGGCCTCCAGCGCGTCCATGCAGTTCCCAAAACCTCTGATTGCAGCAAGCATCACAGCCCCAGTGTGATCACGCAGAAGCGTCCCTGCACTAGCGGTACCATCCGTGAGCAAAAAGGACCCATCGATGTTGAGTTTTGCGTGGCCGGGTGCCGGCGGTGTCCAACGTTCCACATGTGGTATGGGCTTCTGCTTCCATATGGGCTCACCAAAATAATCCACCACCTGTTTACCATTGGTCGTGTCCGCGTCAGGGTATTGTTCCAACGACAAATGCGATGACACATAGCTAGCGAGGAAGCGACGAGAGGCCTCGATTGGAACCACTGGTTTATGGTGGGAGGTGGGTTACTTCATTGTGAACATGCCAGGCCCGCCATTGAAATTGCAAAGACAACATTCCGGACTTGCTTTAAACTTTCTAGCCGTACTGACACTACAAAACTATTATCCGAACAAACCATAGATATTGGTGATATAAAACATGATGTCTATTTACAAAACCTTAAAAATACATATTAATTAAACACATGAATCCCCATCAAAAAATTAAACACAGTTACATACAAATAAAAGAAATAGCCTTAAACACAAAGTGAAAACAACAAAAGGATAAAACAGAAAAAAGAAAAGTGTATACATAAAGAAAGAGGAAACGAAATGGAAGGAAGCAGAAATACAAGACAAAAATAGAGAATTCATCGTTGGGGTTTGCTCTACATATTATTTGTGCCTGTCGTAATCATGGGCCATGCAGCATGGCCAATCTGATTTTTTCCGGCCAATCATAGGATGCAGCCAACTACCAGATCGCCATCGTCTGGTCAGTCAACCTTGCCGTATGGAAATGTTCAACACACAGTGACATCGGTCATAATCACCCTTCTTAAGCAGAGAAAATGATTTACAACACTGCCGTCTTAATTAGTTTATGTACTGTAGGTCCAAATCCTCCGATAGTCAATCAGTATCTTATCTTATCTTGTATTTACTAATTGAAGGCACAAGACAAGTCTCCACAATAATCCACATCATTAAAATTAAGGACACCATTGATCTGTATAATTGATCAGTTTTAACCCCACGATTTATATTACATGTATTCAGGGGCGGAGGCAGGGGGGTGCGAGCAGGGGTCAGACACCCCATCGCCTCGCCCCCCTACGAGGTTTTGTTACCTTGTTCTAGTACTGGTAGTTTATACGTATAGGTAACCTGTCGTAGACCTGCAGTCATACGTTTGTTTAATGCAAATGGCCTAGCATCGCAACTTTCTAGCCCAAAGCCCATAAAACATCAAGTGACGCTGTACGTACACATAAGAAAAAAGGATTACGCGCAGCCGTGAGATCGAGTAGTTTTAATTTTCTATCTTCCCGTAATTTCGTTCATGGCTTCTAGGTCTGGTAGCTACGTATGACCTTGCGCCGTCTCCCGTGGCGGCGCCGCCTCTAGCACTCTCGCACTCTCGCCTGTCGTTCCTTCCGCCGTTGTGGCACAAGCACAACCAGGGTAGAGAAGGCACTCTCCAGGGGCAATTGAATCCGCGAGAGAGACAAGACACTGATTGTTTGCTTCACCAGCATCATGCATGAACAGATTAATTTCATCAAGGAATCGAGGTATATCACTGCTATATACTCCAGTAATCTTTCTTTTTCGCGGGAATCAAGTAATCTATTTGAACCAGTACAATACCTTACAAGGAATGGTTTAATTTACTAATTAGGTAAATATGTAAGTTAGAAATCTAATTCACTTGTTGTTTAGTGTTGCAAGAGTTGAATGATAAAAAGTCATTTTTGAAGCTCATTGCCTCTAGCTCAAGTATTAATGAAAATGCAAACCCACCCAAGGACCAACCTGTCAGATGATAACTCTTACCCATGTTATTAACTACTCCCTCCATTCCTAAATATTTGTTTTTCTATAGATTTCAACAAGTGAGTACATACGAAGCAAAATGAGTGAATCTACACTCTAAAATATGTCTACGTACATATGTATGTTGTAGTCCATTTAAAATGTCTACAAAGACAAATATTTCGGATGAAGGGAGTATCAAATTTATGTTGCCATATGTCCATACCAATTTTTTTTTGTATTATGTCTCGCCCTCTCATGCCTAAATCCTGGCTCCGCCCCTGCATGTATTTGTCCATACCTACATGTATTTGTCCATACCTACATCCGTTTGATGGAGTAGCAGATAGGGACACTACGAGTCCACATGGTTAATCCTAGATGAAATAAAGCTAGAACCCTTTGATTAATAACGTGGTACCAATCCAACAATTCAATCGTCTTGGAGTCATGTACCTTGACTCCCTGTACGAATATCTATATACACCTCTCCCTAAAAAAGCACCGTGTACCTCTCCATCTATTTTCTCGAGCAATGCCTCTGCCATCATATCCACACGATCGGCGTGGTCTCTACGTCGCCGTCGCCCTCGCCCTTGCCGTGCAGTTAGCCAAAGTCTGCATCCCCTCCTCGCCGGCTCCTTCACGGTATCCTCAAGATCCGTCCGGCCTCGACGTCGCATGCCTTCTCGACCTTGCCGTTCTGCTGGCCAAGGTATCCACCCCCTCCTCCGTGTTCTCATCGCATTAGGCTCAGCCAGTCAAGGTCTCCATCACTTCCTCCAGGTTGTCATCCCATCCAAGCTCACCTACGGGTCTTCTCAAGCATTTCGTTGTCATGAGAAAAGTGTTGGAAAGTTCCCATCTTAGTTTTAGCTCATATAGGTGATGGTAACTTTCCAACACTTTTGTAATAAATACAAATAGCATGCACATATAGGTGATGTTTCTCTGAACATTTTGATATCTTATTTCAATTTTTCTGAGTTAGTATGAATTTTTTTTTGCAGTTTTAAAAATGATGGTCAAACGGTCAAAGGGCAAAAGGATAAGACGAGCATAGTTGTTTGGGCGGGAACACGTATTTTCGAAAACTAGGGGTAAACTAGCCGAGCGTGACCCAACTAGGGGCATAAAACCAATATTCCCATAAATATATCTACAGTTTCATGTTATTGTTGCTGTCGTGTTACTTTTATTTCTTTGAACAGGATCTCAACACTGATATTATTGTTAAACATATGGAGCGTCCAGCAAAAAATAAGGAGTGTCCATCCACTAAAATAGTCGCATGGAGTGATCTCGTCAGTGCTTCTTATTTTCCTTATGTTAGTACAGAGTTAACAAGAATATGAGCAGTATAAATACAAGGCGTTGATCAATTGGTGCCATTCAATCATAGTTTTAAATAGCCGGCTATAGTGGAGCTATATCCTTTTCAGCAGGGTGCCGTTAAATGGTCGCCTTCACAAATAGCCCACTGTAACTCCGCTACAGCTGATTTTGAGGCCCGTCGCTATTTTCCTTAGTCCGCTATTTAAAACGTTGCATTCAATACTATTGCTTTTAAAAAGAACAGACAGATCAAGCTAAAGACGTCCCAGAAATCAATAGATCAAGTAGCATCCTCTTGTTTCTTTTTTGTTGGAGCGTAATCTTTTCTTATGAGGTTAGGATAAGTATATGAATTGTAATAAGCATATTTTGATTCTGAAGTTCCTATTTTCATATTCTTTTCCAGTGGACCATATGTTGAAAATGCAGACGTCTGCTTTGTTCTGTGGCTCCCCGGCTCATAGAAACCGGAATGCCCCTTATTCCGGCCCAGAGATCGAGAGAAGTCTTCTGGAATACGGCACTGCTTAGCATAGAACAAATCAGCTCTCTATTACAGTTTAAATGGGTACAAGGGGATTACATCGGCACGGCGACACTATGCCTGCAATGGTTGCTCTATGAAAGCAGCAGAACAACACGAAGCAGCGGAATAACTCTAGCAGCGGACAATGACGATGGTGATGAACTCCACTCCACAGGGACTCTAGCTGGAACGCTTATCCTAGCTCGCAAACAAGGGATCCTCGGCAAACAAGCAATCGAATCCTGCAAACTGGCATGACACACCAGGTCAGTACATTGAATGTACTTGCAAGCTCACAGCAACAAAGAGGAATCAAGACAAACAACAGCCTAGCAATTACAGGTTACTTAGCAATGATGAACATGATACTATCAGAACAACCGGGCATGTACGACATGAACATGATACGGCTAGAACAATATGAGCACGACATGAGCATATGAACAAGACGATACTAGTGTGCAACAAGACGACACTATCATGCACCAACTTACTCCGCTCGGGGTTACCTCGTAACCATCGTATGCATCACTTACCACCACAGACATCACACGATCATCTGAGGATCCAATCAAACTTGGTATTAACAATCCCGTAGCAATCATTACATGACCACAAGGATCTTGATCTTTACCCACGATTCTCGCACAACATCACAAATATCGACCAACTCGGTATCCACAATACTGCTGTGATTCTCTCACGATCACATAAAGATCAACCAACTTCTCTCATCATCGAACCGGGGGAGTATTTAGGCAGGTTATCATTATTACTGTTGACCCATAGTGTCGTGGAATTGTCACGGCAGATGTCCTCATGAAAGGACTTAGTCGCAGGGCCATCGTACGGGTTAACCTAGAGGGGTTAATGCGGACACAAGACACGGGAATTATACTGGTTCGGCCCCTTCGATGAAGGTAAAAACCTACGTCCAGTTGTGGTGTGATTGATATGATTCGGCGACTAGGGAGCAATAGCTTTGCCTTGGCCTCGAATCTCCTGTCCCCAACTCGCCGCCGGGTCGTCCCCTTATATACACGGGTTAACGCCCGGCCGGCTTACAGAATCCCAATCCGGCTCATACAAGAGTCCGGCTTGGTCTCTCCTTTCTTGTCTTACAATACAAGTTACAGTACTAGGGCGGTTTACATGTATGGATCTTAATTCCCTTCTGGGCTCCAGGCCTCCATATGGGCCTGGATCACGCACGAGGGTAAACCGGCCCCTCCGGGGCGGTTCACACTCCGTAGTTGTATCCTCAACATTAGGCCCCAGATTGAGTTGAACCGGTTCAGGTTAATCTTCTACGTCTTCAGGCAACCCTTGATCTTCCTTGTAAACCGCCATCTGCTTGAACCGCCGTGACATCATCCTCTGATCTTCGTGTTAGGGCCCCCTGACGTCATTTTGAACAAAAATCTAAACAGTAAGATTCCCTTCATTAAGGCTATCCCGGAAATCGAGGCGGCCGCTGCACCTTCCGCCGCTTTTGGCTCCTCAATTCTCGCGCCCATTGATTACTCCGGTCCCTTATAAATAGACCGGTCGGGTCATTCTCTTCTCCTTCCTCTCTTCTTCTTCCTCGCGACCCGCCGACCCTGAAGCTCTTGCCGTCGCCTCCAACCTTCGACCGACGCTTCCCGCCGGGCCGCTGCATCAACCGGATCTGACCAGAGTTTCAGCGCTCCTCCGTAGTTCCCGTTCGTCAGGTAAGGTCATCTTTGAACCCTAGATCTCATTTGGAAACTCGGTTCGTCGCATAGCTCATGAACGTTCATGCCGACCCTTCATACCAGTTCCGCCACGGCCGTACGGCTCGGCCGTACCGCCCCTCATATGCAAGCGGCTGCTTTCGCCGTTTACCCGATTCTAGGCACCTTCCCCTTTTGTTCAGATCTTTCACTTTAACATACCTGAACCTTCCTGCGCTGTAGGAGGTCTGTATAGGTCGCAGAAATTTTCTTTACTGAACCCTGGTAGATCTAGATTATTTCCTTTTGCATGGGAAACCTGTTTCCGTCTACACTTAGCAACTTTTTCAGCACTACCTCCTCTGGCGGTTTAACTTCTGATATCTAATCCGACCCTCCATTAGTCCTTAGTTAAACCGGACGGGAAGCCGGCTGCCGAACTGCCGGTTTAACAATATTCGTAACGCCTGACCTGTTCAACAGTGAACCGTTTTCTTCCTTTCTTTCGCAGCTTTAATCTTCCGGAATGGCTCCTCAATTTTCCGCTTGCAACTGGGTCCGGTCCAGAGTCACTGAAACGCAGCTCAACGGCTATGTCACCACTGGCGGTTTGGCTCCAAAAAGTGTCCTCCATTGGCGTGTTCCGGAAGGCGAGTTTCCTCCCGAGCCGCGAGCGGGAGAAGTAATCGTGTTCATGCATCACTTAGACCGGGGGTTCTGTCCGCCCGGTTCAAAATTTTTCCGGGATGTCCTTGCCAGTCTGCAGCTTCATCCTCAGGACATCGGCCCAAATTCTGTGTCGAATATATGCAACTTTCAAGTCTTCTGTGAAGTCTATCTTCAAGAAGAACCATCTGTGGAGTTGTTCCGGGATTTTTTCCATTTGAACCGCCGCACAGAGTTTTCTGACGGTCCGAACACGGAGCTGGGCGGCGTGTCAATCCAGAAGAGGAAGGAAGTCGATTTTCCACACGCCAAGCACCACAGCCATCCAAAGGAATGGAACCAAACCTGGTTCTACTGCCGGAACACTGCCCCTGCTAACGAAAACCCCTTGCCGGGTTACCGTTCTCACCGGCTCAGCAACCTGCATCCGCTGCCTTCCCGCTTAACCGCCGCGGAACGGAAAAACTTCGCACCGCAAATAATCAAGCTCCGGGCTCTAATGGCCAATGGCTTAACCGGCGTGGATCTTGTACGTTGCTGGGTCTCTTGGGGTGTTTTGCCACTAAGCCGCCGGCCCGGATTGATGCACGAGTACACCGGCAGCCTCAAAGATCCTCAAAGGCGTCACGAGCTGCCTATAACTGAACAGGAGGTCACCGAGATCGTCAAGAAGATGCTCGATGAACCAATCTCCGCTCGCAGCCTCACCGGTTGGCTCCATTTTGTGCCACCAACAAACCGCCGGCGGTAAGTTCTACTCACTGTCTTTCAAGCTCTTAATACTCCGTCGATACACGTTAATCCTTATTCCTTCTCAGGCCGACAGCTCCTTCTGGAAACGAACCAAACCGGTTCGGGCGCCTCGTGTAAAGTCCAAGGCCACTAAGAAAACGGGCAAGAAGAAGACCGCCGAGTCCTCTGATCCGCCGGAGGACGAAGAATCGAAGCTGAGGTAAACCGCTTGCCGCTTTGTGTTTCTTCCTGCATATGCTTGGCCCTTTACAATCTTTTTTATCGACAATTTTCTTCCCGGGATGATGCTGAAGCCAGCCATGCCGATTCTGTTGAGGTAATCTTACTTTCTTCCGAATCCGATCTTGCGCCGGTTAAGAGAATTCGTCGCTACCGTCCGGAAAGTGAAAAATACCATTCCTGTGCTTACTTGAATCCAAATCTTAACTTGAAGACACAACAGGCTGAAGAGCGCCGACAACCCGCACACAAGGGCCAACAGGTTACCTCAGCGGTTTACAGACACACCTATCCGGAAGCGCGGCCGAGGTGACTTGCTCTCCGAAAAGTGTTATCCCTTAAAAGGTTTCTTCCGATGTCCTCTCAATCCGTCGACCAATTATCAGGCCTCTTCCAACTCGTCGGCGGTTCATCCACCACACAACCGCCTCCGCTGAACATCGCGCAGGTATGTAATTACTGTTTGTCAATTCGACTCACCATCACCTTGGTCAATTTGTCTTGATCCGATTCTGAATATTGCAGCACCAAGGCTCGCTTGAGCAAGAAGGCGAAAACTCTTGATCCTACCTTGGATGTTGATCCGGAGAAAACACCAGAACAAACACACGAAAATCCTGAAGCCGCCAAGGAAAGCTCTGGCGAATTGTACAAAGACGACACTGCTGATCCGCCAGAGGTTGAACCGGAGGTCCAAATGGAAACTTCCCAGCCTGCTCCATCAAACCCGTCTGGCGAGCGGGTCGTAACTGTTGAACCGCCGAGCCAGAGCAAAACGACGGCAAGCCCAAACAAGACCGCTGAAAATGACGATGTTATTGTGACAGGTACTGGCTACACTGCTCCTAGCCAACCGGTCGCTTTAGCAAAGCACAGCATCAAAGAAGGTTCCACTATTATGAGCAAGGACAAGGGGAAGACTGATATGTCGGCTTACGACAATTTCTCTGCCCAAGAGCTTCATTCCGGCTTTCTGAACCGGCTTTACACAAGCCGCGACTTTGAAGCCGGTCTAGTAAACCGCATGAAGGACCGCTATGAGGTAATGAGCTGACCTTTCGTTATTTTAACTGCATAGTAGCCTCAAGGGTCGGTTTAACTTTGTAAAGTTAAACCGACTTAAGTGTGTCTCTTCATAGTAAATTGAGATCAACTAGCCATTAGCCCCCAAGTGCTAAGTTGAATACTTGTATTAAGCTTGGGACTTGTATAATAAACCCACTAACATGCTTCCTTTGTCATCGAATGAAATACACCAGCAAGCTGTGCAACTAAAGGACCTCCAAGCAATCTGAAACCCAAATAATGAAGCCACCAAAGCCAAGGATGAGCTAAAACTGCCCCGACCACCATGGCACAGCTGAAGGAGTGGTACAAACCGAAGCGGGTCAACTGGGACACCGAGAAGGCCGGTTTAGTAAAGCGGCGGAGGAAGCCGAGGCGCCCTTAAACCGTGATCAAGAACTGACCGGACTCAAACGCCAAGTGCATGCCATGACCTCTGCCATCTTTGGTAAGCAAATTTATACTGAATATGCCTGTGTTAATGCTTCCGCCGGTTTAACTTGAGCTGTCTAAACCTGGTGTAGGCAAACGTATTGCTCATCTGGGCTCTGACGTGCGGAAAAAGCTCAAGGCTTCGTACACTCTGATTGAGCAGCTATATACCGGCGCCCAGCGGGTTATATGCGCCACTTCATATGACAACACGGCGCCGTCCCTGATCCGAGAAACGCTGGACCGGCTGTCCATGATTCCGGGGCAGCTTGAAGAGATAAAGCGATCCGCAGCCGGCTGGCACGCTATTGGCTCTGACTCGTGCCAAAGCATGGATAGCGGATCTTGATCCGGCTGACATAGCTAAAGGTTTTCCCAGTGCTCAAGAGAATGGTGAAGCCTTTGATAACAATGCGCTGAAACGGATTACCAAGGAAATGCGTCCGCTGGCGAAGTCAACGGCGCTGAAGCCAACCCGAGGTTCACCGATCTTTTATGACGCCAACAACAAGCGGGTGGAGTTTGTCATCCCGGAAGTGCAGAGCCTGATTCCCCCAATCCGTAAGCACACTTACGCCCCTGACGTTGATCCGGCTGAACTGATAAGTGAAGAAGCTGTCTTTCAGGCCTTAACCCGGATTGACTGGTCTACCAATGACTTCCGGGCTTTGGGTGATGAAGAAGAAGAAGCTGAACCGACGCCAGGCGCCGGCCCCTCCACCTCGCGCCAACCCGGTGAAGCAGCGTAATCCGTCAAGCCGGGTGACATATCCAAAGCCTCAAGGCATAACTCTGCGTAAAACGCCAGGCCTCGAAAGGCTTTTGTAATAGGATAGCAAGTGTATTTCCTTGAACAATGCCGGTACAACTTTGGTCTGTAAACTTTTGTCTGGCGGCGCTAGATCCGTTGGCTTTTGTAGTGAATCCTGCCACATATTTTGCCTGCAATCACAAGTTCTTAAACCGCCATGGCGGTGTATACCTCCAACCAGGCTGATACCAATATTTATATGAGAGAACCGAGGTATATGATCAAAATTATGTGATACGAACATACCTGCCAGCATCAGGCACACAGTGGGCTGTAGCCAATCCCAAAGCGGAGGTCTTATAAACCATCATCGTCAAAGGAGGGCAATCCCTGTATAAGACCGGTTTATCGGTAAACCGTGCGGGCATGATAAGCCCCTGTTACTCCACAATGGGATGTTTTAACAGTAAAATCAAACCGGAACAAAATCGCCAGCTTAAAAACGTATCAACAACGTAAATCCGGTTTACGAAGGCCGACAAAAAACCAAATGATAGGTATCAAAATCACATGAAAAAAGCAATGAGAAAAAACCGCTTTACAAGACAAGGCTGTACTGAGCCGGATCAGATGGTGTTACCATGGTCGGACAGGACCAAGCCCCCTATACGGCGTAGCGATGGTTCAAGTCAGCCAGGTCCCCAACTGAACTCGTGGCATGATGCCGATCAAGTGGCATTGCAATGGTTCGGGTTCGACCAAAGCCCCCAAGTGATTCTATGGCCTTAGGCCGACCAAGAGGCGTGACTGGTTCAGACATGACCATGTCCCCAAATGATCTGGTGGCTTTCGCCTGTCAAGAGGCATTGCATTGGTTCGGATACGACCAAGCCCCCAAATGACAAAAGTTTCTGAAAATAAGGCTAAGGGTTGAACTGGAGGCCGCTTCACAACAGCATCTCCATGTACCCAAACCGGTCTTTGAGACAGAACAGATACCCCGCTTTAGCCGAGGATCCGGTTTATTGCTTTTATTCATAATATATACAATCTGGATATGTACATAAATGGAGCCAATGGCTCAAGTATAATAAGGCCGAAGATGAGCTATGTTCCATGGCCTGTTGGTCTCCTCCTCTGACGTGCGTGAGTCTTTTCGCTCTCGAACATCAATCAGATAGTAGGACCCGTTGTATAGATTCTTACTGACCACAAAAGGCCCCTCCCAAGGTGGGGATAGCTTGTGCATATCTTTCTGATCTTGAATGAGCCGCAGCACCAAGTCTCCTTCCTGAAAGGTTCTGGTTTTAACCCGCCGGCTGTGATACCGACGAAGATCCTGCTGGTAAACCGCCGAGCGAGCTGCTGCCATATCACGCTCTTCATCCAGTCGATCCAAATCATCTTGCCGTGCTGCCTCACTATCTGCCTCAACATAAGCTGCTACTCGGGGCGAGTCATGACGGATATCATGGGAAGAACCGCCCCGCTCCATAGATCATAAAGAACGGCGATATCCAAAGTGGATCGGTTGGGAGTAGTGTTTATACTCCATATCACCGATGGTAGCTCTTCCACCCAACAACCCGGCGTCCTCTCTAAAGGGACCATAAGCCGGGTTTGATACCTTCAAAATTTCCTGATTAGCTCGTTCCGCTTGACCATTGGATTGTGGGTGGGCTACTGGAAGAAACATCAAGCGGATATGCTCTCGTTCACAAAATTCCTTCATAGCTCCCTTGGATAAATTGGTGCCATTGTCCGTGATGATACTGTGTGGAAACCCAAACCGGAAAATCACCCGTTTGATGAACTGAACCGCCGTGGCTGCATCACACTTGCTAACAGGCTCTGCCTCGACCCACTTGGTAAACTTATCCACCGCCACCAACAGGTGGGTCTTCTTATCCTTGGACCTTTTGAAAGGTCCAACCATATCCAGCCCCCAAGTCGCAAATGGCCAAGTAATTGGAATCATCCTCAATTCTTGGGCCGGCACATGAGCACGCCTGGAGAACTTTTGGCAACCGTCACATCGTCTGACCAAATCCTCCGCATCAGCATGGGCGGTCAACCAATAGAAACCATGGCGGAATGCTTTGGCCACCAGGGACTTTGAACCGGCGTGGTGACCACAATCCCCTTCATGAATCTCTCGCAATATCTCACAGCCCTCTTCAGGGGACACACAACGCTGAAACGCCCCTGACACACTGCGACGGTGCAACTCACCATTAACAATGGTCATAGACTTAGACCGCCGAACTATCTGCCGGGCCAACGTCTCATCCTCTGGTAACTCGCCCCGGTTCATGTATGCCAAATAAGGGAGCGTCCAATCCGGGATGACATGCAAGGCCGCCACCAAATAAACTTCCGGATCAGGGATAGCCAAATCAATTTCATCAGGAATTTTAACTGACGGTTTGTGCAGCACATCAAGGAAAACGTTGGGCGGGACCGGTTTACGCTGGGAACCCAGCCGGCTCAAAGCATCAGCCGCCTCGTTCTTCCGACGATCCACATGGTCCACCTGATACCCCTTAAAATGTCCTGCAACAACATCCACTTCTCGACGATATGCAGCCATGAGTGGATCTTTGGAGTCCCAAGTACCGGATACTTGCTGGGCCACCAAATCCGAGTCACCAAAACATTTAACCCGGCTGAGATTCATTTCCTTGGCCATCCGGAGACCATGGAGCAAAGCTTCATACTCAGCTGCATTGTTAGTACAAGGGAACATTAGACGGAGAACATAACAGAACTTGTCACCTCGTGGGGAAGTTAATACGACTCCAGCCCCCGAACCCTCCAACTGCCTGGACCCATCAAAATGGTTGGTCCAATAGGTGTGATCCGCTTCTCCTCCGGTGCTTGCAACTCCGCCCAATCATTAATGAAATCCACAAGTGCTCGAGACTTTATGGCCGTCTGGGCACATACTTTAAACCGTATGCCCAAGCTCTATAGCCCACTTAGCAATCCGCCAGTTGCTTCCGGTTCAGATGATATCGCCTAAAGGAGCCGAGCTGACCACCGTGATGGGGTGCCCTTGGAAATATTGCTTCAGCTTCCGGCTTGCCATAAAGACTCCATATACCAGCTTCTGCCAATGTGCATACCTTTGTTTAGATTCGATGAGAACCTCGCTGATGTAGTAAACTGGCCGCTGAACCGGATACTCCTTCCCTGCCTCCTTGCGCTCCACCACAATGGCCACACTCACTGCCCTGGCATTAGCAGCAACATATAACAGGAGCGGCTCCCTGTCAATAGGGGCAGCAAGAACAGGCGGGTTGGCCAGCTGCCGCTTTAGATCCTCCAAAGCCTCATCAGCAGCTGAGCTCCAAACGAATTGATCCGTCTTCTTCAGCATCTGGTATAAAGGGATAGCCTTCTCTCCTAGGCGACTGATAAACCGGCTTAGCGCAGCAATCCGGCCTGCCAAACGTTGAACATCATTGATGCACTTTGGCTTAGCTAAGGAGGTGATAGCTGTAATCTTCTCCGGATTAGCCTCAATCCCCCGGTTCGACACGAGGAAACCCAACAATTTGCCTGCCGGAACACCAAAGACGCACTTGGCCGGGTTGAGCATCATCTTGTACACCCGCAAGTTGTCAAAGGTTTCCTTTAAATCCTCAATCAATGTCTCCTTCTGCCTTGATTTCACCACGATATCATCCACATAGGCGTGCACATTACGGCCGATCTGTTCATGCAAACAATTCTGTACGCAACGCTGATAAGTTGCTTGGGCACTCTTGAGCCCAAAAGGCATGGACACATAGCAGAAGGCTCCAAAAGGGGTGATAAACGCCGTCTTCTCCTGGTCTTTAACCGCCATCTTAATCTGATGATAACCAGAATACGCATCCGTAAAGCTCAAACGCCACAACCCGCCGCTGCATCAATGATCTGGTCAATGCGGGAGGGCGAAGGATCCGCTGGACAAGCTTTGTTAAGATCTGTGTAATCCACGCACATCGCCAAGTGCCATTTTTCTTAAGGACCAACACCGGATTGGCAAGCCACTCGGGTGAAAGACTTCAACGATAAACCCTGCTGCCAAAAGTCTAGCGACTTCTTCTCCGATGGCCTTGCGCTTTTCCTCGTTAAACCGCGAAGAAACTGTTTTACCGGTTTGTATTTCGGTCCACATTAAGAGTGTGGTCAGCGAGTTCCTCGGTACACCCGGCATGTCGGAAGGTTTCCATGCAAAATGTCCCGATTCTCACGGATGAACTCGATGAGCGTGCCTTCCTATTTAGGATCCAGGTTGGCACCGATGGTGAACTGCTTGGATGACTCGCGGGCACAAAATCAACAAGCTTCGCCTCAGCCGCCGATTTGAACTTCAAGTCCGGATCATGCTCAGTAGTTGGCTTCTTCAAAGGGTCATATCCGCCGGATCAACATTATCCTTATAATACTTTAACTCCTCCGTGGCACAAACCGACTCTGCAGAAGTCGCATCACCTTCCTCGCACTCCAGAGCGATCCGCGGCTCCATGAACCGTTATTGTTCCTTTGTGACCCGCATTTTCAGCTGTAAGTAAACATAACAGGCCGTGCCATGAACTTAGCATAAGCCGCCGCCCAAAGAGGGCGTGGTAAGGGCTTTGAATTTTCACCACCTCAAATGTCAACATTTCTGTTCTGGAGTCATGCTCGTCTCCAAAGGTTACCTCCAGAGCTATTTTACCGACCGGGTATGCCGACTTACCAGGCACCACTCCGTGAAACACTGTACCGGATGGCCTGAGATGCCTATCTGTTAACCCCATCCGTCGGAAAGTTTCGTAGTACAGGATGTTGATGTTGCTTCCTCCATCCATAAGAACCTTGGTAAACTTGTACCGCCTACCGGGTGCCACCACCAGGGCTAATCGACCGGATTGTAAACCCGGGAGGATGGTCCTCTCGCTCCACACAATCGGCTGCTCGGACCAGCGCAGGTAATGCGGCGCAGCCGGTTCAACAACACTGACCGCCCGCCTCTGAAGTTTCCGGTCTCGTCGGTCCAAGCTGGTGGTAAAGACGTGGTACTGTCCTCCATTCAATTGCTTTGGATTGCTCTGATAACCCGACTGCTGCTGTTGTTGATTGTAGCCCCCTTGGTTCTGACTGTTCTGATTACTTTGATTATTCTGATTGCCTTGCCCGCCCGGATTACCGCCGAATCCCGGGCCGGAATTTCCTCCGCCATAACCCGGAGCGGACCCTGAACCGCCGCCGGACCCTTGATCATACCGGAAGGAGTTGGAGTTCTTAAACTCCTGCATAATATAACAATCCTTCCAAAGGTGGTTCGCCGGTACCTCCTTCGTCCCGTGCTTCGGACAAGGTTGATTTAATATGAAGTTCAAACGATCCGGATTGTGACCACCCCGGTTTGACTGCCTACCCCGGCGCCGCTGACCCTTGTCCTGCGCGTTGGTGTTGGCCACAAAGCCCATGTTGCCGTTCGCTTTACGCTTGTGCCCTCCATTGCCTGCCGACTGATGCTGCTGGCTCCTGGAATTGCCGTTCTGTTTTCCCTTCCCCACTTCATCATTCTCCGATTCAGGATCCTTGGTACTATCAGAATCAGCGTACTTTACCAAAACGCCCATTAGAGTGCCCATGTCATGACAAAAACGCTTCATGCGACCCAGCTTCAGCTTCAATGGCTCGAACCGGCAATTGGCTTCCAAGGTCATGATCGCGGAACCAGGGTTGATCCGGTCTGAAGAATGTAAAACTTCCGAGACACGGCACACCCAATGGGTTGTAGACTCTCCGTCCGCCTGGACGCAAGCCGCCAGATCCACCACCGACATGGGCTGTTTATAGGTGTCTTTGAAATTTTGGATAAACCGGGTTCTCAACTGTGTCCACGAGTTGATAGAGTAGGGCGGCAAGTTTTTCAACCAAGTTCGGGCAGTACCTTCCAGCATCATTGTGAAGTACTTTGCACATGCTGCTTCATCCACGTCCAGCATCTCCATGGCCATCTCGTAGCTTTCTATCCATGCCTCTGGAGCCAAGTCGGCGGTATAATTCGGCACCTTGCGTGGCCCCTTGAAGTCCTTGGGCAAACGACGCTGCGTAAAGCAGGGACGAGGCAAGGTACCCCAAAGAGCGGACGTGACCCCGGTTCAAGATGGTTGGTCGAACCGCGCGGCGGATGATCCTCCGCTTGTGCTGCTAACTCGCCTCCCCACGTGCCTGGCGCGTCCACTACCACTTGAGCATCCTCAAAGCCGCCTGCCGGATTGTTGCCGCGGGGCGGTCCACGCTGCGCATTGCTCGATACGGCCGGTTCATCGACGCGCCGGCTGTAGCTCCGACTCGGGCGGGGGGTGGAATGGATCCGATCTCGACTGTACGAGTACGCTTCTTGCTGAGCCAAGGCCGCCCCGAGGAGCTCCTTGACCCGGCGTGTTCCACTGCGTGGTGAATCGCCGATTGAATTGCCTCTAACCGTGCCGCAGCCGCCACGAGGTTATCCATCGGGTTGGAGTAATGACCGGAGGTGTCTGCGCGACGGTCCGGGGCGCGCGGTATGATGGCGAGGTAGATCTATCATCCGGGCTGAACCGTGCGGCTGTCCCTGTGCTTCCGGCCGGTTTACCAATGGCGGCGGATTACTGGTCCCTGCCCCTGGGGTATTGAAAAGCTCCCTTCCCTCAAAAACGGAAGGTAAACGGGACCTGTACTTCCTTTTCATGACTTCCTGTGACGCGCTCTGGTCCAGCCTGAGCCTATAAGCCTGCGCATCCAAAGCGGCCCGTTCCGCTGCCATCCTTTCGTCCGCGGCTGCCAAGTCCGCTTTAGCATTAGTGATCTGTTCCTCACCTTTGCAATCTCCGCCAGAAAGTCCTGATCCGGCGGATTAGCCTCCGCCAGGAGCACAGCTAACGCGTCGAAAAGCTCTGACAAAACTTGAGCCGGCGGGCGCACAGGGCCTCCTTCCCCGGCTGCCAGCACCGCTGTTGAACCGGCGACCAGGGGCGCCGCGGTCGAAGAGTGAAGCACCGCCTGTACCGCCATGAAGATCCCAACCCGTTGGGTAGATCGAAGGGTCCGAATGCTCTCCCATCGGAACTACCCCGATCTGGCCTTCCCGTAACTGGTATAGAGACTCGGTCGCCCGCCGACGATTCGTCCCCAGAGTAGACCACAGTTTCGTCACCCGACGCTGATCCGTCCTCGTAGCCTCCGTGAACGACTCCCACGAAAACATGCCTGTCCGCCGGTTTAGCCAGGGCGGGACTCTTCTTCGACCGCTGAGCCGTCTCGACGAGGTCGGTGCAGACGTCCGGCCCAGGCCCTGACTCGCCAATCTTGCCGATGAACACGTGTATACCGCCAAAGGGGACCCGGTCTCCATACTCAACCGAGCCGGCCTCGGGGCCCCAGTCCGCATCGTCGATGTAGAGTTTGTCGCGACGACTTTTAGTCATCCGGCCCACTGCATAGCCTTCGAGTCCCTCGAACTTGCCCTCTAAGATCATCAAACCATCGTGCGATAGCCCCACGGTGGGCGCCAACTGTCGTGGAATTGTCACGGCAGATGTCCTCATGAAAGGACTTAGTCGCACGGCCATCGTACGGGTTAACCTAGAGGGGTTAATGCAGACACAAGACACGGGAATTATACTGGTTCGGCCCCTTCGATGAAGGTAAAAACCACGCCCAGTTGTGGTGTGATTGATATGATTCGCGACTAGGGAGCAATAGCTTTGCCTTGGCCTCGAATCTCCTGTCCCTCAACTCGCCCGGTCGCCCCTTATATACACGGGTTAACGCCTCGGCTGGCTTATAGAATCCCAATCCGGCTCATACAAGAGTCCGGCTTGGTCTCCTTTCTTGTCTTACAATACAAGTTACAGATACTAGGGCGGTTTACATGTATGGATCTTAATTCCCTTCTGGGCTCCAGGCCTCCATATGGGCCTGGATCACGCACGAGGGTAAACCGGCCCCTCCGGGGCGGTTCACACTCCGTAGTTGTATCCTCAACACATAGTGTGACCGACTACGAACTGGGCCCATATCCATGGGCGCGGCCATCGATAGATTATACACTCTGCAAGGGTTAGTACACTGTATCCACAGCACAGAACCCATGGCCTCGTACTCCCATTCGGGTGGACCAACGGCGTTCCGACAAAACCGATTTATTGCCATCATGCTCTCCCAGCCACAAACGACAAACTCCCCTTTGGGCTAAGCCATGGGTGGCCCCGTGTCACCTCGTGACACCCAACGGCCACCATCGTGGCAAAAACAATAACGTCCCACACGGGGATAATGGTATACCAATCACAACAACGGGCACACAAGGTTATGTCCGCCTACCTGATCAGGATAGCACGCGCCCATAACCTTCCCTAGTTGGAGGCACCGGCGAGAGGCATGACAATAGACCCAGTTAGGACCCCCATAAGTCAAATGTGGTTGCACCGGTCAGCTCGATTTGGTGGCATCATGACTCGGCCAATAGTTTTTCAAGTTCATTTAAGTCCGGTTAAACTTGAATGCAATATGCTGAGCCATATTAAAAATAACATGATGCAACTACAATGCATGATATCAACATGAGCATGGATGAGCAACATCACTACTAATCATACCAACAACATTAAATCATATATCCAAATGAGCATGGCATACTGACGAGCATGAATATCACGAGTATAACACTACTAAAAAACATAGCAGGACCACTAGCATCGGAAATAACTACCATGCAAGAACATAACTATAATATGACCAAGTAAGCATGTAACCAATTAGACGCGGATGAACATGCATAACAAGCTCTTACGGGGAACGGGATTGGAGGGATTTTGGCTTGTAGGGGATTTAATCCCAGTCATTCACCTTCAGATTCACCTCAACCGAACAAGCTCTTACGGGGAACAGGATCAATATCTTTTCTTACGGATTCAACAAAAAACACCAAGCTACGGATTTGAGGTTCTCAATCGGAGTCCTAGGGTTCATGCACGGAGGAGGTGGGAGTAAACTGAAGGATTTACATGAGCGAGAGAGTTGAACTGGAGATGTCGATCGCCGATGAGGTCCGCGGCGGCGGCGGCGGCGGTCTAAGCTTCAGCCTCCAACATCGAAGAGGAATGGAGGAGTGCCCAATATAGAAACGCACCATATGGGCTGGACCGAACAGATTAGGATGTGCGGGCCGTGTTCGTAACAAAAAGTTAATAAGAAGACATTCATCTCAAAAAAAATTAATAAGAAGACATCCCTTCCATTTTTTCCTTTTTCCATTAAAAAAAGGCCTCTACATCATTTTCTGTCCAAAAAAAAGGCCTCTACATCATTTAGAGAAAAGCTCAACTTACAATATTCCGTAAGAGAAACTTATAATTGGTCAATTTTCACCTGAAAATGTCTATATTTTCATCTCTTCATTGCCACTTGCGTGAAATAAAACTCTATGGTTTGCACATCACAAAGTATTTTTTTTAAATACTAGCACAATGCATGTGTGTTGCCACGGAACCATTGGCTTAGAGGTGGGGAAATATCATTAGTGTCCACTAGTCATCAACCCGTGCACCTGCACGGGCTAGTAACTTCAATTAATGATTACATGTTCCAATTTGTTACAAATGCTGATACATTTATTTTAGAAAATCAAAGATTTAAATTGGAAAGTCAAATCCAACGTCTGTTATGGTATTTTGAAACTGAGTCACCTCTTTTGAGATTTATGATAACACACGATGTTAACCAATTGAAGGAGTATTTTCTCTTTAACCATAATTATCAATAGCAGTCCATATATAATGCCTATTGCATGTTTGTATTTAACCATTACGTCTAATAATTTTACAAACTGGTCCCATGATAAAACAGTGAATGGGCATGTTTACACAACATTCCAATTTTGGTTGCCCATTTAAAATTAGTGATGATTTAAGTGAAACAATATTCATATTAAATTTCAAACTTCATTGCTAACATTCATAATATTTCTTGACTTGTTCATTGAAACATAATGTAGATTTAGGCTTTCTTGAGCACTCTGTCAAAGAAGTAATCGGCCGCATTGTTTTTTCAACTTATATTATGAATATTTTCCGTGAAAAGCTTGAGCATTTATCTTTTTTAGCAGATAGCCATTTGAGTATAGTTGTCCACTTCTGATTCACTGGTAATAGTGCCATTGTAGTGTCAACGAATATTTTAATATTGACCCTCAACATTCAAGTGTTTAAACCTAGGAAGCAGACTTATGAGATAGTAAAAAAATTATCTTGTCGCAATAAAATAAGGGTACAAACTCATTTCCTAACCTGGTACCATTTCATATTAAGAAGGCCTCTAGGTAGTCATCCTTTTGAAAGAAAAACTCTTGCTTACCCTATAAATATAGCCAATTAATGTTTGCAAATGTATTCCCATAACGTAGCTCTTGAGGAAAGGGAAATTAATAAAATATATCTTAGCTAACATATCAGTATAAGAACTCTATAATTATGACATGTTCCCATCTGGAGTAGAGAAATATGAACACAGAAAGTGCACAAAAAAGCGAATGCGGGTCAGTTATATATCTTATGCCCATTTTGCAATGTAGTGTCGATAGATGGCACAATCGGATGGTTTCTTTTATTAACATATTAAGAGGAATATAACAATTAAACATCTCTTTTGGATAATATGAATGACAATAATCCTGGAGAAATGGGTTAGTACATAATATGCTTTTCTGCACAGCCTATCCGAATAACAATATTTTAAATGGACGAGAAGATAAATGACCATAGAAAGGAATTAGTAAGAATGTTCTTTTTGCGGAACATCATTCCCTTGGCCAGTAAAGTTGACAAATCTCTTTTTGGCTCAGGTTAAGTATTTTTATTATTGCTGGATGAAGCATTCTCATTTTCGGCTGCGAGAATCCGAAGCGTTACGTACTAATCATGACAGCAAAGGTTTTACTATGTACAATATGCATAGCAGCCTTGAAAATATTGTGTACACTGGATTCAAAATGAACACACATGATTAGTGTTAGTAACATCTTCCTTGTAATATATTGATTTTATCCAGTCAATTTTTAAATATAGCACATGTTGCCATCGTCAAGCACTTTTGAAGGCGATTATGTTGAATTAGTAAATGATAGAGCTACATAGGGGGGAAATGTATAATGAAAATCACCTTCTGTAAAATACTTTCCTCAAAACATAGTATACCCATATTCGCACCCATCCCTATTGGTCGTATGTATTTCTTACCATGTCATTATTTTCTTGTTCTGTCCAAACTGCACACCATTAGTTGGGAAATAACAAAAACTTTACCCATCACCACTTCAAAAAGGTAATAAAATTATGTTGGTGAGAAGGGAGAGAACAGTGATATACTGATGCTCTAAAGTTTCAGAAATAACACATAGTATGTAGTAGTGCACAAACGATTATAGTAACATCACTGTCAAATAATTCATAGATTCAAATGCTGTCAAAAGACTGAGCAACCATGTTTGAGATGAGGTCTTGCATTTATAAGGATACTCTGAGAGGAGGTGCGCCTAGCAAACCTGTCGTCTATTTTTGTTATTCATCCCTGCATGCAATGGTTTCATAGTCAGAATACAGTTACATCAAAACAGCAATTGAATTTGCATCTCATGAACACAGAATCTGAAAACAACATGCTTAGTTCTAGTAACATCTACTTAATCTACTCAGTATTCATGGGTATCATAGGCAGCACGTCACTCGTCCTACCATCCATATTTGCACCCATCCCTAATTACATTCATGCACATCATATAACTCATGAGATTAAGTCTGGTCGTAAGAACAAACCTGATGGTTGTTGGATCTAGGAAAACCTGAGGGTCGTTCGGATCTATGCAAACTTGAGTGTTGTGGATGTGTGCAGGATAAGTCTTGTCCGAACTGAAAAAGTGGCTACCATAGGCGTGCAATGACAATCTGTAGAAGTCAACCGATGGAAGCCTTCTAGGCTAGAGGAACACTATGGCATGGCGCCGACCATTGCCATTATGGCAGAGGCATAAGATTTTCCATATTAGAGGGAGACGTCACTGCAATAATGGTACTGGAGGAGGTTGTGGCATCCAGGCGGCGAGACTCATGGCCTCATGGCGAATCGTGGACTGGTGCAATACGGAAGAGGACGATGATTAGGTGGAGGAAGAACAGGTCCCGTCGCAGGGGAGGACGCATCTAGTCACGAGGTGCAGATCGTCTACTTGTTCCCCTTTTGATATCACGTCTATGTTTTTTTTTCTTTATCAATGGATTGTATATTGCTAGGACTCTAAATACGTTTAGTTGGTGTTCACAGATCCCATCTAGTTTTTCCTTTTTATCGGTAGAGTTGTTATGGAAGGAGAGTCTTTTTTAGAACTGCATGGATAGTTTTTTTTGTTTCACAATGTTGAACGTGTCAATGCTCTCTTTTTGGACGGAATAATTTCTGTTAAGCGAGTTTTTTTATTGGAAGTAAATTTCAAAATTCAATGGTGCAATTAATTTCGATAGAGTTGTTATGGAAGGAGGCTCTTTTTTAAGAAACATATGGATAATTTTTTTGTTTCAATGTTGAACGTGTCAATGCTATTTTTTTGGACGGAATCATTTGTGTTAAGAAAATTTTCGTTTATTGGAAGTAAAATCCACAATTCAATGGTGTAATTAATTCTTTTTTTTTTGCGGGGGTATGGTGTAATTAATTCTGACAATGGGAATTGGTGAGAAGGCTTTTTTTATGGGACAAATGAGAAGGCTTGAAACGTGCGACCATGTAGAGGATCCGAGATGTCTTTCCATTTTTTAGAGAGAGATGTTTTACCTTTTTTAATCGCTAGAAGATTTTTATTTATAAAATTTCATTGGCCATCAACCGGATTTTGTCTATTTTTTTTCCTTTTTTAGTTGGCGCATTGTTATGAAAGGAGGGTTTTTTTAGGAACGGATGGATGCTTTTTTTCTTGTTTTGTTTCACAACATTGGACGTGTCAGGTGCAAATATTTTTTGGAGGGATCATATGTTACACAAGTTTTCTTTTTATCCTAGACGTATATTTTACAATCCAACGGTGTAATTAATTTTGATGATGTGTATTAATGAGAAGGCTTAAAAGGTGCCTACAATTAGTAAATAAGAGATTATGTCCATTGTGTGATTTACGATTAGAAAAAATAGCAAAAATACGGTGAGAGGCATCCAACGTCATAGAAATTTAAATGACCATAGTAGGTTGGGAGAGAACTAAAACACAGATTGATATTGAGTTGAAGTCACATTTTTTTTTCCTTTATTATTTGTGGCTTCTTCAAAAAAAAGTAGGTCTCACAAAATCGCCCAACGCCAAGAGACAATTTCAAAGAAGCATGTTCTCTTTCTATTGACACCATCACCATTGACTTCGTATCTAAGGTAATAATATTTGAAATTTGAAGGGCCCCTATATTCTATTCATGCCCTGGGTCCCCAAAATCTCAGGAACGGGTGTGGCAGCGCAGTGCGGTGGTCGGCTCCTCCTCCTCCTCCTCTACTCATGTGGCTCTCAGATCTGCGGCCGGTGGCGAGCCCTGCGTGTAGGGAACGATTGCTCGATGCGCCGCACATCCGCGTTAGCCAAGGTGGCAAGGGCGCTCTGGAGAGGGAGACAGGGGTGTCTCCTAGCTTTGCCGTAACCATGAGCTGATGGTGACAGCGGCCCTAGTCCCTGGTTTGCGTGATGGGATGGCTGCAGCATGGCTTGTAGCCATCGACAGCCTTCACCCTGCCCTTCACCCTGCCCAGTTGTGGATGGCTAGGTCTTGTTCTTGCCAAAGGGATCGTTTACGGGTGGAAGGTGGGGATTCTACCCCTTTACCGGTTGGCGGCGTCTGTGGCCCATGGCATGGCTGGTGTGGTGGTCAAGGATGCAGGGGTGGCGACCTTGGTGGTGGGAGTCGGGATGCCCATGGGTGGGGCACGTGGCTCATGTGTTGGCTAACTACCATGGCCGTGAGGGCGGCATGGTGGCTAGTGTTCGACGGGTGGTGATGTTGGTGCGACAATCTGTCCATAACACGTTTCAGGAGCAGTAAGGGCTAGCTAGGGCGAAAACTTTGTCGAGCTTTGGCCAGGCCGACAATGGTGGCACCCGAGAATGTCTCCTTCTTGAAGGCACCGCTGCGGCTGCTCCTTGCCCTCCGAGACGGTCCGATTGGAAACCATGATCCTGTGGATTCGGCGGTGGCGGCGCTCCGGCATCATGTCCTTCTTGAAGGCACCACTTGGGAGGCGCTATCTCGTCGACGTTCGACTTTATCCTCTCGCGGTGACTCCTTCATGATGGAGGGCTCCTTCGACCTCTAGCAATGCTTTATTGTCTATGTCGTTTGCTTGGAGTCGTTTGGAGTGATGTAGCTGTTCTTCAACACCTTTGTATCCGGCCTTGGGTGTGTGTGGTGTTGCGTTTGTATCGGTTGGGTTGTATATCGGTCATTGTTTTATATATAAAGCGGGGATAATACCTTTTTTGGTAAGTGCATGACGAAGAGCATGCGATCATAATCCATGCCGAAGACCTGACCTTTGAAGACCACTACTTTCTGGAGTATTCGATTGCGAGAAGAAAAACATGTACTCCTCCGGTCCATATTAGTTGTCGCTCAAACGGTTTTATCTAGTGCTAAAATACATCTAGATACATCCTTTTGAGCGACAAGTAATATAGATCGGAGGGAATATCAAGTTTTAGTCATCAAATACAAGACAAATGTACAACAACAAAGAAAATGCGACCACAATCAGACCATTAATATTGAAGATTCTTACATGCTTCTAATGTTGGGACTGAAGAAAATACCCCTTTTGTGCAAATAAGTATATCCATCCAGCGCAAAGCGCAAGCATAGAAACCAATCAACATAATCATACACTTCAGTTAATTACGTGTTTACATACCTCTTCATGTTGGGAAAGAAGAAAACATACAGCATACAAGTACCTCTCAATTATTCATTACTATTTTTATGCTACTACGGATGGTTGGACCAAACCATACATACACAATAGTACAAGACGGCATGCCTGTGAACTCAAGCTATACCATTACAATAGATTATCCGCAACATAAAAATAATAAAGCTAGAACGTTTACAAGTGATGTCCATATGTCTCATGGTGTACATGTGTTTTCCAGATTTGAGTGACTATTCAGGATTTCTTTCTAAGGGGAAGCACCCATGTCACTACAACTGCAACTGCAAACCCAACACCAAGCCCTAGTCCAACAAAAAGAAACAACAAAACATCTGTAGATTTCTCCTCCGCATTATGAAGCGCAGAATTTGGTGGTGTCTCATTGCTGCGCTGTTTTCACAGTGGACTCCCACATAACCCAGTGTTACCCATAAATTAGCTATTATCCTTTGTTCATTCAAAAAATAATAAATGAGCTATTATTGAATGTCGAGAAGTGAGGCGATTCTGGTATCCTTCCCTCCAGCATGTTGTTGGATAGGTTCAGTGTTGTGAGGAAGTCGAGAGATGATATCTCCTGCGAATCTCCCTTGAAATACCATTTGACGAGATGTACAAAGAATCCAGCTGGTGCAAACAGCCGAATTGAGATGGAATCGGCCCGTAAAGGAGTTGTGTGTCATATTGAGCACTTGCAGCAAAACAAGTTCTCCAATAGCTCCAGGGATGCTACCATGGATTGCACTGTTTGAGACATCAATGAATACAAGGGTTCTTAGTATTTTGGTAAAGGAGATGTCATGGCTTTGTATGTGAGCACATTGTTGGCCTGGTATACTTGGTCTTGATAGCTTTTATACTCCATGACTGACATTTCATTCACAACTTCAACCATCATGGACTTCAATCTAATAAACCATTCTTCTATCAATGTCCCTGATAAGTTGTTGGAGGCCAGATCCAGGATCCGCAACCTTGGAAACTCACAAGTGTTTTTCTCATCATCAACAGAAGGTGACACTTGTCCAATTAACTTATTAGACTTTAGGACGAGGACTTCAAGTCTAGGAAGTGCAGCCATTCAACATGTAAAAGAGTCACTAATTTGATTGTGTTTGATATCGAGGACCTCCAGGTACTTGCAAGAAGCTAGAGATCTAGGCAACTGTCCTTCAATCTGGTTGCCACTCAAGTCTAGTGCCTCAAACATGCAACTTTCATTGACATTATGTGGCAATGGTCCATAAAGTTGGTTTTCTTTCAGATTAAGAACTTGCAGTGCATTGTTGTCCTGCATTAGGCATGAAGGAATCGAACCACTGAGGTTGTTGTAAGACAGATCAAGAATTTTTAGTTTTGTGCTACAAAAATATGGTGGAATATTCCCTAAGAGGTGGTTTCTGGATGCCTTGAAATAGAAAGTTTCTTCAAGTTGAGTAGAAATATTAAGAGGCATGGAAGAGAAACAGTTGCTTTAGTAATCAAGCATCACCCCGGAGTACTGGGGTAAAGGTATCGAGCTCTTTTATGGTACCCTATGAGAAATGTGGGACGTTCATCTGTGAAATCTAATGGTGGGGAGCGATCTGTACTGCGCCAATTTTGCTAGTGGAATTGCACGCGGTATGGCTTGCACCGCGTCGCTGCTGTCCTCCAGTATACGAGTCCACTAAGGTTCCGGCCGCCGCGGCGTGCGCCTAGCGACCTACGGCGGATCAGGAGGCTGCTGAGTTAGGCCCTTTTCCTCGCCATCATCGCCCCGCTTCTCTCCCCTGTCCCTCCCTCGTCTTCCTCTTCCTCCTGCCGCGAGGCGTTCGGGGACTCGCTGCTGCTCCCATGGGACACCGTCACTCCAGCGCTCACTCGCCACTGCTACCTCCTTGTCTTCGTCTGCAGAGGTCCCTGTCGGCGCCCCGCGCCAGAGTTGTGCGTCCGTCTACTCCGCCGTCCTCCCCTCTGGTAGCACGCGCCGCCTCTCGCCGGCTTGGCCGCGTCGCCGACTTCAGCCCCGCCGTCTCGTCCTCCGGCGAGTGGACCGCTGCTCGGTGCATGACCTCCGAACCGACGTCTACGCCTTCTGGGCATCCAATGGCTCCAGGCGCATGCTGCTCGCCCGCGACGGCGGCTGGCCGTCCCGGCCAGATGACACCATGGCGGTTGGCTGCCCCGGCCCGCTCTGTAGGATTCCCGCCGCTGCCAGCACGAGCGACATCTTGATTTCTAGTCGCCATTATCCGCCGACGACGTCACTAAGGTTCTGGCCGTCACGGCATCGCAATAGCACCTTCACGGGATGGCTACAACCCCTTCACAGCATGGCTACTACCTCCTCCTCCTCCTTCGCCAGCCTGGCTACCTTTTCTCCACCTTGTTTTTGGGCCGGGTGGTCAGCAGCGTGGTGCAGGTCTCCCTCCACTTGCCATGAGGCGTCAACATACGCTCTCCCATGGCTGAGCACCCCGACATGGCGTTGGTCGAGGCGGCTGGCCACGGGCGACGGCAGCGAGAAGGGGGCAAAACAGACCAATCGGCTGAGTCTAGTGCTGCGTAGAAAACAAGATGTCTATCCTACACTTAGAAAATCAATGGCCAGATTTGAATATACTGCTCCCTCTCTCATCAGCAGTACAGGGTACCGTAAAAATGGTAGTATCCCCTCAAACATGTTAAAACTGAGGTCCAACAATACTATATGGAAAGGAAGGAAGGTTTCGTACCCAACACCTGTGAATTCATTTTGTGATAAGTTCAGACCCAAAGGGCCATGGTCTATCCATTTATCCCATGCCCACTGGGGTATGGCACCATGAATTTGGTTACTCGAAATATCAACTACTTTTATCTTATCTGTATGTCCCAGAATGTAATGGAAATTGTTTATGTTACATGATGCCAAACCTAGATATGCAATGTTGGGGAAGGATATCAACGAAAAATTATGTTCTCCTTCTATTACAGTTAGTTTATTGTGTGAGAGATTCAAATCAATTAGGTTTTGTAGTTTCCATAACGAGTTCACCTGCACGGCGCCTATGAGATTATTTAAATCAAGTATGAGGGTATCTAACAGAGTTAAGTTCAAGATACCTGAAGGTATTTTCCTAGAAAATTTGCACTTACAAAGTGCTAATTTCCTCAATATGTTCAAATCACCAATGGAAGGAGGTATTGGTCCATTGAAGCCACCATAAGAAACTTCTAGGACCTCTAGTCATGTTAGGTTTGTGATCCACGATGATATGGATCCTACTAGTCCCAACCCAGAGATCTGCAATGAATTCAAGGATGTGAGCCTACCGATTGATGAGGGTAGCTCTCCAGAAAAACCAAGTGCAAATAGAACTTGGTACTATACCAGAGAAATTGGTGTTGCCGACAAACACGTTCTCCAGCTGATTACTATCAGTTGAGAAATTCGGCAGATTACCTAATATGTTAGAATTATGGTGAAGATCAATAGTCACTAGTTTTTTTGTGTTGAAAGATCAAAGGAGGGACTCGTCCTTCAAGGTTATTATAACTAAGCTCGAGAACACTCGAGGAGGAGAAGTTGGCAAAGAACACTGGAATTGAACCGGTCAACTGATTGTACTGCAGATCCAGCACAGAGAGTGAGTGCAAACTAGCGAGTGATCCACAGATGGAGATAGAGAGCCAGCAAAAGGGCAAGCTAAGAACACTGAGATTTGGCGTGTACCTGGCTAGAGCGCTACACCACTCTTCTCCTTGCCCCGACATATCCACCCAGCCAAGATGGAGCTCCTCCAAAGCAACTAAGGCTGTTAAGTTAGGTAGTATGAGCAGATCGGGATAGACTAGAATCATATAGGTATGATCGCACAGCTTAATAATTTCAGAGTAGGAGGAGAGGTCGAGAGAAAGACCAAATTTGTGAGGCAGCCCATACTATATGTGGGCACTTAGGCTGCAAAGTTGGACTTGGAGAGGTTGAGATGGGTGAGCCTAGTGAGCTGCTCAAACCCGGTTGATGGGATTTCGGAATGATTGAAGTCAGGTTGAGGTACATGAGGGAGGTCACCTCAAAGAGCACATGATGGAGGTGGTCACTTCACGATCACCCATATCAATGGAAGTGACACGGCCGATGGTAGGACCACACCGGATGCCCTGCCAGCAGCAGCAGTCTGTGTCGGCTCTCCATGACCGGAAGGCCACAATGGACTCCTTGGTGGTGGCAAAGGAGTGTTTCAGCCGGAGCAGCGCCGACGCCTGGCTTGGCAAGCATGGAACAGGTTATTATGACAGTGTGGTTGGAGAACGTACCAGCAGCTCAGGGGATGTGTGAGCTTACTACCACGAGCTGAATTTGTAGGAGAAACAACAGCAGTACTAGTGGCACGGGATGTGGCATCGTGGAGGACATATGTGTAACAGTGGCTTTGTTTGGTTGGGTGGCTCAAGATTGATTGAGAAGTGATCGATTAGAGTTCTACGGTGCCTCACTTCCATTTATATACACGGTAACAGTAACAAATGGCTGGCAGCAAAGCCGTCCATGAGGTTTGCTCTTGCACTTGTGTACCCTGCATCTTGGGCAATTGGATTTTCGTTACAAGCTAATGAATGAATGTATGGATTCAATTACCATATCACCATCCTCCGGTCCACAACAACTCCAGTACTTGTTCAAAGCACAGTGACATCAACCAATCAGGAGCCACCTATCGCTCTCCTTCAGTTGAGATAAATGACTTCCAGGCTCCAGCCCAACAAGCACTTACTACGTCTGATTTTTCTTGTTGGGAATTTGGAAATAAGAAATACACCACAAGAGGAATATGGATGTTTTGTGCTCTACCTTTCATATGAAGTATCATATATACAAATATGCCACTAATTCTGTTGTTTTCATTTATTTCCATTTATATAATTTGTCACCATGTTTCCTCATTTATTCTGTCGACAAACTCATGCACTAGAAATCTGACCAGATACGGTGTTGAAAAGAAATATGCAATTTTGATGTCACAAGCTATTTGGAATCTTCACAATTTGGAGAAAACAAGCTGAATGACTGCCAAATCGATTATGCTTAAGATCGGTTGGTAGCAACGTAAATCAACGACTTGTCTGAAGAAAAGAACCAGCATAGCAATAGTAGATTGATAGCACTCTATTCATTCTTCAAAATGTAATAGACTGCAGCAGGTTAATGTTATTCCTGAATAAGATCTGCCATGCATGGTGCACAACTTTGGACCGCCGAAAGCCTTCCAAATGCTGCATGAAGTTCCTTCGTTCAAAACATTAAACTGCATTTAGTACTTCTATTTTCATGTACAGTCCAAATCGGAAACATGCCTAGGATTTTGGAGTTCCCCGCAGCCCTCCTTTCATGCATCAGAAAAACAAAAATTGCAGCAAGTCAGAAGTACAACAGGAGAATACTTCAAAGACCAGTTAAACCTGATGCATATTCATATCCTATTGTCGAGGACTGACATAGAAACACACTTGACGAGGGACTCCCGACCCCGTGCGGCCGCCGGACCGCACCGGGCGGCCACGTCTCGACCTCACCTCGACTCCCCGTGCATCCCCCTCCCTCTGCCGCCGCCGACAACGCCGCTGGGCGAAGGCCCTATGGCGCGGCGGCGGCGGACCTCCTCTGGCGTCCCGAGATCTGAGGCGGCGATGGCGGCCTGATTTGGATCTCACTACCGACGAGGATGGCGAGCAGCGGTGGCCAGGGCGTGGCGGGGGGCTTGGCTGCAGCCGGCTGGAGTACTGCGAGATGGCGGCAGCGGCGGCCGGGGCGCATCCCGGGCTCGATCTAGGACCTTCGGGTCTAGGCGGGCAGCTGCCGTTACATCCTCAAACTGCTGCATCTCATCGGATTTGGCGACAGCTCGCTGAAGCACTCCGGGTCTGCATCGCATCACGAGGATTATCGCGGTGGTGGTCATCTCCTATGTCGGAGGTGGTTGACCTGAGGCTAGATGATCGGATCTCGAGATCTGTAATCTAGTCCCGGCTGCGAGTCGGGGAGACATAGTTGCCGGCTGGTGAAAACCGAGCAGACGGCGAACGATGGCGGCGTTCTGCGCCGTTACTTTGATGAAGGCATCATTCTGTAACTACTGTCGACCCACTCATGCTGCTCCGGGGGAAACCCTATGATCTGGTTTTCCAGATCGGACGATGGCGGCACTGAGGTGTCATTTCTCTCTTGGTGAAGCAGCGCTGGAAGTCAGAGGTAGGAGGTGGAGCGGCTTCGTCTTGCATGAAGGTTCGGTGGAGATGTCAAGTCATGCCTGGCCACTACGTTGTGTCGGCTGGTGGTACTTGGAGGCATGGTGCTGAGGTGTACCGGTGGCGACCACTACGTGCTAAGAAGTTCGCGTGCAGGGAGGTGGTGACGTTGGGCGCCGTGGTGGTGTCAACGGCAGTTAGACCTTGCAAGGATAATGCGTCAGTATAGTTCTGAAGATGGAGTGGTGGCAGTTGGCGGCATCTGAGAGCGCGCTGGACCGGTGGGTGCCCCATAACTACAGGAAAAAACTTTAAAGCCGTGTACCCAAAGAACTCGGCTTATGTCAATATAAACTCGGTTTACATATAAGCCGAGTCAAACTCCCGGCTTATATGACACGGTTTACACTTGATCGGCTTATACGCTATAAGCCGAAAGTGCCGTGGAAAACACTCGGTTTACGATAAGCCGTGTGTTTATACGAGGCTCTCGGCTTACTAAAGTAACATGACGGCAGCCGCGAGATAACGGCCACGTGTCACCGTCAGTATAAACCGAGTGCCTAACTGAGCCACACGGTTTAAATATACACCGAGTGCCTGCATGAGCCACACGGTTTATATATAAACCGAGTGCCCATGAGCACTACACGGTTTAAATATAAACCGAGTGCCCACGAGCCGCACGGTTTAAATATAAACCTAGTGTCTGCACGAGCTGCACGGTTTAAATATAAGCCGGGTGCCTTTGTACACGGCTTATAAGACATCCGCTGTTAAACATATCCTATAAGCCGGGTGCCTGCATCTGGAACACTCGGCTTATACAGCTCCCCGTGGCATAATATGCCTATAAGCCGGGTGCCATGTCCCTGGGACACTCGGTTTATATGCCAAATAGCAATTTTTTTTCCTGCATGCTTCAGCGAGCAGCAGCAAGATGGCTTATATATCCAGCAATATATTGATCGATCCAGCAAGCAAAATGACCAACAATATATATCCAGCAATATATTGATCCAGCAAGCAAAATGACCAACAATATATATCCAGCAATATATTGATCCAGCAAGCAAAGTGACCAACAATATATATCTGGTGGGATTTGTCCTGAAAATAAGTAAGAAAAACATAGAAAATGGCATTAGATACAAACAGAATCATAAGACCATTGCTCTAAGAAAAAACTGGACAGCAAATGAGAAGGATGAGACATCACTGAAATTATAATTTATAAATTGCATGGAATCTCTAAAAGGCTTATATTTAGGAACGGAGTGAGTATATCCACAAGCATGGCCCAAAAAACACAACATTACTAAAACGTCTTTCTAATTTTGATGGAGGTACTGCCAAAAGTAGGGCAAGAAATCCCAAATTAGAACACCAGGAAGCGAACCTTTAAAATGAATATTTATATTAGAACAGAGAAAATAACATAAAGCAGACCTGATAAATAAGCCACTCGATGCAAGGGTGAAAAATAAAAAGGAAAAATATGCAAGAAACATGTCTCAATAATGATCTGCGATCAAGTAATTTTAGAGATGTCATTTTGAAGAGAATATCTTAAGTAGAGCACTGCATGTATTTCTCATACTACGTGAAAAGAAAAGGCAAAATATCCATATCACCAAGACACAGTACATCTAAGGTCACAGAGCTCCAAGAACATAACTAGGACTTAAGGTTTCAGCAAACTATTATTAGGAGTCAACAGTTCCAGTTCAAAACTTGACTGCTAGAGACATGACCCTCTTTTTGAAATATCATTTATATTTTTGAAATGGATATATCTGGAAAAAAGCACGCAAGGTTAGTATGAAAATCCTAAATTCAGTCATTGACAAAGTTTAGCCAAATGACAGCGTACTTGATTTTTCAATACCAAAAAATAAAATGCACAATTGTGTTTTCAGGTGTGACCAGAAGAAAACATCAGCAAGCAACTCGTTTGTGCCACCAACGCGGCCTCTAACACAAATTTGTTTAGGCCGACACCTACAACAAAACGAGTCCCGATGCCATGCGCTCCTAATATCCCAGAATTTGCAAATCACCTCCATATCAAATACCAAGCATAAGCACTGAACAATCTATAACATATCGGGGGAACTACATCTAGCTAGTCTTAGTATCTAATTTTCATTTTGTACCTAAGCAGTCTAGAGAGAAGCTTGGGATACTTCCCGCTTGGTTATAAATGACCTAATTGACATTTCCAAAGTACTTGTTCTGTTTGGATCGACATCACGCTTCACTGGTGCTCCCAACATCCCAAACCTGGAAAAAAAATGAACAGATTGCTCAACAAAGGTAGCCAAGCAGCAAAAGCATAGAGTATACTAGAAAAGCTATAGCGAAATATAAAAAACAATTATTGAACACTCCAAAATTGGAAACTGATGCACTATAAACATAGTTGACATGTCCTTGACGTAAAAGAAGTAACAAAAAAAATATGTTTATTGCAAGCAAAAGATTTGCAGATTCTCCTGCAAATTCAGTGGCCTGAGACAGGTTTTCACCTATTGAATCAACCCAAAGAAAATGAATTCAGCCAAGATGGGTACTTCAGGAAGATTCAGAAAATAACGACAGTTGAGACAGATAACTAAGCACTGAAATTTACATGAGTCGATACAGATAGCACACGGACCTCAATTAACTGCCTGAAAAATGAGAAAATAACGATGTCAACCAAGCACTGAAATTTACATTAATCATAGATCAAACAATCTACTGTCCTCGATACAAGAGAAGTTTTCGTTTTCATGGCATCGAACAAGGAGGAAAAAATGAACAATACCTCCGGTCCAGCTGCTGGTAGCTTCAAATCACACATGAATCCCATCGAATTCAGGGGGAATCTAACACTTTGCCTGGCATAGTTTCCCGGCACGACAGATTTCCTCATTGGTGATGCTAAGAGAAGCCTGCTACTTCTTGACCGGCCTCATCATGGCTAGAGGGTCGGTGTCTGAACGGCAGCTCATGGACTAGGAAAACCAAAACAATAAGAACATGAGAGAGAGAGAGAGAGAGAGAGAGAGAGAGAGAGAGAGAGAGAGAGGAGGGACCTGCCGGTGGAGGGAGGGTGGGGCAGCCGAGATGGCCGCACGACCTCAACCCTATCGAACGGGGAGAGGCGGCGGCGCCGATGGGAGGACCAGTTCGGGGCTCCCCATGCTCGGGAGGGGCGGGGGATCTGTGCTTGGCGGAGGGAGGTGGGGCAGCGGAGATGGCCGGACGGCCTGAACCCTAGCGAACGGGGAGGGGCGGCGGCGCCGATGGGAGGGCTGGCTCAGGGCTCCCCATGCTCGGGGATGGAGAGGAGGCGGGGGGATCTGTGCGCCGAGGAGAGGGCGGCGCCGGGCGGGGTGACGGCGAGGCGGCCGGTGGATGGAGGGTGGGCGGCGGCGCGAGGAGAGGAGCGGCGCGTGGGGGGAGACAGGGGAGGGCGCGGGGTTGAGACAGGGGAGGCGCGGGGAAGAGACAGTGGGCTGGTCGATTTGGGCTAAAATGAGGCCTTCGCGCGTTTATTTTCGCTAAGTCCCACGCTCAATAAGCCTGGTGCATAAGGGTAAGCCTAGTGCCATAGGAAAAAAACACACGGTTTATAAAAAATATTTTTTATTTTTGTTTTGTTTCAATACAAAAAGTTTATTAATTTTACTTTTAATAATTTATGTGTTTCATTTCATTGTATTTTTATGATACTTATTTTAGTTTTCTTTTTATTGTATTCTTATTCTATTTTTATTTCATTGTTTTTATAAATGATACCTCTCCCTTATTTCATATTTCAATCTTTAAAATATCGGTCAATATTCGGTAAAAGTTTGGGCGTGTTTCAATTAGACCTCACATGTGGACGCTTGTAAACCACGCCATCTCCGATGTAGTCTCTAGGTATCGAGAGGGAATGACTCGAGTTTGTGGATGAAGTGTGGGCCCTATTGCTCCATTGGCCTCGAAACTTCTCGTGCTCTCAAAGAAGGCCATTGAATGACACGTGCCAGGCCGCCGTATTTTTCGGACCCGCCTAGAATATTTGAGACATTTATTGCACTGTTAGGGTTTCGGAGCCGGAAATTGCAGATCTGCAAGGCGGCACATGAAATCATGCCCAGAAGCGGCATATAAAATCCTATGTGATGCCTTTGCGACATGCGTAGGCCTTTTGCAGGTGAGGGAGGGGCAGGCCCAGCCACCGAGGGGCAAAATTACCCCCTAATCCAGGACTCCCTCACCGGGGGCTAGCCATGCCGCCAAATCTTGCGTCGGGGCCTCTTACACGTCCAGAAGTGTGGTGGCGGGTGCCAACACCCGACATGCGTCTCTGGAGTGTGACCCCCTTCATGGACGGTGCCGCCGCCGGCACCTGGAGGGGGGTAACGGCCGCGTCGGGTCGACACAGAGAGAATCTTGCAATGGGTTTAGCCCGGACCTTGTTCCGAAGTGTTCCTATGGGCTCACCTACCACAACCGGGTGGAGAGGTCCATTGGTCAAAGCTCGTCCGACGAAAGTCAAAGGGTTAGGTCTCCTAGTCAACTACTGCAGGGTTTGGCGGGACGGGGGCCTTGGGGGTAGCAATGCCACTGGAGCGTCACGCAGGGCCCTCATGCATGCCTTAAGGTGTGGTGGTATGTCTGAAGAGGTAGAACGCGGCGCTGGGGTGTGGCCCCCCTCACGAACAACGATGACACGGTATAGTAAACGTTCTGCGGTAGCGGTGCGGCGTGAATATTATTGAATACTCGAAGCGCGATAAAATCATGATTTTCTTACACGGCGTGGGCACATGTGATAGATGACGGATGGTAATTTTTCATAATTTTTGATGATGCAGAAGTATCTGAACACTTCCCTCTACGCGGATTGCTCTTGCGTGTTCACGACAGGCCAGCGGCCTTCGGTGCCAGCCAAGCCGCCAAATCTTGCGTCGGGGCCTCTTACATGTCTAGAAGTGTGGTGGCGGGTGCCAACACGAGGCACGCGTCTCCGGAGTGTGACCCCCTTCACGGACGGCGCCGTCGCCGGCACCTAGAAGGGGGTAACGGCCATGTCGGGACGACACAGAGGGAATCTTGCGGTGGGTTTGGCCCGGACCTTGTTCCGAAGTGTTCCTATGGGCTGACCTATCACAAACGGGTGGAGAGGTCCATTGGTCAAAGCCCGTCCGGTGAAAGTCAAAGGGTTAGATCTCCTGGTCCACCGCTCCAGGGTTTGGCGGGACGGGGGCCTTGGGGGGTAGCAATGCCACCGGATCATTGTGTGGGGCCCTCATGCATGCATTAAGGTGTGGTGGTGGCCTGTCTGAGGAGGCAGCACACGGCTCCGGGTGTGGCCCCCCTCACAGACAGCGATGACACGGTATAGTAAACGTTTTGCGGTAACGGTGCGGCGTGAATATTACTGAACACTCGGAACGCGATAAAATCATGATTTTCTTACACGGCGTGGGCACATGTGATATACTCCCTCCGTTCCGAAATAATTGTCTTTCTAGAGATTTCAACAAGTGACTACATACGGAGCAAAATGAGTGAATCTACACTCTAAAACATGTCTACATACATCCGTATGTTGTAGTCCATTTGAGATGGCTAGAAAGACAATTATTTCGGAACGGAGGGAGTAGGACGGATGGTAATTTTTCATAATTTTTGGCGATGTAGAAGTATCTGAACAGTTCTCTCTATGCGGATTGATCTTCACGTGTCTACGATTGTGACCGGCGGCTTCCGGGGGCTAGCCATGCCGTCAAATCTTGCATTGGGCCTTCTTAGACGTCTAGAAGTGTGGTGGCGGGTACGCTAGGGTGTCGAAAGAGTCATGAAAATATTAAAGTGGCGTTAAATTAAGAATTTCACAAATAAGACCCATGAAAACTAGTCGATAGAAAATAGGTTAGAATAATAATACTAATTAAGTAGTAAATGTAAATGCAATGAAAACCATCTTAAACTAATTTCAAGACAAATGTTATGCGTTGCAAAAATCAGAAATTGTAAGCCTAGTGCTTTGATCAGGCACACGGCTTATATGTCCTATAAGCCGAGTGCCCGCTTCGGACACACGGCTTATATGTCCTATAAGCCGAGTGCCTGCTTCGGACACACGGCTTATAGGCTGCTCCGTGACGGCACCGTCAACCACTGTCGTTGCAGACACGTGGCAGATGTCTTTGCCGAGTGTGTGTTGTAAGCCGGGTGCCATTTCCCGTAGATACCGTGTGTTTCATATAAGCCGTGAGCTTTTTTGCCAAACTCGGCTTATAGATGACCATAAGCCGAGTTCTTCGTATTTACCGGGTGTTTTTTTCTCGGTACTCGGCTTAGAGGAGCATAAGCCGGGTGCCCGAAAAAACACACTCGGCTTATAGGCTAACACACGGGAAACCGGAATTTTCCTGTAGTGATACCTGGCAAGTGGCTTGGTTGGGGCCTCAGGTCTTAGATGTTAGGTTTGAATGCGAGGTCTGTGGTATTAGGCCCGTACTATCAGCATCCCTTCATCAAATGGATAGGAGTAGCGACAGATGTTGCCTAGTCGGCGGCTTCAGACTTACTGTTGTATTTCTTTGTAAGGTCTTTTGTGAATAATTAATAAAATGGCTGCATGCATCGCCCAGATGCAGAGGCCTGGGGTCTTCCTCCTTTTCTAAAAAAAAAGTTAAACCTAATGCATCGCCCAAAATGAACCTTCAAAATGAAAATTGTTCACAAAGTAGTCATACTCCAACTAAATTTCAGTATTATCGACATAATTCGAAAGTACAAAAACTTGTTGAACCTACCAAAAGTGAAAATGTCTCACTAATTCCGACAAGTGAAGCTGATACCAATCTCTTAAACCATTAGTCACTATAAGTGAAAAATACTCGGCACAAGCCACATAGGTTCCATCCGCATGCTACTCCATATAGAGATGCTCCGGTTGGAGGCATCTCTATGCAATTGCTTTCCCAACTCAACTGCGACCCAACCTTGAGTATTATGTGAACAGTAATATACACAGTTGCTCCTCCCTCCCCATCTCTCTGGGTTAATGCAACACAATGGGCGGATTCTCACGTCAATGCTGATGAAAATTGCCCAATTCTTGAGCTCTTCCACTTCCACCCATTTTGCCGGTTTGGTTGATAAGTCAAGACGAAAGGCTTTAAAGGCATTCCCTAAGGATAATGAACATTGAAAACTGACCATGAGCAGCATATCATCGCATGCCACAAGCCACTCGTAGGTACCGGTCACGCCTTCCCCTGCCCAATCAATTGCTATTTCCTGTAAGTGAATTTGGGGTACAAAGTGCACGACAAAGAGCGTACGATCACTATTCATGACAAAGACCTGACCTTTGAAGACCACTACCTGCTTGGGTGTTCCAATGTTGGAACACCTCAACCAAGACTGGCTACCAACACGCCAAAAGAAGCTCTGCCACGGAGTGATGACAAGTAGATGTGAGTTAGGTGATGCTAGAGGAGCAGTGAGGGCAGCATAGTAGGGCTGAGTGTATCCCTCGTTTGGTACTTGCGGAGGTGGCACACTAACACCTGTGAAGATATCAACAACAAGACATGTTTGTTCGCGGGCCAAGAAAATATGGCCACATGAAGCACCGATGAAACGAAAACTCTCAGCATCAATAACTAGGGGAACCTGACAAGACATGTACATGTCTTGGTTGGCTAGATCAGTGCAATGGCATGGTTGCTTAGGTATGAGGCTGTTACTCAATGGGTGGGGACGAGGAGAGCACATAGGGACACCGGGTTGAAGGAGGAGAGGTGGCAAGAGCGTGGATTTGGATGAATATGAGGAGAAAGCGGCACGCCAAGAGGTGCAGGTGGCTGCAAGGGCAAGGAGGTCACGAAATGATCCCAACATAGCAACAATGGAGTGAAGGAGATCATCCGTGAGGTCGGCCCAACCTTGAGGCCCGGACATTGTGGGAGTCGTGTACATGCTGCAGCCTCTCTGCTGAAAATTGTGAATACAAAAAATTAGAGGAATGAACTGGATATTCAAATTTTCAATAGAGTGGCCGACATAAACTGATGAAAAGAATGGCCTAGTGCAAATATGGTTCCACAGATACTTGCTGCAAACACACTAAAACATACCAAAACGTACGGTGCAAAAGTACTAGTAATACAATGAATCAAAAAGATGCAATGGGGGTGGGGGGGTTGGAGGAGCTTACATCGGTGGCGATGGCGATGGTGTTGACGCAGCGGCGGTAACGGCGATCTCCTCGGGCGCTGCTGCTGCCTTGCCTCACCATGTTGGTTCTATCGTGCTAGAACAAATCCGGCAGAAGGATCGGAAGCAGGCAAGCTGGCAGGTTGATTGATTCGTATGTACGTGCAACTCGCCGGTACTTGCTGTACGTAGACTAATTGCTTGGGCGCTAGCTTAGCATCGAAACAAGTCGGCTCTCTATCGGCGACAACTCACGTGAAATTTTGGCGATGGAAGACCTTTTTGATGGCCTCGGCGGCTTGCGAAGAGCGCCTCAACTCGGCTCTCTGTCGAGCCTATCCTGTTACGTCTCAGTCTTTTCCGATGTTGTACAAAGCGACGAGAACTCGCGTAAAATACAGGGAATAGATACTTGACTAGGACAAGTAATCCTACTAGTACTAGGATTAAAATGCTTTCAAGTTCGAAAAAAAAAAGTTCAAAAAAAAAGAAGGATTAAAAGGCTTTCCATTGTAGCTACGGAGTCGCCTCCTTCCTAAAAAAGTGTTCCTTTACCTCCCACCGGTACCGCCCCACCTGTGGTGGCCTTAGAGCATCCCAGCTGCGCCCCAGAAAGGCCTCCCCAGGCGATATTTTTGCGCCGGCGCCGAAAAAACGGCCCAGTCGCGCTCCAGGAGCCCGATTTTCGCCGGCCTGGGCCGAAATCAATGACGGGGGCGTCCGGGGGCGCCAGTGTGAGCGGTTTTGGCGCTAAAGAGCCGCGGGCCAGACGCTTCAGCGACCCTGTGCCTCGTCTCGCCCCAACGCCTCGGTTTCCCGCGGGGAATCAATGGCAAGGCTGCCGCCGGTCAGCCTTGCCATTGATTCCTGACGAGCGCGCGTCACGGGACGGTGCGCCGACGCCTCCCCTCCCTCGCACGCGTACACACGGGCGCGACGCGGCTATATAAAAGCCGGTGGCCTTGCTCGCCTCTGGCCACACCAGCTCCGCCCTAGCCGCCGAGCTCTACCTCTCCCGAGCACCGCCGCCCTCCCTCTCCCTCTCCCGTGAGCCGCCGCCGAGCCCTCCCTCTCCCTCCCCCTCTCCTCTCTATGGCCGAGCGTTTCCCCGGAGACGAGGCGGCGGCCAACGGCTTCGGCCGCCGCACGCTCAGCGAACAGGAGTCGTGGCTCCTGTTCCAGGCGAACATCCCGGCGCCGCCGGACATGCGCGCCGGGCCGACGGGGTGGATGCTCAGCAACGGGGGAGTGCCCATTCCCCCGTTTCCCGATGTCGTGGCGCGCCCCTCCTACTTCGCCGATGAGGTCGAGGTCGTGCGCGCCTCCCTCAGCGACGCCCAGCTCGCTCTCCCCCAGTACGCCGCCTACAACCACGCAGCTTGGGCGGCGTACTTCGAGCGCCGTCAGCAGCAGCGGCTGGCGTCCACCAACGGCGCGCCGGTGGTCGGCGGCCTGAAGAACAGCGAGGGGCGCCACCTGTGATGGGGCGTCCCTGGCCGCACACTCGAGGGCGTGCTGACGCACCTCGAGGGCGGCAAAAACCCGCCGTTGGCGTACCCCCCGGCGAGGGCGGCCGCCCGGGCGCACCGCCGACGCGACGGGCAGTGGATGCCAAGGAGGTTCGACTCCTCCTCTTCTTCCTCCTCGCCCTCTTCCTCCCACTCCTCCAGCTCTCCGGCGCTGCTCGGCGCCAAGACCGAGCCTGCGGCGGAGACGCCGCTCGGCGGCGCACTCGCAATGCCGGCATCGTCATCAATGAGGGCGGCCAGCGCGCCTCCTCGTCGGCTCCTCCTCCGCGCTTCGTCAAGCCAAAGACGGAGCCGGGGCTCGCGCCGGTGAAGACGGAGCTGGGTCTCCCCGCCATGAAGACGGAGCAAGGCGATGTGGAGCTTGACGACGACGCGGCCCTGGAATGGGCACGCCAGGACTCCCTGAAGATGGCGAGGGAGCGCCAGTGCGCCGCCCTGCGGCGCTTCGTGCAGCGCCGCCGGGACCGCGACGAAGGAGGAGTCGTCGTCATCGACGACGACTACGTCGCGCCGCCGCCTCCAGCAGTCCGCCATGTCGACGCCGCCGGGTCCAGCAGGGGCGCCCGTGTCAAGGAGGAGAAGGCCGACGATGACGACGGCGGCGACGACGGCGACTACTTGGCGTTCAGCCAGTTTCCTTTTTAGATTAGTTATATATTTACTATGTAATGAAAATCCGCGAACATGTCTAATATATGCCCGTGTTTTCCGAAATTTAGTCGCATCTAGCCGAACTTTGCTGAACTTTGCTATAATTTTTTTCCTTTTTGAACGCGCCTGGGGCGGCCCTGGGGCCGGCGGCTGGGGACCAACTCGCCCCCAGGCCAATTTTTTGCACCGGCTCACCCCGAGGCGGCGATTTTAGGCGCCCCCTGGGGGGCCAATGGCTGGAGATGCTCTTAGGGCCATGGGGACGTGATGGATCCTGGCCCTTGCCAGTGGGAAGGCTCCGTTTTTAGATGTTCCCTTGATTTTTGTTAGGATTTATGTCTTGCTCAGGAAGGTGAAACTGTGGCTGCTTCGTGAAACTGAAATAAGGTTCTCTCCGCCTAGCCTTCCGTCCCGGTGATGCTTCTAGCATCATCGGTGGGCGTGTGGAGGTGTGTCCCCCTGCAGATCTGTCTTTGGTGGATTTGCTCGGATCTGGCCATCATTTGTCTATGTATGTGTGCTTTTAGGTTGGATGCTTCCGATCTACGGTACAGTTCATCAGCGACGGTTACTGTTCTAGTGCGCTGGTCCTATGGGACCTTAGCACGATGACTTCCCGACTGTCTACTACAATAAGTTTTTCCTGGCTCCAGCGAGGGTGGGGCACAGCGGTGCGCCTATGGCTCGCTTTATTGCTTGTAGTCACCGCTACATGGTCTACGGATCTGGTTTTATTATTTCTATTGTTTGTTATACTGACACGATTGAAGATGAATATATCAAAAGTTTTTCCTAAAAAAGAAGTAATTGTACTAGAACTCATCACTGAATCGCCAATATAGAAAGGTAATTGGGTTGTACAGTTTTTTGGGCCAGGCCAATCTTAGTTTATATTGGGTTAGAAGATAACAAGTGGCACACTGCATGTGCGCCATTTGTCGCAACTTGTCTCCTACCAGTCAACGCACATCCCGGAAGGACTGAAGTAAATTCATGAAAATGCAAGTAACAGGTTGGTTTTGGAAAAATTATATTAAGGAAGTAAAAAAAATCTCCATGTGTACAATATTTTTCATCTAGTTGAAAAATAGCCATTATGAATTTGAAAAATAGCAATCATGTATTGTAAGCCAGTTCTTGCATATTCAAATTTTCGTCTGAAAAATACCCATGAAATATTTGATTTTTTTTTATAAATTATTATGCATTGTGCTTTTCGGGATCACCGTGATTGTTCATAAATTATTCTGCACCATCCTTGTCGTGATCACCATAAATTCTCATAAATGTTATTTCATGGATTTTATTGTCCATATATTATTCACCGTAATTGTTCATAAATTATTCGTGGAGTGAGGCTGTTAGATTGTCCACGATAGTGAATAATAATACATTTGAAATAAACTAACCACATATTGTAAACAATATTAATCACGTATTGTAAAATGTTCATCACATATTATAAAAAAGTTCATTTATCAAAAACGTTGAAGCAACAAAAGGAAGGAACAAAAATAATGTTGCTTAGAGTAAAGATTTCAGAGTTCAAACAAAACATAATAATGATGTTATTTAGGCTATGAATGTGTTTCTAAATCCATTTAAATAATATATGATCAAACTTATTTTAATTTTTTAATAAAATAATAACTCAAATATTTTGGTTTCCTACCATGTTAATTTAGGGTGGCTAAACTTTTAGGAATTACTCCTCTATCTGTATATATTTGGTAATATACATATTTTGATATTTACACTGATCATCAATAAAGTCAAAATGTATGATATATAACATTAGAAAGTCCTTCCGAATACGAATTTCACAATATACTCTTTCTTAACACAGACATCATATATTATTGGTCTAAATGATGGCCAAAGTAAATATCAAAATATGCATTAGGCCCTATATTTCTGGATGAAAGGAGTATCTTTAGAAGAAACTAAATGATACTTGTAAGCAATATCACACCATCTTGTTTACAAAAGTGAGCACATGAAACACTTCCCCAGATATAATCCTTAACAGAACATTATGAGAATCACAGAAAACAGTACATTACATTGTTCAAAGATATCTGTACATAAACATAAGAGATCCTTGTTCTCACACCAGACAACACTAGTAGGTTCTTCTCGTGTATACAATACAATCAGACCGCATTATTTTAAAAAGACGCACAATCACAACTATCAGTCGAGCTGTAATCCGGTGCATGTGCACTCGCACAAGCAGCATTACAAATTTATTGGAGGCATTTATGCCACTATGAGTGAATAATTTAACATCTCGCGCCAGGTGTCCGTCAGTTATTTGCCGTCTTTGCCATGTCATGTGCTTGCGTGTTGCACTTTGCCATGTCATCATCTGCATTTCATATCATGTCATCATGTGCATTTCATTTTGCATACGTGTTCGTCTCATGCATCCGAGCATTTTCCCCGTTGTCCATTTTGCAATCCGGCACTCCTATGTCTCCCGGCGCCCCATTTTACCTCTTTTCGTGTGCGGGTGTTAAACTGTCTCAGAATGGACCGAGGTTTGTCAAGCGGACTTGGTATAGCACCGATAGACCGCCTGTCAAGTTTCGTGCCATTTGGAGGTCGTTTGGTACTCCAACGGTTAACCGGGTAACCGTAAAAGCCCATTCTCTTTGCAGCCCAACACCCCTTTCAAAGTGGCCCAAAACCCAGCAAACTCCCCTCCATGCTCTCGGTCGTTCGATCACGATCGCGTGGCCGAAAACCGCTCCTCATTTGGACTCTCCTAGCTCCCTCTGCCTATAAATATGTTCTCCCTCCGAAATTTCGGGTCCAACCCTAGTCTTCTTCATCCTCGCGCCGCCGGACACGTCCGCGCCGCCACCGGACATGTCCAGCCGCCGCGACGGACGAATCCGGATGCGCCACATCAGCCCCGCCGCCCTCTCTCTCCTCCCTCCGCCGCAGACCACCGGGGCTCAGATCCGCCCGCCTGGTCGAACTGGCACACGCTGGGCTCGCGCCTCAGCGCCCTCGCCGGAGGCCTCCGCCGCCTCGCCTCGCCGGAGCCTCCCGCCACAACACCGTCCGCCCGCCGCCGCCATGGCTGGCCAGCGCCAGCCGCGCGCGCCCGACTGGCCCGCGCCCGCCGCCAGCCAGCGCCGCCCATGGCGCCTCCCGTCTTGCCAGACCGAGGGCCATGGCTCGCCGCCCGGCCATGGAGCCGCCGCCCCCGCGCCGGCGACCTCCTCCGGCCCCGGCCCTCCTCCGGCCATCTCCCTCCAACTCTGGCCGCGCCCCGAGCTCCGACGAACCCCTCCGGCCAGCGATCCTCGAAGCACGCGCCAGATCCGATCGGATCCCGCTGGGTTGACTTTCTTCTCCTCCCCCGAAATCCTCTAAGTCCTATTTCTGCAGATATTTTTTTGCATTTTCATCATGCCATAACTCTGTGCATGTAGCTCCGTTTCGTGCGTATAATATGTCAAATTGTTCGCCTCGACGAGTACATCATTTCATCTCATTGCATCATTTACATTTGAGCTCATCTTGTTGCCCGAAATGCTGTTAGAAGAGGGCAATGTGATGTTAGTTTCAGATTCTTATCAGAACATGCACTTTTGTCATTTTTGCCATGATTGATGTGTGCACCCTATGAACTTGAGCCCTACATGTGTTTTGTAATATGCCATGCCATCTTTACAGGGGTGTATGCCATGTATTTTTGTGATCTCTGTGGTGACTAGCACAAGCATGCAAACTAGGCTTCATGATGTTGCTGATTTCAGCCCCTGTTCTGCTGATATTTTTATGCCATGTAAACTTGATGCTACCGAGAGATCCATGTTTATTTTGAGATACTTCAGTAAGGATGTTTTGAACATGTGGTTATTCTCTATCCATACATGCCCTTGTTTGCAATTATGTGGTGCCATAGCTTGAGTCAATCGAGCTCTACTTTTGCTATAAAATGTTTCCTGGCAGATTGTTTACATGTTATTCAATTTTGCCAAGGTTGTTGTTAGTGATCCATGCACCCTATGAACTTGTTCTTGCCATGTATAGCTTCTATGCCATGTCTTCTTACTGTTGGTTGCCTTTCCATGCCATCTTTTGCTCTGTGGTGAGTGGTTCAAGCTCACCAACATGCCTACTTATTGTTGTTCCTGCCATGTATGAATCTATAATGTCACTTGCCATGTTTACATGGGTGCCATCATATCTTCTGATCCTTTTTGGCTCATTGTCAGTAAAGGACTTTTGTTCTATGCAATTAGTAGATTCATTCCATGCCTTTGTTTGCCATGATAAGTTCATGTAACATGTTGTTTGATAGCTCTAAACATTGCAACCTGATGTTATTTCCTGATAAGTCTGAAACTGTTATTATTTGCAATCTTGCCCTGTCATTTTGAGCATGTTCTAGTGATTTCTAGAGATAGCTCAGTGTTCATGTTTTGTAATGCTTTACCTGTACATCATGCCCATGCCTTTTATTATTATGTTGAGATGCTGTAGCTTGTTGTTTTGATGCTTGCAATATGCCTAGTTGCTGTTTTGGACAGATTGTTGTCATGACTTGTATAGAGTGTATGTTTTGATCCGTTGCTCCGTTTTGAGTGTGCTCTATATGAAACTTGCTTGATTTTGCATGTAGTTTCATATTATCATGTTGCATCCTTGTTTTGAGGTGTTTGCTTGATGTTTGGGTGCATTTTGCATCAATGCCATGTTTAACTTGTTTTGCTCATATCTTCTAGGCCGTAGCTCCGAATTAAATAAACTTTATATGTAACTTCACTAGAATTTCGTGTAGATCATCATGGTGTATCTTAACTTGCGGTTTAACAACTTGAACATATGGTTTATTCAGATCTGGACCAATTTCGAAATTTGCATATGAGGACTTACCGGAGTTGTTCTATGTTGTTTCCGGCCTCATTTAAACTTGCTTTGATGTGTTGCTCTTGTATGCATCATCTCTTGCCATGAGTAGCTTCACGTAGCTTTGTCATGCATCATGCTTGGTTGTGCATCATGTCTTATCTATGTGTGGTGTGTTTACCTTGTTGTGTGCTTCTTCTTGTTAGTTCCTGTTTCGTTGCGATCGTGAGGATTCGTTCGTCTACGCTTGGTTCGGCTTCTTCCGTTCATCTTCTTCATGGACTCGTTCTTCTTCCTAGCGGGATTTCAGGCAAGATGACCGCTACCCTAGATCTCACTACTATCATTGCTATGCTAGTTGCTTCGTTCTATCGCTATGCTGCGCTACCTATTGCCTGTTTATCAAGCCATCCCAAATTGCCATGTCAGCCTCTAACCTTTTGCACCCTTCCTAGCAAACCGTTGTTTGGCTATGTTACCGCTTTGCTCAGCCCCTCTTATAGCGTTGTTAGTTGCAGGTGAAGATGAAGTTTGTTCCTTGTTGGAACATGGAGATGTTGTTCCTTGTTGGAACATGTTTACTTGTTGGGATATCACAATATATCTTATTTAATTAATGCATCTATATACTTGGTAAAGGGTGGAAGGCTCGGCCTTATGCCTGGTGTTTTGTTCCACTCTTGCCGCCCTAGTTTCCGTCATATCGGTATTATGCTCCCGGATTTTGCGTCCCTAACGCGGTCGGGTGATTTATGGGACCCCCTTGACAGTTCGCTTTAAATAAGACTCCTCCAGCAAGGCCCAACCTTGGTTTTACCATTTGCCTCAGCACCACCTATATTTCCCTTGGGAGTAATTAACCCAAGGGTCATCTTTATTTAGCCCCCCCCCCCGGGCCAATGTTTGTCTAAGTGTTGGCCCGAACCGAGTAGATCATGGGCCCCTCGGAAAACTCGAGGTTTGGTTTTACTCGTAGGATGTCTCCTCCGGTGTTGCCTTGAGAACGAGATATGTGCAGCTCCTATCGGGATTGTCGGCGCATCGGGCGGCTTTGCTGGTCTTGTTTTATTGCTGTCGAAATGTCTTGTAGCCGGGATTCCGAGACTGATCGGGTCTTCCCGGGGAGAAGGAATATCCTTCGTTGATCGCGAGAGCTTATCATGGGCTAAGTTGGGACACCCCTGTAGGGTATAAACTTTCGAAAGCTGTGCCCACGGTTATGTGGCAGATGGGAATTTGTTGATATCCGGTTGTAGTAAACTTGAAGCAAACTCTTCTAAAATACACCAACCGTGTGCGTATCCGTGAGTGTCTCTTTTCGGGGTTGATCGAGAGGAGAACACGGTTTCTGGGTTATGTCTGACGTAAGTAGGAGTTCAGGATCACTTCTTGATCATTACTAGTTGACGACCGTTCCTTTGATTCTCTTCTCGCTCTCATTTGCGTATGTTAGCCACCATATCATGCTTAGTCGCTGCTGCAACCTCACCACTTTACCCCTTCCTTTCTCATTAAGCTTTGCTAGTCTTGATGCCCATGGTAATGGGATTGCTGAGTCCTCGTGGCTCACAGATTTACTACACCACCAGTTGCAGGTACAGGTTTGCGATGATCATGACGCGAGAGCGATGTTTGCTTGTTTGGAGTTCTTCTTCTGCTTCTTCTTCGATCAGGGGATAGGTTCCAGGTCGACAGCCTGGGCTAGCAGGGTGGATGTCGTTTGAGCTTCTGTTTATGTTTCATCCGTAGTCGGATGTTGTTCTTGTATGTTGTATTGTTGTATTCTTGTGGCATTCGTGCCTTATGTATGTATCCCTATGTATTATGTAATGTTGATGTAATGATACCCACCTTGCAAAAGCGTTTCAATATGCGGGTCTATCCTTGGTGGGACCTTCGAGTTCCTTTTGGATAGGGTCGCATATTGGGCGTGACAAGTTGGTATTAGAGCCTCGACCGACCCTAGGAGCCCCCTTGATTGATCGTGTAGTTTGTCCGTTGTTGAGTCTAGAAGAAAACTGTTTTCGGAGTCTAGTTATATCGGAGAGTAGGAATTCTTTTTACTCCTCTGCCCCTTCGTCGCTCTGGTGAGGAATCTTGACGTAGGTGTTTTGGAACTACTCCTCTTCCCGTTCAAATTTTTCTTTAGGATCACGTGGTTAGTTTCGTGAGTTGTCCACCCTCTTTTGTCCGGTGCTTTTCTCGTCAAGTTGACTCGAGTCTCTTCATCGTTGTCAAGTCCAATCCTCGGTTGTTTTCTTTTCCCGCCCGCCCACCCTTCTTCTTCTCGGAGCCGGAGTCCGTAATCGAGTATCCATCCTACTCGTGCGAAGTCTTTGCTTTCTTTCCTCAATGATTTCAACCGGTGTTTTTTCTCTTCAAGATATTCGTCGATTTCCCCTTCCAAGTTGCCTGTGTTTTCCTGCCCTCCCACCCTCTTCTTCCCGGAGTTCGAGTTTCTTCCGACCATCAATTCCATTCGTGTGGAGCCTCTTCAGTCTTCCCTCAATTAATTCAACCGGTGAATTCTCGTCTCGGTGGACATTCTTCATCTCTTTTTCTTCTCCGGTGGGTTCAATTCAAGTTTTTCGTTGTCGATCGTATTCTTTCCCTCAGCTCAAATATTTCCCTTTGCTCGTTCGCCTCTCGCCAGTTTATCCTTCCGGAGTGATGAAGACATCTCATAAGATTCGTGTTTGCATCCAATTAATTCGAGGTTGTCACCTCATTCAAATATTTCAGTTCTTCCGGTGTATCATCTATCTGTTCAACATCCCTTTCCAACGGTGTTTTTCTCTTTAGTGGGCCCTAACCCACAGGTCTTTTCCCAGGATCTTACCTGACTCTTCTAATTCTCCGGAGCTATTCCCAATTCTTTGCAAGTGTGACGTAAGAATGGATTCCATCAGTCAGATGTTTTTCCAAGATCGATTTCAAATCATTTCATTGTTGGTTCAACCCTTCCTCTTTTTCATTCTTCCGGAGTACCTCAGTTATTTTTGTATTGTTTCCAGTCATGCAAATTCTGCTCATCCATCCGGAGTATTTCAGAAGTTGATTTCTATTTCGTTTCACCGGAGGTCATCGTTCCAGAAGAATTCTTCGTCCTCACATTCCAGTTATCGTTCTCTATTTATCCCGGCGCTTCGTTCAAATGTCTGCTAATCAGCTCGAATTCTTCTCGTTCTCTTGCATCTAAATCCCCTCAATCATTTTTGTTCTTCTAATTCTTCCCGGTGATTCATTCTCTTTCATCAGTCATTTCCAAATTCTTACGGTGGTTCTTTCAAGATTCTTTTTCCTTGATTATCACACTAATCCATTCGTTCTTTCCAATCCTACCGGTGGTTCATGAAGACTTTCTCAAGTTTTGTGCTATGTTTCCCCTTAATCCTTTTTCAACGAGAATAAGTATTATGCTGAATCCATTGTTGGTCATCAATTTAATTTGATGAAGGATAAGCATACAATAAATCTTATTCTTATTTCATCAAAGTGATTAATCTTTTTCTTCGGAGTTTGTTCGTGAGGAATAAATTCTAGTTCCAAGTGTTTTCATCTTTTCTTATCCGGAGTTCAAATGCCCTCGGCCATTTCGTCGGAACCTCCATCTAAATCACCGCAAGACTTAATCCTTATTCTTTCCATCCTTCAATTGTATCTCATCATCCTTTTTGTTACCGGAGTTCTTCACGGTGGTTATTCATGATTTAATTCATTCTTCAAGAGTTCATCAAGTATCATTCCATCCTCGGAAGCTCGTGTTCTATTCTTTCCATTTTCAGTCGGAGTGCTGCCTAAATCCTTTCAGTCTTATTCGTTTCTTATCTCGTTCTAACCAGAGTTGTTTCATAGTCTACCTGATTCCGTGAGCTTTTGATTCTCGTCATTCTCGTCGTTCCTCCCTTCTTCTCAAGTGCTCTCGATTCTTTGCTTCTTCTCTTGAGTTCTTGTTTCACCTCATCCCTTTTTCTCTCCCGTCTCGGTCCTAAGATCTCGGGACGAGATCTCTTGTTAGTGGAGGAGTGTTGTAACGCCCCCGATTCGATGCGCCAGGTGTCCGTCAGTTATTTGCCGTCTTTGCCATGTCATGTGCTTGCGTGTTGCACTTTGCCATGTCATCATCTGCATTTCATATCATGTCATCATGTGCATTTCATTTTGCATACGTGTTCGTCTCATGCATCCGAGCATTTTCCCGTTGTCCGCTTTTGCAATCCGCACTCCTATGTCTCCGGCGCCCCTTTTACCTCTTTTCGTGTGCGGGTGTTAAACGGTCTCCGAATGGACCGAGGTTTGTCAAGCGGCCTTGGTATAGCACCGGTAGACCGCCTGTCAAGTTTCGTGCCATTTGGAGGTCGTTTATACTCCAACGGTTAACCGGTAACCGTAAAGCCCCTTCTCTTTGCAGCCCAACACCCTTTCAAAGTGGCCCAAAACCCAGCAAACTCCCTCCATGCTCTCGGTCGTTCGATCACGATCGCGTGGCCGAAAACCGCTCCTCATTTGGACTCTCCTAGCTCCCTCTGCCTATAAATATGTTCTCCCTCCGAAATTTCGGGTCCAACCCTAGTCTTCTTCATCCTCACGCCGCCGGACACGTCCGCGCCGCCACCGGACATGTCCAGCCACCGCGCCGGACGAATCCGGATGCGCCACGTCAGCCTCGCCGCCCTCTCTCTCTCCTCCCGCCAGACCACCTGGGCCAGATCCGCCCGCCCGGGCGAACTGGCCACGCTGGGCCCGCGCCGCCCAACGCCCTCGCCGGAGGCCTCGCCGCCCTCGCCTCGGCTGGCGCCTCTCGCCGCCCGCCGGCACCGCCGCCGCCGCCATGGCTGGCCAGCGCCGCCAGCCGCCGCCGCGGCACCGCCGCGCCCTCCGCCCGGCCAACCGCGCGCCCAGCAGGCGCCTCCCGTCTGCCGCCAGACCGAGGGCCATGGCTCGCCGCCCGGCCATGGAGCCGCCGCCCGCGCTGGCGACCTCCTCCGCCGCGGCGACCTCCTCCGCCCCGCCCTCCTCCGGCCATCTCCCTCCAACTCCGGCCGCGCCCCGAGCTCCGACGAACCCCTCCGGCCAGCGATCCTCGAAGCACGCGCCAGATCCGATCGGATCCCGCTGGGTTGACTTTCTTCTCCTCCCCCGAAATCCTCTAAGTCCTATTTCTGCAGATATTTTGTTGCATTTTCATCATGCCATAACTCTGTGCATGTAGCTCCGTTTCGTGCGTATAATATGTCAAATTGTTCGCCTCAACGAGTAAATCATTTCATCTCATTGCATCATTTACATTTGAGCTCATCTTGTTGCCCGAAATGCTGTTAGAAGAGGGCTATGTGATGTTAGTTTCAGATTTTTATCAGAACATGCACTTTTGTCATTTTTGCCATGATTGATGTGTGCACCCTATGAACTTGAGCCCTACATGTGTTTTGTAATATGCCATGCCATCTTTAAAGGGGTGTATGCCATGTATTTTTGTGATCTCTGTGGTGACTAGCACAAGCATGCAAACTAGGCTTCATGATGTTGCTGATTTCAGCCCCTGTTCTGCTGATATTTTTATGCCATGTAAACTTGATGCTACCGAGAGATCCATGTTTATTTTGAGATACTTCAGTAAGGATGTTTTGAACATGTGGTTATTCTCTATCCATACATGCCCTTGTTTGCAATTATGTGGTGCCATAGCTTGAGTCAATCGAGCTCTACTTTTGCTATAAAATGTTTCCTGGCAGATTGTTTACATGTTATTCAATTTTGCCAAGGTTGTTGTTAGTGATCCATGCACCATATGAACTTGTTCTTGCCATGTATAGCTTCTATGCCATGTCTTCTTACTTTTGGTTGCCTTTCCATGCCATGTATTGCTCTGTGGTGAGTGGTTCAAGCTCACCAACATGCCTACTTATTGTTGTTCCTGCCATGTATGAATCTGTAATATCACTTGCCATGTTTACATGGGTGCCATCATATCTTCTGATCCTTTTTGGCTCATTGTCATTAAAGGACTTTTGTTCTATGCAATTAGTAGATTCATTCCATGCCTTTGTTTGCCATGATAAGTTCCTGTAACATGTTGTTTGATAGCTCTAAACATTGCAACCTGATGTTATTTCCTGATAAGTCTGAAACTGTTATTATTTGCAATCTTGCCCTGTCATTTTGAGCATGTTCTAGTGATTTCTGGAGATAGCTCAGTGTTCATGTTTTGTAATGCTTTACCTGTACATCATGCCCATGCCTTTTGTTATTATGTTGAGATGTTGTAGCTTGTTGTTTTGATGCTTGCAATATGCCTAGTTGCTGTTTTGGACAGATTGTTGTCATGACTTGTATAGAGTGTATGTTTTGATCCGTTGCTCCGTTTTGAGTGTGCTCTATATGAAATTTGCTTGATTTTGCATGTAGTTTCATATTATCATGTTGCATCCTTGTTTTGAGGTGTTTGCTTGATGTTTGGGTGCATTTTGCATCAATGCCATGTTTAACTTGTTTTGCTCATATCTTCTAGGCCGTAGCTCCGAATTAAACGAACTTTATATGTAATTTGACTAGAATTTCGTGTAGATCATCGTGGTGCATCTTAACTTGCGGTTTAACAAATTGAACATAAGGTTTATTCAGATCTGGACCAATTTCTAAATTTGCATATGAGGACTTACCGGAGTTGTTCTATGTTGTTTCCGGCCTCATTTAAACTTGCTTTGATGTGTTGCTCTTGTATGCATCATCTCTTGCCATGAGTAGCTTCATGTAGCTTTGTCATGCATCATGCTTGGTTGTGCATCATGTCTTATCTATGTGTGCTGTGTTTACCTTGTTGTGTGCTTCTTCTTGTTAGTTCCTGTTTCGTTGCGATCATGAGGATTCGTTCGTCTACGCTTGGTTCGGCTTCTTCCGTTCATCTTCTTCATGGACTCGTTCTTCTTCCTAGCGGGATTTCAGGCAAGATGACCGCTACCCTGGATCTCACTACTATCATTGCTATGCTAGTTGCTTCGTTTTATCGCTATGCTGCGCTACCTATTGCCTGTTTATCAAGCCATCCTAAATTGCCATGTCAGCCTCTAACCTTTTGCACACTTCCTAGCAAACCGTTGTTTGGCTATGTTACCGCTTTGCTCAGCCCCTCTAATAGCGTTGTTAGTTGCAGGTGAAGATGAAGTTTGTTCCTTGTTGGAACATGGAGATGTTGTTCCTTGTTGGAACATGTTTACTTGTTGGGATATCACAATATATCTTATTTAATTAATGCATCTATATACTTGGTAAAGGGTGGAAGGCTCGGCCTTATGCCTGGTGTTTTGTTCCACTGTTGCCGCCCTAGTTTCCGTCATATCGGTATTATCCTCCCGGATTTTGCGTCCCTAACGCGGTCGGGTGATTTATGGGACCCCCTTGACAGTTCGCTTTGAATAAGACTCCTCCAGCAAGGCCCAACCTTGGTTTTACCATTTGCCTCACCACCACCTATATTTCCCTTGGGAGTAATTAACCCAAGGGTCATCTTTATTTACCCCCCCCCTCCCCCCCCCCCCGGGCCAATGTTTGTCTAAGTGTTGGCCCGAACCGAGTAGATCTGCGGGCCCCTCGGGAAACTCGAGGTTTGGTTTTACTCGAGGATGTCTCATCCGTGTTGCCCGAGAACGAGATATGTGCAGCTCCTATCGGGATTGTCGGCGATCCTGGCGGCTTTGCTGGTCTTGTTTTATTGCTGTCGAAATGTCTTGTAGACGGGATTCGAGACTGATCGGGTCTTCCGGGAGAAGGAATATCCTTCGTTGATCGCGAGAGCTTATCATGGGCTGTTGGGACACCCTGTAGGGTATAAACTTTCAAAGCCGTGCCCGCGGTTATGTGGCAGATGGGAATTTGTTGATATCCGTTGTAGTAAACTTGAAGCAAACTCTTCTAAAATACACCAACCGTGTGCGATTCGTGAGTGTCTCTTTTCGGGGTTGATCGAGAGGAGAACACGGTTTCTGGGTTATGTCTGACGTAAGTAGGAGTTCAGGATCACTTCTTGATCATTACTAGTTGACGACCGTTCCTTTGATTCTCTTCTCGCTCTCATTTGCGTATGTTAGCCACCATATCATGCTTAGTCGCTGTTGCAACCTCACTACTTTACCCCTTCCTTTCCCATTAAGCTTTGCTAGTCTTGATACCCATGGTAATGAGATTGTTGAGTCCTCGTGGCTCACAGATTTACTACACCACCAGTTGCAGGTACAGGTTTGCGATGATCATGACGCGAGAGCGATGTTTGCTTGTTTGGAGTTCTTCTTCTGCTTCTTCTTCGATCAGGGGATAGGTTCCAGGTCGGCAGCCTGGGCTAGCAGGGTGGATGTCGTTTGAGCTTCTGTTTATGTTTCATCCGTAGTCGGATGTTGTTCTTGTATGTTGTATTGTTGTATTCTTGTGGTATTCGTGCCTTATGTATGTATCCCTATGTATTATGTAATGTTGATGTAATGATTTCCACCTTGCAAAAGCGTTTCAATATGCGGGTCTATCTTTGGTGGGACCTTTGAGTTCCTTTTGTATAGGGTCGCATATTGGGCGTGACACCAAGACAGCGGGTAGAATCCCCAGATCGATGTAATATCAATGCATTTTAGAAGTCACCAGGAGATGATCAATAAAAAATGGTACACATTGGTCAGTACTGCTGTAGCATGTAAAGCAGTAAATAATGTTTAAGCAGAGGGCCTAGATATATATATGATCTTTAACAAAATATAATGTAAATATTCCAAACTTATATACTGAAAGAGCGCAAGTCAAGACTGGCATTCAATATGATAAGAAAACCACACAATCATTAATGCACAAACACACCAACTTATAGTAGTACTAGTTGTCACGCACGGCCTTGTTTAACGTGAAAGAACTCATAAATAGTAGATGTATTACCAATTTATTATCACCTGGGTATAATAGTTCTCCATACGTACTTTCAGTTAGTTCATGATTAGATTGTGTTTATGGGTTTGAATGCTGAGATGCAAACAAGAAAATACGAAGATTGAGACTACGAGTTCGAATGACGTGGATGTACTTTTCAATTTTACCTAGAATCTATACCGTCCGGATTTATTTCACTTTCTTTTATCTGTTGAACCTTTATTTATCTTTTATCTATTCACACCATATATTATACTCCCTCCGTCCGGAAATACTCGTCGGAGAAATGCATAAAAATGGATGTATCTATAACTAAAATACGTCTAGATACATCCATTCCTCCGACAAGTATTTCGGGACGGAGGGAGTATATGTTCAGTAATTTAGGACGTTTTGGCAGTTCAATTTAAACTGGCAAAACATACTATATTAGGGAACAGAGGGTGTACTAAAAAATCAGGCTGGGATTTTTCTGAATATGAAAAATACTTGGATTTTTTTACCTCCTAGGATTTTGGGCTTCGATTTTGAGTCTAAAGAAATGTACCTGAATTTTCATTCTAAAAAATTACGATTGGATTTTTCTCTCAAAACATTTTGAACTTTGGCTCACCCCCGTCTCTCCAAAATGTTTTAAGAAAAAGGGTTTCCCCCCGTTTTATATTATAGAGCACACATCCGAACATCCAGCTTGCTGGAGCCGCAGCACAGATAAGCCCAAAAGAAAACAAAAGAAAATGAAAGAGAAATAAATGCCGACACCGGCAAATCAACGAAGAAAGGAAGACCGGCAACCGCTGCACCCTCCGACGAAGTACCACCGCGGTCCCAGCGTCTCAAAGCGCCTCGCACCCACCAGCACCTTCAAGAAGGAATGCGACGCCGCCGCCGCTGTTGCTCGAACAAGTTCTAGGGTTTCCCCGGTACATGAGGGATGATGGGGAAGGGATATATCTGACGCCCCTCGGGAAGGTCCGATGGCGCCCGCAAACGTCACCGCGTCGGTGCCGGACAAGCCAACAAGGATTTCTCCCGATCCACAACCACCACCATCACCCCAGGCACTTCGAGATGCACCACCCCGACAGCCGCCCACCAGCCTGTACCACCACGGTTACCGGACAACCCCGCCGCCTCACTGGAGCTGCCAACACGAGCCCTAGATCAGGCAAGGAGACCCCGGCCACGGGAGCGACCACAACTCGACCGGGGGGAAGGGGACAACCTCCACCGCCACAGCGGAGCCGACCGGACGTGGCAACGAGGAATTGCCAGGCCTCGATGGCCCGGCCGAGTCCACATGGACCCGGGCAATCCTGTCGCCACGCTGCAACTCGTAGACCGACGAAGTCCTCACTGCCCGAGACCGCCGCCACCATGCCATCACCACAGAACTACTCCGCCGAACATCGAGCCACCAGCCCGCCTGCTAAGGAAAACAGACACCCTGGCATGACATCCATCTAGATATCTTGCACTTGCGTGAATTCTAACCCTGCCAAAAAACGAGAAAAATGCACGGACCTTTTTTTTTGCAGGTGAAAAGAAAATATATTGGAGCTATCTAGGGTTTGGGCGAGATTGGAGGGGGAGAGCACAGGCCTTGCAGAAAGATCGGGGGTGGAGATTGGCGCCGACGGTCATGCGCCGGCGGCGGCGTCCCCGGCGTCTGGCAGGCGGTGGTGATGGCTCGTGTCGCCTTCCCCTCCGAGCTCCCGGACTGATCTGGTCTGGTCTCTTTTTTTTTTTTTTTTTGAGGGGTTGGTCTGGTCTCTGCTTGCTTCCTCCTTCGCCTTATTTTTTTTTGAGGTTTTCTTCGCCTTACTTAACTTGGGCCTACCGTACCGGCCTACTCCTTGTGGCTGGGCTTCTTTGCTTGGGCCCAACCTCATTAACGTGTACAAAGCGCGGACTTCAGCCCAGTTCCTCTGCTCCGGCTCACGAGCGCCGCCGCTTCCGCCTCCTCGCCGACGATTCTGGTCAGGACCACCGGTGCTGACCGGTAGACGGGCCATGCGTCCGTGGCCTGAGGAAGCCGCGGATCTGGCGTCGAAGAGCGCGGCCGCCGATGGCACCGGCTAATCTCGGCATCAGGTTTCAGGTATGCACGCTTCTTGGTTTCTCAATCAATTATAGTAGTTTGTACTGTAGCATTTAATTGGTTTGTATCAAATCCGTTAATGTTCTGTGTAAAGCTCGTTCATGTCTGTGTATACCTTGATCTGGTCTGGCCTCACTTCTGGGAGGCATACAGGGTAAGTTGATGGTTCAGTTCAGTCAGATGCGTCTTAGATTTCATCTGTCATGGACATGTTCAGGGAAATGTTTTATTAATTCAGGAAAAGATGTAAGTTGTTATTTCCAATTCATCCACAGCTACATCCGGCCATATGGATGCCGCCGTAGGGGTTGCGGTACGCCTGAATGTAGTTGTCCCCAAACTTAGGACCCAAGATCTCGACCACAATCTGGTTAGTGATGACAGCAAACTTGGTTTCGTGTAAGCAAATTATGTTGCAACTCTTGTCAGAGTCAGACAGAAAGCTAGCAACGACCCTCCTCTTGTTTGGTCATTTAACCCCGTGCATTCCAAGTCAAGATGGCAATATCAATAGAATAACTCAGATTCGACAGAGCACCACCTGAACCGAAGAACAGTGAGACACACACAATAAACTGAAACAAACGACGGCTAATTAAGTGCCCAAAGTGAGGTGTCGCCCCAGTGCAAGCACTCCACCTCCGACCACAAATCCTTAGAACACACTAACATTGGAAACTGGAGGAGGAATGAGGAATATATAAATGCTTTAAACTAAAAAAATTCGAGAAAACGCAAATAGCCTTTGCGTTTCATTGCATAGAAAAGATAGGGAATTTACATCCTCCTAGGAGGCAGTTTTACACCGTTGTCTGCTGATCAGTGGACATCCCATGATGATGGCAAAACGACCCTGAGCCCTTGAGCCCCGGCCTTTGCCCAACATCGTGCCTCGTCCTTCATCCTGTCAACAAGCTCATTGAGCGATGGGGTCACATGGTCAAAAACGCACGCGTTCCTATGTTTCCAGATCATCCACGGCACTAGAAGCGCCACGGATTTGAGCGCCTTGCGTAGCGCCGGCTGCGTAAATTCCTTCGCGCGCACCCACCAATCCATGAGCGAGTCGTCGTGCTCGGGTGTCGGTGCCGGTAAGCGCAGCCAAGATAGGATCTCATGCCATGTTTGCCTCGCGAAGGGGCACGCGAGCATCAAGTGTCTAATCGTCTCCGGCTCTTGGTCGCAGAGGAGGCAGCACGGGTGGTGCTGCAGGCCACGGCTTGCAAGCCGCTCCGCGGTCCAGCAGCGATCTTGGCATGCTAGCCAATGGAAAAATTTCACTCTAGGCGGTGCCCAGCTTCTCCAAATGAGCTTCCAGGAGTGGCATCCCGTCGCTCCCTGGAAGGTTGCCCGGTAACAAGACTGAGCCGTGTACACGCCGTTGGTGGTCCAGCTCCAGAGCAGCTTGTCCGGCTCGTTGGATAGCTCAACTTGCCGTACCAAATGCCACAGTTTCAGGTACTGCCCAATCTCGGGAAGGCCGATCAGCCCCTGGATGTCGCGCGCCCCGCTATTGCCGGCCAGGGCCTCTGCCACCGTTCTCGATTTACGGCGATGCTTGGGGATGCACTGGAAGAGCATAGGCGCCAGCTCGCGGACGGACTGGCCGTCGAGCCAGCGGTCCTCCCAGAAGAGAGCGGTCTTGCCGTCCCCGATGGCCATGGTCGTGGAAGCGTGGAAGAGCGCGCGCTCCTCTAACGAAAACTGCAGGTCCAGCCCCTGCCAAGCGCGATCTGTGTCCGTGCGCGCAAGCCATAGCCAACGCAGCCGGAGCGCAAGCCCCGTGCGCTCGAGATCCCGGACACCTAGGCCGCCATATTCGAGTGGGCGGCAGACCCTGCGCCAGTTCACGTGACAGTGCCCACCGCGGGCGTCCGCACGTCCGGCCCAAAGAAAACCACGGTGAACCTTCTCAAGTTGCTTCAGGGTCTGCTTGGGGGGTGCGAGCGCGAGCAATTGGTGAATTGGGATCGCGCTGAGCACCGACTTGACAAGCGCCAGCTGTCCGGCCTTGTTCATCAGCCAAGCCTTCCAGGTAGGAAGCCGGCCCTCCACCGCGTCGACAAGTGGTTGCAGCTGGGCTGAGGAAGGGCGACGAGTGGTGAGCGGGATGCCAAGATAAGTGATCGGCAGCGTCGCGGCGGGGCACCCAAGCAGCTCAGTCAGCCCCGCGTCAGGGTCATTGCCGTGAAGAATCGTGACAGAGCTCTTGGTGTAGTTCACCTGGAGCCCAGAAGCTGTGCCAAACACGTCCAGGATGCCCTTGACAGCAGAGACCTCCTCGGTGGTGGCGTGGCAGAAGAGCATCACGTCGTCGGCGTAGAGGGAGATCGCCGGAATAGCCCGCCGGGGGTGGAGCTGCTGGAGGATGCCGGTATGGAGGGCGCGACGCATCAGCCGCCCGAGTGTGTCCACCGCCAGCACAAAGAGTTGCGGGGAGGTGGAGTCTCCTTGCCGCAGCCTGCGGCGGTGCCAGATCGGCGGGCCGGGGACTCCGTTGAGCATGACCCGAGTGCTCGCCGTGGACAAAAGAATGGCCAACCACTCCCTGAATCGATCTCCAAACCCGTACTGGCGCAACACCTCAAAAAGGAAGGGCCAGGAGATGGAGTCGAAGGCGCGCGTGAGGTCGAGCTTGAGCATGAGCCTAGGTGCACCAAGTTGATGGAGCAACTTAAGGGATTGCCGGACGAGGATGAAGTTGTCGTGAAGGCTATGTCCGGCGATGAATGCGTTCTGGTTGCGGCTGACAAGGGTGTCGAGCTTGGGGGCCATGCGCAGAGACAGGACCTTCGCGAAGATCTTGGCCACAATGTGTATCAGGCAGATCGGTCGATAATCGCCCAGCTTATGTGCATCCGCGCGTTTGGGCAACAAGGTCAGCAGTGCTTGGTTAAGCCTGCTGAACCCGCGCCCTCTCAGTGCGTACAGCAGCTCAAACACATCCCAGACGTCATGCCGGATGATGCTCCAGCAAGCGCGCAGGAATTCGGCGGTGAGGCCGTCCGGTCCGGGCGCCTTGCGCGCCGGCAATCGTTTGACCGCCTCCCATATCTCCTCCGGGCTAAATGGTGTGTCGAGGCATGCGAGCTCACCGGGCTCGATGAGCTGAGAGAGGTCCAGGGTGTGCGTCCGGTCTACGGTAGTGCACATCAAGCTATCAAAATGTGTGAATGCCGCGTTGGCCATCTCCTCATGGTCTGTGAGCACCTGCCCATCCACGACAAGGCTGTACACTCGGTTCTTCTGCCGGCGGTAGGAGCATTGCCGGTGAAAGAAGCTCGTGTTTGCGTCACCGTCCCTGAGCGTCGTGATGCGGGCCCGCTGTCTAGCGATCGTACGCTCCATGGAAGCCATGCCAAGGTAGGCAAGCTTGAGCTGCTTGCAAAGCCACTCCTCCAGGGACGAGAGCACCGGTCCTCACGCGCTTTGTCGAAACGCAGGATCAGCTCACGCAGTGGCGGAGCGTGACCAAAGTACAAGGAGGGGCCAACTCTATATAAAAGCAGACAATATGCAGAAAAAAAATACAAAAGGGCTTCCTGGTGTCCGCGGGGTGCAGCTCCAAGCCATCAACCAGGACGAAGGAGATTGACTGATTGAGGAGGACCGGAGGAGGTTAGATGGACGGAGGATTTCATGGTTGTAGATCGTAGACGGCTGGTCGTGGTCGAGTCCTGTAGTAGCAGAGCCGGATGCTGGCTGGAGGAGGATCTCACATGCGTGACCATGCGAGAACGCTGCTCTATCGTGTGTTCCAAGCCCGCTGCTGGGCTTTATCTCCGAATGGGCTGGGCTAAACTATTGAACATGTCTATAGTATTTTTTGTTTTGCAATTACGGAAGGGGGGTCATGACCCAGTTTCGCCTCCACTACGCTCCGCCGCTTCTCCCGGATGTTGCCCGTTGACTTGGCACTCCAGCTCGAAAGGCGACGGGCAGTAGCTTGGAGGCGCTTGACCAGCCGCCGAAAGGGGTCGTCATCGTGCACCGAGCTCCAAGCCATGGCAACGGTGTCGTGGAAGCCGTCCAGCCGAAGCCAGTAGTCCTCGAAGTGGAAGCGTTTGTGGGCCGTCGACATGGGAGAGCAGTCCAGCAGCAGCGGAGAGTGGTCTGACACGACCGATGCAAGGCATCGGAGGTGGCACTCGCCGTGCGCGTCTTCCCAGTCAGAGGTGCAAAGGACACGGTCGAGGTGTACCAGCGTGGGAGGTGATTGCTCATTCGACCAGGTGAAGCGACGCCCGTTGAGGTAAACCTCCTTTAGAGCCAGGTCGGTGATGGCCCGGCGAAATCTTCCCATCATGCGCCGATGCAAACCGCCTGTGTTTTTGTCCTCATCGCGAAGTATGAGGTTGAAGTCTCCACAAAGCATCCATGGGCCGGGGCAGGCAGCACGAATATCACGCAATTCCTGAAGGAAAAGGATCTTGTCCGCGTCGTCCTGGGGTCCGTAGACCGTCGTCAGCCACCACGGCATCCCGGAGGCCATGCACACCTTGGCCGTGAGCGCGTTTTGGGTGAGCAGGGGGTCGGAGATCGTGACAGCCCTGCTCTTCCAGGCAAGAAGGTTGCCGCCTCGCGTGCCATTGGCAGGGAGGAAAGTGAAGTCGTCGAACTCAGAGCCGAGGATGTCAAGCACAACGGGTGAGTAGATCAATGCCATCTTAGTTTCTTGTAGGCAACTAGGCATACAATGGATGCGTTGGTGGTGCCCAGCAGTGAGCGGATGGCACAACGGCGAGCGCGCGAGTTGAGGCCGCGCACGTTCCAAACAACGATCTTTAGTCCGTGATCCATGAAACAAGGGGTCGACAAAGGGTGGATCGGTTGGCCTAGCTATCGCAGGCGGCGGCCACGCGCGTGGGGGTGGTGAGGCACTCTGGGATTTCCCGATCCACCAGGGCAGCGATGGCCTTGAGAACAGGCAGCGGAATCGGCGCCGCGAACATGTCGTCGTAGGCTTTCATCTCCAGGGGCGTGATTAAACTAAAATTAGACATACACAATGAGCAAATATTATGCTTATATATTTTAAGAACACATGAAGCATTATAAGGTATTAAACTAAGCCAAATAAATCTATAACAAGCATATGTTTCATCTCATAAGCAAAAATAGCATTCACGGATTGCTAGTTAGTACTTCAAATTTTAGCCATTGGGTATCCATAATTAAAATGTCAGATTATCTGACTAGAAAAACCGGATTATCCTATTGCGCTGTATATTAGTAATACCATATCCTATACTGTCTCATACTATATCCTATCAATCAAACTCGGATCTGGTTCTCAAAATTCTGTAACCGTACCCAAATAGAAAATGGTTATGGGCGGGAATTATCCTAACCACTTTCACCCTTAGCTGGAGGGATAATAGAGTAACACGACTACACTGCAGACTCCATATCAAATAAACATATCAAATAAAGGATATCACAAACAAATCACAAATAGTGAAAATAAAAGAAATAGACAATATCATCCATATGAACAAATCAGGTCCCCAGAAAGAAGATCAACAGATCCTCTGTGCAGGCTTGCAATCTTGTTGCAGAACTTTTGTACGCATAATTCAGACACGCCATTCAGGTCATGTTGCGCTTCTCTAGAACTATGTCTTCAACCTTCTTTGCTTCACTCTTGTTTTGTGCTTGGCCAGCCAGCCATTCCTCTCTGAAATTTTGTGTCCTCCACTATCGCATCCTGATTCTCCTCCTCGATTTCTGTACTCTCTGTTTCCTCCATTCTTCTTAATCCTCTCCTTGAGTTTTGTGTATCATGCTGTTGGGCTCCCTTGATCTCATCCCATCCATGAATATTAATTTCAATCTGGTTGTTGCTTATGTCTGCACAAGCTTGCCCTGTCTCGTCCATATTGTTTTCATTTCCGACACCATTATTCTGAGGTGCTGCAGGAGCATTGTTTCCTATCGCAACTTCATTTGGCCACAGGCTACTATTCTGGATGCCATAGTGCCAAAGCAATGCCCAGATGTGGGTTATGAACTCCCCTCCAGAAAGACACTTCCTGTGTGCCTGTGCATTCCACGTAGGGGCAATGTGTATAAGTAACTCTGTCCATACCCCTGCCAGGATCTTCCAGCGAGCTTCGTCAGTTGGAAGATTGAGCAGTTCCTTACCCAGCACCGCACCTTGTTTCAATACATCTTCCTTTTCAGAGTCTTTGACAGGTTTTTCTGCTTTGTTTTTCAGTTTTCTGTACCTGCTCTCTAATGAATCACAGTTTTTCAGAAAGTGATCGCGAGCACTCTCGACTGTTTTTCGGAAGACTATCTTGGGAACAAGAAAGCTGTCAGGGATCAGGTCAGGCTTTGAAACCACCAGATATGCACAATACCGTGACAAGCTATTCGCAACGGTGTATGGTTCCCGGAGCTCATCAGGCAACTTCTCACTTGATTCGGATGAGCAATAGTTTTTGAACCATGACAATATGTCATCTCCTTCTCATCCAAATCCATAAGATACGGTTTGGATGAGCAGCAAGAAGTCAACCAAGTCAGGAGGGAACGCAGACACCCAGGGTTGCTCAAGTTGACGCCGTGTTTTGTCGCAAGCTCCATCTCGCAGAGGCTAGTGGCAATGTGCCAGACAAGAATGATGTGAGAGCTTGTCGGTAGGACGATGTCAGTGCTTGTCGGCACAGCAACCTGAGTGTCTGTTGACAAGATGATGTTAGTGCTGGTCGGCAGGACAAGGTGACTGCTTGTCTCCAGGACCATGTTAGGGCTTGTCGGGAGGACAAATTGAGTGCTTGTTGGCAGGACGATCTGTGTGCTTGTGGGCAGTATGATCTTAGTGCTTGTGGGCAGGACGATCTGAGTGCTCATCGGTCGTGTAGTGTAAGCCTTGTAGTTCTGCAACTGCTTCCTAAGATTGTTGTTGGACAATGTCTTGATGACGCTGGGCAGACTAGAACCTGGTCCTTCCTCCACCATTGTGCTGAGCTTCTCCAGGACAGCCTTCTTGACATACTCTGGAACTTTGATGGCACTGTTGAGCTCTGCCCCATCGTCTTTTTTTGGAATTATTCCTGTAGTTAGGTTGTGAACAAAATTCCAATATCTTGGACTGTCATCATACGACTGCACGAAGAAATACTGGTCAATATATCCATGCCACCTCTTGTCAATAATCTTAGCTCCGGAAAACCATAATAGCATGCGATCCAGCCTTGTATCCATGGTCCTCTGGCACTTCCTCTGCACATACTGGCACACCAGGATTAAGCTTGTCCAGTCTGAGAGCAAGTATGTCACCATCTCCCAGAGCTCCTTGGCAATCATCAATAAAATGAATGCCCATGTAATGATCATGTCGATATTAAAACCCTTGACCAGATTGGCAAGCTCGCCATTTGGGGGCTTATACACCCTACGGATATCCATGGCAAGCCAGCAGACAGCAACAATGTTCAACATGGACAGAAATAGAGTGATGAAGAGAGACGTGTCCCCAGACCAGAACACCATGGGATAGCGGGTGTTGAAATAGTCATGGACGAAGGCAAGCTGCAGCTCCATGATCCTGAGGGCATCGCTGGTACCCACCTTCCCAGCAATTATGTTCTTGACCAGCTCTCGGTTTATTTTAAAGACACATTGTTGCAGCGTGGCATCCTCAAACCTGCACCGCAGCAGCCTGGACAAGGCGAATGCCAGAGGGAGATCCTTTAGGTCCTTCTCGTCATGTGGCTGGTGAATGGGACATTTCTCCCAGACCTTGTCCAGCGTGATCAGTGGTGACGACCTGCGGCTGCAGGTAGTCTCCTCTCTTGCAGCACAGCAACATCTAGCTCGCCGGATCTTTCTGGGCGGTTGGGCAATAGTGTCGGCAGACAATGCATACTGATACTGAGGCTTCTTTAGTTTCAAGCGCTGCCTTGTTTCTCCATACACCAAGTAGTTGTAGCCTTTCATCGTCACTGGGTCAAGTACGGGTTTCACCACTTGCAAGGTGCTAGTATCATCGTAGGAGTACCTGGCATGCATGTGCTCGGCAACAAGCTGCGAACTTTCGCCATGCCACGCGGAGCCGAGTGCTAGACCATGTGAATAGAGTCTGTATCCACTCCTCACTATCTGCAGACACCAGACGGACCACAGTGGACCTTTGAAACTGGATCCACGCGCCTGTTCAAGAATGCCGTTCCCAGGAGCTTGAACACGTTCCTCCACTCAGTGAACCTTCGCCCGCGGCGGTCAGGAACACCATAGCCGGATATGTAATCTGCACTGTAACGGAAATTGACAAGCATAAGAGCCCAGACAGGGAACAGCTGATTCTTGAAAGGCGCGGCTTGCATGGCCCCCAGGAGGTACAGGACAATGGAGTCGGAGACGGCGTCAAAGACACTGAAGACGGCTCTCATGAATGAGTTGTGGATGATGCGGCGAAAGAAATCCATGACGAACATGGCGAAGAAGAGCAGCGTCGCGAGAACCACCAGGGACTCGATGCGAAACAAGATAACCGTTTTCTTGTTCAGCATGATGAACAGAGATGTCACATGATCACGGACATCCTCGTAGCTCACCATTTTCCTGCATGCCCATGGTCGTTTTTAAGCTAAACATATAATCATGTCATGTCTTGTATGCTTCTATTTCTAGATAGCTTAATAATTACTATTTTTTGTTTGCTGGGAGCTAGCTTGATAATTATATGATGAAGACATATGTGCACAAATTTTCAGCTATGCTAATTTGTGCTTCCTGTATATATAATTTTCAGCTATGTTTAGATGGAAGGTAATGATTCAATCTCTTATTCTTGAGGAAATGAACTGAAGTTTGCAAATGGCAAAGCTAATTCTCAAGAACTTGTTTGTGTATATATAACTATGATGAAACTGTGTGAGCGGCTTCTACGTAACGTACCTGGGCGCAGTAGTTGCTCAAGGGCGATCCAAACCAGCCTCGCTCCTTCTCTTCTAGTATTGGAGGGAGGGAGAGCGAGAGAGACAACACCCGGCAGTTCAGATCTATGATAACTGGGTACCCGTGGAGGTGGAGAAATGCTACTCTGGTCTGGACACGCCAGCATCTGCTTCTGCCGTATCCACGGTGCACACGACTTCATGATTAATTCGGATGACCAGGACAGACAGCATATACCCGACAGTCTGTAAATGGTTATTCGTCCTATGTACTTTGTGGGACCATTGCTAGACTGAAGAGATTTGTCTCATTTATATCAAAAAGATGTCATGTAGACACCGACCTAACAAAACTAAAAAGATAGCAGAATGCTAACCTTTGCACAAGCCATCTTGCCGTTGCACGCCAGTACACACCGGCACTGTATAACTTAACTATTATTTACGAGCTCTGTTTAAGATCACCGGCATCCAATCAGCTAGGCAAATAGCTCTCTGTTCTACTTGTTCAACACATTCTGAGCGAAACGGCAGGGGCGCGCGTTTCCCTCGAGAGCAGTGCAATATGCCCCAAAGTCCGTCCAGTTACCATGTGTTTGGTTGATTTTGGACACTTTGCATCTGTGACCCGACTCAGTCTGGCTAAGTGAATACAGGTACGAAATCATGTTTTGTATATAGTTTGTATGCCTGCATCCTCTCCAATCTGGTTGGGCAAAAGGACACGCATTGGTGTTTGGTTAAAGGCCTGTTCTACGCAGATGCAAAGCGTTGTTGTTTGGTTATGTAGAAGACATGTGGTGGCGTAACCTCTTGTCGAGGTGGTGAGGTTATCAGCACACACATTATGATAGGCACAACAGTATTTCCATAGTCATAAGTAGTTACGTGGAAAGTCTTAAACTAATGATCCAACGCAAAATTAAACTAACACCCAACAACAAAGATAGCACACTAAGGATGGACCAGGGAAAATGCCTCCTCGTGCGGCTTGTACTTAGCCACAACCTCTATAACGTTGGTGTCGAAGACGATCACCTTGAAAACACTGGGAGTCACCACCTTGAATGTCATGAGGTAGCCTATCCTCAAGGAAAGAGCTATGGCGAAGGGGGGCCACCCTGTATCAAGGGTGAGCCTGCCATTGATGGATTGGACCGTGAAGTTCGAGGCACAACCGGTGTGTTCACCATCAGCATGACCTATGGCGGATGGTGGCCATGTGCACCATGGAGCCAATGGGCATTGGCAAACACTTCGTCGGTGGAGCCAGAATGACCTTGTAGAAGTGTGTCGGCTCTGAGTCCTCATGGAAATCCCCATAGTTCCGTGTGGCATCTTGGGGGCTTTGCCGACCTCCAACACCCCCTTGTCCTTGGAGGAGTTGCTTGCTGGAACCTCTTTAACCTTTGAGGAGTTGCCGAGGACGAGCTTCTCATTCTACATTAAATAAATGTACAAGAGGCCAATGCAGGAGCCATAGTCACAGATCAAAATGCAATACACATATGAACAGGATCAATGGAGGTCTGCTGGAAATCTACTGCACTTTCATCTTTAGCATTCATTCATCCTCACAACTCATGATTAGGCCACACTTAAAACATCATTCATTCATCCCCACAGTCGATGCATTGTTTCAACACACTTATCAATCATCGCAACATCATTCATTCATTCCACCCACCTACCTCTTCACCTCCAAAGCACCCATCTCCCCCTCTCTGATGCTCAACAAGGTGTTCACTGTCTAGATCTATTAATCGTCGCTGCAGGTGAGAGTGGATAGAGGGGAGAGTGAGTGGTGGGAGAATGGTGAGGTGATTTATGCCGCCGCTTCGGGAACCAATGCGGCATCATACACGTGCCCCCGAGCAAAGTCATGTCCTCATGCAAAACCGCTACTCACATTACCAAAATGTCACCTATGACGTGTTCATGGCGGCCAGGATGCTACGTCTCTACTTCCAAGCCAGCCCCATCATGATGGTGAGCCATGCCCACTATACGACATCACCAACAACAAAGACGCCACCAGACGCGTGGCCAAATGGGAAATTGAGCTCCTGCTGAGGGAGTCCTGGATTAGGGGGTGTCCGGATGGTCGGACTATGACCTTTGGCCGGACTCCTGGACTATGAAGATACAAGATTGAAGACTTCGTCCCGTGTCCGGATGGGACTTTCCTTGGCGTGGAAGGCAAGCTTGGCGATACGGATATGTAAATCTCCTCCCATTGTAACTGACTCTATGTAACCCTAACCCTCTCCGGTGTCTATATAAACCAGAGGGTTTTAGTCCGTAGGACAAACAACAATCATACCATAGGCTAGCTTCTAGGGTTTAGCCTCTTTGATCTCGTGGTAGATCTACTCTTGTACTACCCATATCATCAATATTAATCAAGCAGGAGTAGGGTTTTACCTCCATCGAGAGGGCCCGAACCTGGGTAAAAACATCGTGTCCCTCGTCTCCTGTTACCATCCGCCTAGACGCACAGTTCGGGACCCCCTACCCGAGATCCGCCGGTTTTGACACCGACATTGGTGCTTTCATTGAGAGTTCCTCTGTGTCGTCATCTTTAGACCCGATGGCTCCTCCGATCATCAACAATGATGCAGTCCAGGGTGAGACTCTTCTCCCCTGACAGATTTTCGTATCCGACGGCTTTGCATCATGGGCCAATTAAGCTGGCCATCGGAGCAGATCGAAGCTACGCCCCGCCATCAGGTCAGATTTGGAAGTTTGAACTACACGGCCGACGTCCGCGGAGACTTGATCTTCGACGGGTTCGAGTCACAGCCAAGCGGGCCGCACTGTCACGATGGGAATGATCTAGCTCTGCCGCCGAACTGTGCCCTGGAGGCCGCACCAGTGTCCGCTCCGACCCTTAGTTCGGAGTCGACTGCGCTAATCGAGGACGGGTGGCTGGACACCGCCTCGGGGGCTGCAATCTCTACGGCGATCGAGCCGAACACCATACCTGTCCTTTGCGAAGCTCGTGACTCCGAGGTGCCGGACTCCGAACCTTCCGCGCCCCTGCCAATCAAATCCGATTGGGCGCCGATCATGGAGTTCACTGCCGCGGACATCTTTCAGCACTCTCCTTTCGGCGACCTTCTGAATTCACTAAAGTCTCTATCTTTATCAGGAGAGCCCTGGCCGGACTATGGTCAGCAAGGATGGGATGCGGACGACGAAGAAATTCAAAGCCCACCCACCACCCACTTCGTAGCCACTGTCGATGATTTAACCGACATGCTCGACTTCGACTCCGAAGACATCGACAGTATGCACGCCGATGCAGGAGACGACCAAGAACCAGCGCTTACAGGGCACTGGAAGGCCACCGCGTCGTATGACATATACATGGTGGACACCCCAAAAGAAGGGAACGGCGATGGAACAACGGAGGATGACCCCTCCAAGAAACAGCCTAAGCGCCGGCGTCGTGGCGCCGCCTAAATCCCGCCACAACAAAACGGTGATTTCGCACGGAGATAATAACACCCCGGACAGTGCCGAAGACAATCCCCTCCAGCAGGATTCAGCGCAGGAGGATGGAGAAGCCAGCCCTCATGAGAGAGCGGCAGACAGAGAGGTAGAGGACGATAATTACATGCCTCCCTCCGAAGACGAGGCAAGCCTCGACGACGCACTTAATTTGTCGTGCCTGAGGATCCCGTCGAACAAGAGCGTTTCAAACGCAGGCTTATGGCCACGGCGAGCAGCCTCAAGAAAAAACAACAACAACTTAGAGCTGACCAAGACTTGCTAGCCGACAGATGGACTGATGTCCTTGCGGCTGAAGAGTACGAACTCGAACGCCCCTCCAAGAGCTACCCAAAACGCAGGATGCTACCCCGATTAAAGGAGGAAGCACAAAGACATACATCACCAGCGCATGATGCGGCTGACTGGCCACCTCGTGGCCGCGACAGAGAGGCCTCTCGGCCCTCCACTCAAGCCGCACCCCGGCGCCGCTGGAAGAATACCAAGGCACGGGGAAATGCGCCAGACCTGCGAGATATATTGGAGGGCAGGGCAAGGCAAACAAGATCGATCTATGGATCATGTGGGCGCCCCATGACACGTGACGATAACCGTCACGCCGGATATGGTAAATCCGGCTGGGCCAAACACAGTAGACAAAGCTCATTTGAGCTACGTCGTGATATAGCCCAATACAGAGGCGCCGCACACTCACTATGCTTCACAGATGAAGTAATGGATCATCAAATCCCCGAGGGTTTCAAACCCGTAAACATCGAATCATACGATGGCACAACAGATCCGGCGGTATGGATCAAGGATTATCTCCTTCATATCCACATGGCCCGCGGCGATGATCTACACGCCATCAATACCTCCCACTCAAGCTTAAAGGACCAGCTCGGCATTGGCTTAACAGCTTGCCAGCATAATCAATTGGTTGTTGGGAGGACCTGGAAGCCGCATTCCTCGACAACTTTCAGGGCACCTATGTGCGACCACCAGACGCCGATGACCTAAGCCACATAATTCAACAGCCAGAGGAATCGGCCAGACAATTCTGGACACGGTTCCTAACCAAGAAAAATCAAATAGTCGACTGTCCGGACGCAGAGGACCTTGCAGCCTTCAAGCATAACATCAGTGACGAGTGGCTTGCCCGGCACCTAGGACAGGAAAAGCCGAAATCCATGACAGCCCTCACAACACTCATGACCCGCTTTTGCGCGGGAGAAGACAGCTGGCTAGCTCGTAGTAATAACATGACCAAGAGCCCTGGTAATTCGGATACCAAGGACAACATTGGCAGGTCACGTCGCAACAAGCAAAAGCGCCGCATTAACGGCGACAATGCTGAGGATACGACAGTTAATGCCGGATTCAGAGGCTCTAAACCCGGTCAGCGGAAAAAGCCATTCAAAAGAAATACTCCGGGCCCATCCAATTTGGATCGAATACTCGATCGCTCGTGCCAGATACACGGCACCCCCGGAAAACCAGCCAACCACACCAACAGGGATTGTTGGGTGTTCAAGCAGGCAGGCAAGTTAAACGCCGAAAACAATGACAAGGGGCCGCATAGCGATGACGAGGAGGAGCCCCGGCCGCCGAACAATAGGGGATAGAAGGGCTTCCCCCCACAAGTGCGGACGGTGAACATGATATACGCAACCCACATACCCAAAAGGGAGCAGAAGCGTGCACTCAGGGACGTATATGCGTTGGAGCCAGTCGCCCCAAAGTTCAACCCATGGTCCTCCTGCCCGATCACTTTTGATCGAAGGGACCACCCCACTAGCATCCGCCATGGCGGATTCACCGCATTGGTTCTAGACCCAATCATTGACGGATTTCACCTCACTAGAGTCTTTATGGACGGCGGCAACAACCTGAACCTGCTTTATCAGGATACAGTGCGAAAAATAGGCATAGATCCCTCGAGGATTAAACCCACAAATACGACCTTTAAAGGCGTCATACCAGGTGTAGAGGCCAACTGTACAGGCTCAGTTACACTTGAGGTGGTCTTCGGATCCCCGGATAATTTCCGAAGCGAGGAGTTAATCTTCGACATAGTCCCGTTCCGCAGTGGCTATCACGCACTGCTCGGACGAACCGCATTTGCAAAGTTCAATGCGGTGCCGCACTATGCATACCTCAAGCTCAAGATGCCAGGCCCTCAAGGAGTCATTACGGTCAATGGAAACACCGAACGCTCTCTCCGAACGGAGGAGCATACGGCGGCCCTCGCGGCGGAAGTACAAAGCAGCCTCTCAAGGCAATTCTCCAGTCCGGCCATTAAACGTCCGGACACCGTCAAGCGCGCCCGGAGTAACCTACAACAAGACCGCCTGGCACGTTCCGAGCATGCGTAGCAATGCGGCCCCAACCCCAGCCCTCGCGAAATTGCGAAACCAGTACTACACGTACATAACTACGCTTTGGAAATACCATGGGCATAGGGGGAGGGGCACGACCACGGCATGCCCAAAATGCGGCTGAACCGCACCAGGGGCTCCCGATTTTGTCATTCTTTTTTTTCTTACTTTCAAGACTCCACTTTTCGGAAGGCCTGTCCGGCAGCACAATCTCCGAACACACGATGCAACAGCCAGGGAGGCAGAAAGCTACGTCGAGTGTCCAGGTGGTCTCTATAACAAGCAGTATACTTGTTTCACATGTCATTCCGCAACTCGCCCCTGGAGGGGGACATGTTAAATAGTCCCATCTCTTGCTTATCGCACTATTTGTATCGTTCTGCTTTTACCGCAGACTTTTCGAATAAACAGTACATAGCTTTTGTCTATTATTGCATTCCTTTTTTATAAAAATATGTTCAGTTATGACATTATGCAACCGTACACTTTGGTACGGCCAATACACCAGGTGCTTACGTACCCCAGAATATGGTGTGAGAAGTTCGAACACTCTCATGAGTGCGGCACCCCGAACTTATAGCATTATATGCATCGGCTCCAAATCATGTCTTGGGTCAATAGTTGGGTTTGCCTGGCTCCCATGTTTTGGTACCTTATGTTCTGTTATATCGGCTAAGGTAGCACTGGGAGAACCACCGCGATTGTGCCCCGGTTGAGCTGGGCTAAGCACCTCAGTGGAGAAAGCTAAAACTGACCGTCATGATAGGGCGAGAGCTGGTCGCTGTTCAAGAGGTTTTCGAGTCCCTAAAAACTTATGCCGCTTAGAGCAAGGAGTCGGCTTTGTCCGGCCTAGGCGTGGATAGCGCCCCGAACTCAGTCTTCCGAATACTAGGGGCTTCGCCGAAATTTAAAATTATAGAATTCTATGGCTAAGTGAGAGTGTTCAAGCATTATAGTCCGATTGCCTTATTCGTTGTGTTGAGCGCCTCCCTCGAAGGACCCAATAATGGGAAAAAGAGTGCTCAAGTTTATCCCGAACACCCCAGCACTCGTGGCATGGGGGCAGAAGCCGACGACTCGCCATCTCTTAAATTTAATAAACGGCCGCACATAAGGTAATATTTTAAATTCAAAAGTGTTGCTTAGCGCAGATGAACAAGTTTTCAGCGTACAGGATCACAAATACGAGTTTACTCAAAAATTACATCTTTGGAGCACTCATCCGCTATACGGCGGGCACACTTCAGGACGCCCTCATAGTACATCTCGGGCTTGCGATGCTCCTTGCCCGGTGGTGGTCCGTCCATCACCAGCTTCTCAGCGTCCATCTTGCCCCAGTGCACTTTAGCACGGGCAAGGGCCCTACAGGCACCTTCGATGCATACGGAGCGCTTGATGACTTCAAGCCTTGGACAGGCATCCACCAGCCGCCTTACCCGCCCGAAGTAGCTCCCAGGCATGGCTTCCCCAGGCCACAGCCGGACGACGAGACCCTTCATGGCCTGTTCGGCCACCTTATGGAGCTCGACCAGCTGCTTTAGCTGGTCGCTCAAGGGCACCGGGTGTCCGGCCTCAGCATAGTGAGACCAGAACACCTTCTCTGTCGAGCTCCCCTCTTCAGCTCGGTAGAATGCGGCAGCGTCAGACACACTTCGGGGAAGATCTGCGAACGCTCCTGGAGAGCTCCGGACTCGGGTAAGTAACAAGTAATTCACTTTCACGTGCTTGCTTTGCATAAGAATGCCTTACCCGCCGCTATCTTCTTCATCGCCTCAATTTCCTAGAGGGCTTTTTGGGCTTCGGCCTTGGCATATTTGGCGCTCTCAAGCGCCGAGGCGAGCTCGGACTCTCGAGTCTTTGAGTCAAGCTCCAAACTCTCGTGTTTTTCCACGAGAGCCTGGAGCTCTTGCTGCACCTCCGCCACCCGCGCCTCCTGCTTTTCTCGCTGGGTATGCTCCATGGCCGCATTTTCTTCGGCCTTGGACAGCGCTTCCTTCAGGGTCGCCACCTCGTTCGTGGCCCTTGCAATACCCACGTCGGTCCTGTCATTTTTTGCAACCACATCTTTTTTTATATACTTACATAAGGTATTACTTACCTTCCTTGTCCTCGAACTGCTTCTTGGCAAGGCCGAGCTCGTTCTCGGACTGCTCGAGGCTCTGCTTTAATGCATTGACCTCCGCAGTCAGTGCGGCAAAGGTCAGCAGCACAGCCTGCATTCCCAAATTGACATACTTATGTTAGACTCCTGCGTATATCTTTTAGATCCTCAGTTCAGCTTTTCTTTCCGAACACCAAACTGAGCATCAGGGGATACTGTCTATGCGGTAATATTTTTACATATCTTAAATACATACCTCAAAGCCTATTAGAAGGCTGGCACAGGTTTCGGTCAGCCCGCTCTTGGCGGACTGAACCTTCTGGATCACCACACTCATAATAGTGCGGTGCTCCCCGTGGATGGAAGCGCCGTTAAGCACCTCCAGCAAATTATCCGGTGCCTCCGGTTGGACGGAGGTCACCGGCGTCGTAGGCTTGCCCTTCTTACGTGGGGGCCGCCTGCCGGACTCCGGAACCACTGAAGGTTCCGGTGCGGAGTCCGGTCCAGGGCCGGACTTAGAGCCCTTTGGGGTTTTTCCCCTTTGCGCCTGGGATCCGGGAGGTTGCCTTGCGGCGCCTCCAGGACCACCTCCTCCTGGCCTGGCCCCTTTTGGGACGCCACCTCGGCATCATCCGTAGCGCGAGGAGAGGAGGCGGCCGGAAGTGAAGTGCTGTTCACATCCGACGAACCCAGGGAACCGCTCGACGAAGCGTCGAGCCCGGCCTTGGGCGGACTGCATGATTATATTCGGCGTCAGAAGGTATTGTGCAATGAAAAAGCGCCATGAGTTACTCTGGTATCCGGATACTTACGATTCCGCCAGGGGCTTGGCCCTGGGTGGCCACTCTTCATCGCCGTCGTCGGCGTTGGTGGAGTAGTCCGGAGGGAGGGTCCTTCCCTTCTTGGACCCCCCGGCCCCCCTAGTTGGGGCGGCCTTCCTTTTCTTCTCTCCCCCCGCTGGGGGAGAGACCTCTCATTCCTCCTCCTCGTCTTCACGGAGGAGTCCGCCTCGGAGTCATCGGACGATGAGTCCGACACCACCTGGCGCCGGGAACTCCTTCGAGTTCCCGTGGCCTTCTTCTTGGCCTTCTTCTCCGGCACCACGTAAGGTGCCGGAGCCAGCAGCCCCGTCAAGCGGGCGTCCGCTGGGTCTTCTGGCAAGGGAGCCGGACAACCAATCTGCCCGGACATCCTCTGCCAATCCTGTCAAAGGTAAGGGAGTTTAGATCCCGCATAGAGTCAAACTATGAAAACAAGTGTCTCGTAAAGGGCAAAATAGCTAACCACTTTGGCTTGATGTTGCGCGCTGAACCCGCGATCTTCGGTAGCGGATGCGGGAGCCTCGACGCCCTTGAACAGGACCTTCCAGGCATCTTCGTACATCGTGTCGAAGAGCCTGCTCGGGGTTTGGTGTTGTGCCGGATCAAACTCCCACAAGCTGAAAGCCCGTTGTTGGCACGGGAGGATCCGGCGGATGAGCATGACCTGGACTACGTTGACGAGCTTGAGCTTCTTGTTCACCAAGTTTTGGACACAGGTTTGGAGTCTGGTCAACTCTTCCGAATTACCCCACGACAGGCCCGTCTCTTTCCAGGAGGTGAGGCTTGTAGGGAAGCCAGATCAGAATTCGGGGGCCGCTGCCCATTTAGGGTCACGCGGCTCGGTGATGTAGAACCACCCCGATTGCCACCCCTTTATGGTCTCCACGAAGGAGCCCTCAAGCCATGTAACGTTGGGCATCTTGCCCACCATGGCGCCTCCACACTCCGCTTGGGGGCCGCCCACTACCTTCGGCTTGACATTGAAGGTCTTCAGCCCTAAGCCAAAGTGGGGCTGGATGCAGAGGAAGGCCTCGCACACGATGATGAACGCCGAGATGTTGAGGATGAAGTTCGGGGCCAGATCATGGAAATCCAGGCCATAGTAGAACATGAGCCCCCGGACAAATGGATGAAGTGGAAAACCTAGTCCGCGGAGGAAGTGGGTGAGGAACACCACCCTCTCATGGGGCCTGGGGGTGGGGATGAGCTGCCCCTTGTCGAGGAGCCGGTGCGCGATGTCATTGGACAAGTATCCGGTCTTCGGACATGGCTGGAGAAGGTTGAGGTAAGATGTGCGGACTTGGGCGCTGGAGCTCAAGTGCGCGAAAATGGATAAGCAAAGGAGGAAGAAGGCGTAGATGGAAAAGGTGGATTCTTATCCCCTTATACGGGCGAACGAAACTATGTGCCCCCACCAGCCTGGTAAAACTCGCTTATCTCCCAAGCGCCGTAAATTAATGGCACGGTTGGGTTACCCACGCCCGTATTGATGAGAATCCCGGAATAAGGGGACACGATCTCTGCTTCAACAAGACGTGCCAAGGAAACCGCCTCGCTAAGTGCGCTGAGGTGGGACAGTAAAAACGATTCAAATAAAGGCTTGGCCGTGGTGTGATGTCACGCTGCGGAATACGTCAGCAGGTTGAATTTGTGTAAATATTATTCTCTCTACGGTGGTATGTGGAAATTATTTTGCAGAGCCGGACACTATCCTTGTGTTCAAAATCTTCTATGAAGTATTCGGAGGAGGAACCTGAAGGAAATATGCCCTAGAGGCAATAATAAAGTTATTATTTATTTCCTTATTTCATGATAAATGTTTATTATTCATGCTAGAATTGTATTAACCGGAAACATGATACATGTGTGAATACATAGACAAACAGAGTGTCACTAGTATGCCTCTACTTGACTAGCTCGTCAATCAAAGATGGTTATGTTTCCTAACCATGGACAAAGAGTTGTTATTTGATTAACGGGATCACATCATTAGGTGAATGATCTGATTGACATGACCCATTCCATTAGCTTGGCACCCGATCGTTTAGTATGTTGCTACTGCTTTCTTCATGACTTATACATGTTCCTGTGACTATGAGATTATGCAACTCCCGTTTACCAGAGGAACACTTGGTGTGCTTCCAAACGTCACAACGTAACTGGGTGATTATAAAGGTGCTCTACAGGTGTCTCCGAAGGTACATGTTGGGTTGGCGTATTTCGAGATTAGGTTTTGTCACTCCGATTGTCGGAGAGGTATCTCTGGGCCCTCTCGGTAATACACATCACTTAAAGCCTTGCAAGCATTGCAACTAATGAGTTAGTTGTGGGATGATGTATTACGGAACGAGTAAAGAGACTTGCCGGTAACGAGATTGAACTAGGTATTGAATACCGACGATCGAATCTCGGGCAAGTAACATACCGATGACAAAGGGAACAACGTATGTTGTTATGCGGTTTGACCGATAAAGATCTTCGTAGAATATGTAGGAGCCAATATGAACATCCAGGTTCCACTATTGGTTATTGACCGGAAACAGTTCTAGCTCATGTCTACATAGTTCTCGAACCCGTAGGGTCCGCACGCTTAAGGTTTCGATGACAGTTATATTATGAGTTTACGAGTTTTGATGTACCCAAGTTTGTTCGGAGTCCTGGATGTGATCACGGACATGACGAGGAGTCTCGAAATGGTCGAGACATAAAGATTGATATATTGGAAGCCTATGTTTGGACATCGGAAGTGTTCCGGGTGAAATCGGCATTTTACCGGAGTACCGGGAGGTTACCGGAAACCCCCGGTGACCTAATGGGCCTTAGTGGGCCTAGTGGAGAAAGAGGAGAAGGGGCCAAGGGGCAGGCAGCCTCTCCCCCAAGTCCGAATAGGACAAGGAGGGGGGCGCCTTTCCTTTTCCCCCTCCTCCTTCCCCCAAGTCCTAGTCCAACTAGGGGGAGTCCTACTCGGTGGGGAGTATGACTCCTCCAGCGCGCCTCCTCCTAGGGCCGGCCGCACCCCCCCTTGCTCCTTTATATACGGGGGCAGGGGGGCACCCCATAGACACACAAGTTGATCTACGGATCGTTCCTTAGCCGTGTGCGGTGCCCCCCTCCACCATATTCCACCTCGGTCATATCGTCGCGGAGTTTAGGCGAAGCCCTGCGCCGGTAGAGCATCATCATCATCACCACGCCGTCGTGCTGACGAAACTCATCCCCGACACTTTGCTGGATCGGAGTCCGGGGATCTTCATCGAGCTGAACGTGTGCTGAACTCGGAGGTGCCGTATGTTCGGTACTTGGATCAGTCGGATCGTGAAGACGTTCGACTACATCAACCGCGTTGTGATAACGCTTCCGCTTACGGTCTACGAGGGTACGTGGACAATACTCTCCCCTCTCGTTGCTATGCCATCACCATGATCCTTGCGTGTGCGTAGGAATTTTTTTGAAATTACTACGTTCCCCAACAGAACCCGCCTTACAATGCCGAAGACAATTTGCGCGCCGGACTCGTCGTCATTGAAGCCTGGTTCAGGGGCTACTGAGGGAGTCCTGGATTAGGGGGTGTCCGGATGGCCGGACTATGACCTTTGGCCGGACTCCTGGAGTATGAAGATACAAGATTGAAGACTTCGTCCCGTGTCCGGATGGGACTTTCCTTGGCGTGGAAGGCAAGCTTGGCGATACGGATATGTAGATCTCCTCCCATTGTAACCGACTCTATGTAACCCTAACCCTCTCCGATGTCTATATAAACCGGAGGGTTTTAGTCCGTAGGACAAACAACAATCATAACATAGGCTAGCTTCTAGGGTTTAGCCTCTCTGATCTCGTGGTAGATCTACTCTTGTACTACCCATATCATCAATATTAATCAAGCAGGAGTAGGGTTTTACCTCCATCGAGAGGGCCCGAACCTGGGTAAAAACATCGTGTCCCTCGTCTCCTGTTACCATCCGTCTAGACGCACAGTTCGGGACCCCCTACCCGAGATCCGCCGGTTTTGACATCGACACCTGCCATCTGAGATAATATACAAGCCCCGCTCGACCATTGAGTCACACGCGATCATCAACTTCATTGTCGAATGGACCGAGGGGCAGCTGATACCGCAAAGCTTTGACCTCGAGTATTGATTGATGTACTTCGATCACTCTATGATCGTCCATGGATTGTACGGTGGTGTAATACTTATCTCTCCACTTAGTGACAAGATGAGCTACATCCTGCAGATACATTTTGCTGACTCCAATAATGTAGCTGAACATGAAGCCCCAATGCACGCCCTTCTTATGGCGACCTCGATGGGGAAATGATGGCTCATCTGCCGTTACGACTCCGACCTCGTCATTTAGTAGGTGATGAAAATATTGGACGTGAAATACCCAAAGATGGCAGCCTACAGCTCAGCAGTCTGCTAGTTGGAAGGGACATTTGATGGCATCAAACTACACCATCAAGTGCACAGACGACAGACCACATGGGTCTGGCCCACAAACCAGTGCCAACACACACCTTCCTGGAAGTCCTCCACAGGCCATCCATGCGGATATATGAAATCGTAGAAAATCCTCCGACCTCCAAAACTGCAGAGGTCGCTAGTGAAGACGACGAGGCTGGTAAGAGCGGGGCCACAGAGGAAGTTCTCGCAATTATCCTGGCCAGAACTCAACTGCTCCTCGCCTACCTCATCCATGGGCAACTCCCAGAAGACAGGAACGAAATCCACTGCATCGTTTGCTGGTCCAAGTCCTACACAGTCATCAAGGGAGAGCTCTACAAGAGAAGCCTCATAGGAATCTTCCATCGCTGCATCTCTTGCGAAGAGGGTCACATGCTGTTCCAAGATATCCACACAGGGCTTGTGGCAACCATGCAAGCCCAAGAATTCTTGTTGGCAAGGCCTTTGGCCATGTGCCCTATTGACCCCAAACCTGCATGGCCTTCCAGCGAGAAGAAGACAAAAGACAACTATGTGGCAGTTCATACAAATAACGTCCATTACTGGAGGTTAATTCCAATGATCATGTGAACAAATACATTGGGTTGCAAGTCCTCACCTCAACCCCTTGCCTTATAGAATTACCCATGCATGGCGATTGGATCGAAAGACGAACTCCTTGAAGACGACATAAAGATGAATGATTGATTCCTAATATGTCTTACAATAGTTGCCGGATGTGCTACACCGATTACAAGTATGACTAACTTGGAGAGAATGGCCGCGATGATGAAGGTGGCGGTGGCTATGAAGGTGAGATGGGAAATGACATCGATTAAGGTTGGAAGCTAGGTTATGGTTCTCCGTTTTAGCAAATGGTGTTCTCCCCATTGAGATTATGGTGTCGACCTCTTTATAGAATATGGTCAGGTGGACGCCTTGGTGTTGACGGCGTGCGATTTTCTCGTACCGTGCACCATCTTGCACTATGGATTGCTCTGGTGCCTCATATTGACTTGCCTCTTCCACCAAACTTTGTATTTCCTTGCATAAGATGATATTCTTCTATATTTATGCCCTTTCAGTAGGAGAGTCCTGCTGACAGGTTTGATCAATATTTATGCCCTTTTTCTTGTGGAAACACATTAAACAAAGGATTGTGTGACTTATCGCATTCTTTAGTCATTAGTCTCAACATTGGACTGGTTCTCTTGGAAATTCTGAAATTATTCGGTTTAAACAACGGTATGATGAGTGTAAAAATATAACTAATTCCCCATTACAAGAAATATGTCAACTTGTGGCCATCGCTATTGGTCACTGAATAGTCATTGTTTTTCATTTGCGACCTTTTTATGACAAAAAAAATTGGTCAAAAGCTAACCGTCTTCAAAGAAACTTAACGACCTTCTCCGTGATATGGTCGTAGAAGGCAACGACGAAAACAAAAGGTCATTGGTCCTACGACCTTTTGTTTTGGTCGCTGGTTGTTTGCCTAGGCCATGTCAGATCCAACATGGCAAGCTGGCGTGGCAAAATTGCGACCAAATGAAAAGGTCGTTGATTAGAATCAGTTCGGTCCAGTTCGACGCTTTACTTGGGCCAAGCCAACAATTCAACCTTTTATATAATTTTTTTCTATCAATTTTTGGTTGGCTTCACGTGCCAAGCACAACATTTTAGCATTTTTATTTTCTAGACCATGGCCTTTTCCTACCCGTTTCTTTTTTGGGCCTCGGCCTTTTTTACGAATTTCTATTTAATTTTCAGCATTAATTGCTGCCAATATATTTCGGGCCTGTTTTCAAAGCCCAAATAGGTTAGGTCCAATAGACATTTCAGCACTTTTTCCATTTGGACCATGCCTCTTCTTTTGTAGAATGGACATACACAATCAGCGCAAATTCAATATAACATATACTTTTTCGGCCACTTGCAGCCCAAGAATGCATTTCAAGTAAACAACGAATATTATAGTGAGTATGTGTACATAACTACCAGCATTCGAGTAACATGTGCAAAAGTACATCAAAATTCTCAACAAATTTAGCATTACAAGTCAATAACATATAAAGCAAGTCGCTAACTGGGGCTTCAAGCTTTCTCCGAATTTCTTCGGCTAGAATTCCTGTAAATGAGAGGAACATCACATGTTTAGAGTCTCAACATAGGCAATATTTGTTAGGAATAAAATAGAAAAAATAATTTAAGAACCATGCAGGAGCCTAGGTTTTACTATCATTTTGACACTAGAGTAACATCCAAGAATATCACGAGTTGATGCATTATTCTAGCATAACCAAATTAGAAACATCCCTTGTTGTTCTATTTTAACCTTACTACTACCTTCATTCCTAAATATATGATGTCTTGGTTCATTTCAGTAATTTAGAAAGAGGGGTGATGGGGCACAAAACCTTGAGTCATTGTTGTGGGGTTGTGGCTGACGAAGGTTACCCTTTGGGGCCCCAACGGCAGCTCCGGAAGATGCAGAGCAACACCTCCAACAACCGCAGTAATAGAAACAACACCAATAATGACTCGAGTGACATTTCAGATCATCATTAAAGAATAAAATATTAAGACACAAGAAACCAATATAGCTTCAGCATTAGATTTTAGCTTTTTCTATCTAAGTACAAATAGCAAAATGGAACATAGGCAGGTTGATTATATTTGACAGAGCTAACTGAACAAAAAAGAGAACATAGCGCTGCGACTTATTGAGGACAGAAATAATAATGTTTGATACATAATTTTGTAATATGGGGATCAGTAAGCTCCTCTCTTAGTGCTATGGAGATTAAGAGCATGCACACAGAAATCTAATTGGCAAACAAAACATACTGGTCGTAGTTCTTAACACAGAACAAACTGGCAAATGATAATGTTTGTTACAACAGTTAACAGGGTAGTAGCTCAATAAATACAGGCATCAGAACTTATATGAAAGAAACGAGTTGTAAGTGTATAAAGAGTGATTGACATTCATTCCAAATACATGGTAGTTTCTTCTAACATTTTGTACTATCAAGTAAGCTCTCACAAGAAAGATGCCCCAATAAATAAGCTGAATGGGTGACAAACTGAATAGTGAAACAAGTTGATAGTTGTACTCTATAGTGTTTACGCACAGTGAAACTGAATGCATTTCAGATCATGTTGCATGCATTTGCATAGTGAGTGGGTGTCATTTCTTAACACTGGCAATGTGGTTGAACATAGCAATACTAGGAATGAGACGCCCCATACACTGCAGATCAGTGATGCAATATAGCACTAGTTTCACTTTAGCATCTATGCCTAATTATGCAGGTATGTTGGATGACTTGAGGAAAAAAGGAACTACAGGGGAATGGAGGATGGAGAGGGACAGGGGGGGTGCTACCTGCAGGAAGACATTGGCGGCTCCAAAGATGGCGTTGAAGTGTTCCACATGCTGGGCGCAGAGGGGAGGGTCGCTGGTGGAAGAAGTGGCATTCGTGCACCCTACGCAAGACACAAGATGAGTAAGACCAGGGAATCTGAGCAGCAGCAGTAGGGGAAGGGGAAGGACGGAGGTGCATACCTCGCTGGGAGATGCAGCCTTTGCTCGTCAAGAGAGCAGGGGCGACCGGAGTTGCCGCGGGAGGCCGAGGCCACCAGCAGCCCACCGATGACGGCTGTCGTCGGTGAGAGGGTCAACCTTTCGAGGTTAAGAGATCATACCAGATCGAGCACCTTGAAGATGGCCTTGTCGTAACACGCCTTGGCCTCCTCCGCGAGCACCTAGCAGGAGCAGAGCAAAGTAGGGAACCAGTACTTGTCCATCTAAACAAACACAGAACTACAATGCTTGAGATACAGGTATGCTGCAAGAAAAGCAGGTAATGTGATGATAGTGTGAGAGCACTGTAGCTTTATTAGAAAAAAGAACATAAAGTAGCAATGGTTAAGTTACATAACTTCATAGTAGTAACCTGCCACAACTCACCGTTGATGTGCTTCAAGATGTCAAAAGCATAGATGTAAGATTGGTCCTTGTACTCTGCAACAATAGGGGATAAAATTGCATAAGCTTTGAATTTTCACCGAATAAGTTGGACAGAAAAGATAAATGGACATTACATATACAAGTGGGTAAGCTCGGGTTACCTGAGTTGTCGACCAGAGGTGGCTTCCACTTGGTCCTTGCTGTTCAGGTTCTTGATTTTCTGAATACACAGAAGTCTCATCTCAGAACTTGTAATACACATTGCTGCTTATCTAAGCAAATTAACTACCTAGTCATATTTCCATGCAATATATAGTTCATGGTATACCTTCTATTTTCATGGTCCCTTGAACTGGTTTGGAATGGTTGGAGTTGTCCATTTCCCATCTTATACAATCTGCACATTCAAAGAGAACAAACAATATGTTAAACATAGATGAGTAGAAAATACACACTACTCAACGAAAGTACTAATGTGCAGATAGTACTCGAATAAATCAAAGAGGCAGAAACCAGATATCTTCAATGCATGTACCATTTAATTAATAGGAAACCAGAGAATAAGTTGCCAAGTGCTAGCTAGGAGTTCAGGTATGCATAAACAAAATATTTGCATTGTATGCATAAACAAGTATCTATATTATAAGCAAGTATAGGAGTGCCACTTCAAGTGAATGCCGGACATCACATTACACACACTCAAAATTAAAAGTCGGGCATCCAATGTACATCAGTACACAAATAGTGTTCTCAGATCATAAGCATGGGTTGTTGAAGGAAACTTACTAATTAAGAGCATAGTTGTGTCTGGTATCCAGTAAAACTACAAAAGCAAATTGTAGAGAAATTAAGAAATCAAAGCAGATTGATCTTTGGTTCCATCTCATCTGAAAAATATGCAGTAAAATTGCATCAAAATATCACCTAACTAATCCATCAAAATTGCATTCAAATAAAATTGCAGACTACTGTAATGGACAGATGCAAACTGACGAACATGTGAATGTACAGAAGATGGGTGGAGGGAGGCAGGGAGGGGGACAGAGAACAAATTGGCCCGGTCGTCGCTGGAGGAGCTGAGCACCTTGCATCCAGGTCATGTTCCTGCGTCCTTCTCCTCACTGAGGACCTTGCCGCCGAAGGATCTGAACCTGGTGCGGAGAACACGGCCGGTCCAGAGAGAGAGAGAGAGAGAGAGAGAGAGAGAGAGAGAGAGAGAGAGAGAGAGAGAGAGAGAGAGAGAGAGAGAGAGAGAGAGAGAGAGAGAGAGAGAGAGAGAGAGAGAGAGAGAGAGAGAGAGAGAGAGAGAGAGAGAGAGAGAGAGAGAGAGAGAGAGAGAGAGAGAGAGAGAGAGAGAGAGAGAGAGAGAGAGAGAGAGAGAGAGAGAGAGAGAGAGAGAGAGAGAGAGAGAGAGAGAGAGAGAGAGAGAGAGAGAGAGAGAGAGAGAGAGAGAGAGAGAGAGAGAGAGAGAGAGAGAGAGAGAGAGAGAGAGAGAGAGAGAGAGAGAGAGAGAGAGAGAGAGAGAGAGAGAGAGAGAGAGAGAGAGAGAGAGAGAGAGAGAGAGAGAGAGAGAGAGAGAGAGAGAGAGAGAGAGAGAGAGAGAGAGAGAGAGAGAGAGAGAGAGAGAGAGAGAGAGAGAGAGACAAAAGAGAGAGAGAGAGAGAGAGAGAGAGAGAGAGAGAGAGAGAGAGAGAGAGAGAGAGAGAGAGAGAGAGAGAGAGAGAGAGAGAGAGAGAGGACGTGCCTGCCGGCGTTGGGAAGGTGGCGCAGCCGAGATGGCCCGGCAACCTCAACCCTAGCGGACGGCGAGGGCCGGCGGGGCAACAGACGATGGTAGGGCCTGCTCGGGATGAGGAGGCGGCCCCGGCGATGGGCGGGGAGGAGGAGGTGGATCGCGGCGGTGCCGGAGGCCATGGCGGGAACGGGAAGCCGCGCCGCTGTCTGTGGCTCATGGAAAGATCCGGCGACCCTGAGGCACATCCAGCAACCCCGAGGTCACATTGAGTGGCCCCGTCCATCTCGGAGGTCAAGGCGAGAGAAGGTGGAGGGCATGGTGGAGAAGGGAGCGAGGGGCTCAGGCGCGAGGGTTTGTTGGGCTCGGTGCGAGACGTCACATCATGGTAGTCTGGCGCCTTCGATGGCGACGACGAGTAGATGGGGACGAGGAGTTGGCGCCGTCTGTGGCGGCGAGGAGATCTGAGTTAGGGTTGCGGGAGGAGGAGGAGTGCGATGGGATCTGAGTTCGGGTTGAAGGAGGAGGAGTGCGACGGGAGAGTGAGGCCGGCAGCGGGTGGGTGGGTGTGGGTGGGTTGGTGGGACGAGGGGTGAGAGGGTGCGGGACGTTGGATCTGGGTGTATCCGACAGTCTCTGATGCTTGATCCGCGTGACATGTCTATAGACCAATCAGAATGAAGTACATGCTTTGATGATGTTATGACCATCTAAATTGGTCATAATCGATTAACAATAGTCATCTGCTACCAGTCACTCAGATGATTTCTCTACCTGGCTAGCCGCCCGATCTGTCGATTGGTGGTCGTTCGATCACATCAATATGTCACGACAACACCGAGCGTGAAAAACTTCAACGCAGCGCCAATGACATCCCCACGAAGCTCCATTGTAGCTCTCAACGGCGCGCCAAGAGCTCAAATGCAGCACCACAACACCCGACGAAGCTCCATTGCAGAGTCGGGGATATCCAACGCGGCACCACAGCGCCCGGCGATAAGTTTCCTTCTCTTTTTTGACAATTTTTATTTAAGTTTCCTAATAAGTAGTAGTACTGGAAGTTACCGGAGGAGTTATGTTTCAACGTTTTTTTTCTCGAACTCAAAGTTAACATGCCGGTTGAACGTAAGTAATAAGGTCCGCGGTGCATAAATATCATGTCAAAGTTACCATGGGGTGTACATAAGTTATCATGTCTTCGTATGTAAAATAACATGTCATTTGCCAAATTACCATGATATGTTCAACAACTCCTCACGCCCACCTCGGCCTTCAAAGTTTCTTGGATCAGGGTACATAAGTTATCAAGTCTGCGGTGTGTGAGTTACCATGCTATTCACAAAAGTTATCGAGAGGATATTCCATCAACTCCCCCCCCCCCCCTCTCAACCCCGTCGCCAAAGTTATCAGGACCGGGGTACATAAGTTATCAGGTCTACGATGTGTGAGTTATCATGGTATTGACACAAAACATACGGAGGGGATATTTCGTCAACTCTCACCCCACCCCCGTCGCCAAAGTTACCAGGACCGTGGTACACAAGCTATCAGGTCTACGATGTATGAGTTACCATGCTATTCAGTATTCACACAAAAGTTACCGGGGGTACATAAGTTGTATACTTTTCACTATGGGTATTTGTACGTGAGTTATCAGGTCCGATATGAGTGTACAACCATGTTATTGACACCAAAGTTACCAGGATATATTTTTGAACAACTTTTATCTTGGGGGTGAAAAAGTACCCATGGTGTTTGTACATGAGTTATCATCGCTGATGTGCACATATTATCATGCAATTTACAATGAAGTTATCGGGGGGTATGTTTTTCAAAAACTTTTATCTCGGAGTCGAACTTTATCGTGGTGTTTGTATGCGAGTTATCAACTTTTATCCCTGGCCATTTTTCAACAAAAAGAATCATGGGTCAAAGTTATCGTGCTGTTTGTACCTAAGTTATCAGGTCGGGAATCCTATATTATCATGTTATTTACATAAAAATTATCAGTGGTATATTTTTCCCTCATATCATAGTTACCGCGGTGTTTGGTGTTTGAATGTCAGTTATTAGGCCACGATGCATTGCTTTTAATAGAGCAAATGTTCATCAATGTCTAGGTATTAGTACAAGGAGACGCTCTCAGATTACAACCCAGTGCCTGAGTTGTCTAAAAAGAAAAAACCCAATGCCTGAGACAAGAGCCGTGGCAAAAGACCACCGACCAGAGACTGACTGACACATGCAACGTAAAAAGAAACAGCGCGAGGCGGAGGACCCCGGCCCTGGGAATGCTCACTTTTTCCCTCAAAAGTAAAGAAAAAAAAAGAGAATGCTCACTTTTGACTGGCTCTTAGAGGATTTGACACACACTGAAACATCATTAACAAGCCACCACCTGCACCACAGACCCCACCCGTACGTACGTCGTGGGTCCCGTGACAGTGAAGGGAGCGGCTGCATCTCGGTCGGAGTAAAGCAAAACGCGCTTGACGAGCTCAAACAGATGGGGCAAATGCACCATCCGATCGACTGTCGACGATCGAGAACGGACCTGCTGCCCGAGAGGCCCGGCAGATTAAAGGCCTCCCTCCCTATAGCTAGTCCCTATCCACCGGGATTGGAGGACTCCATTCCAATCCTCACACCAAGGGCGTTCACCAAGTGAGTGAGTGAGTGAGAGAGAGAGAGAGAGGATGAGCTCCTGGAAGGCTTTGGCCAGAGCAATCCTGCACACCTTGGAGAGGCTGTTTATGCCGGACGATGTTACTCGCATGGCCAGTGTGCAGCTGTGGGTGCTGCTGACGACGGTGCTACTGCTGTTGAGGTTCATCGCCGACTTCAGGGGGCCATGGTTTGCCAAGCCGGACAGGATGTTTATCGTCCTCACTTTGGAGGTACTGAGCCAGAACTTGGTGATCTACACATTAGGATTGATGCAGCTATCGGGCGCAAGGGTGAATGACTACTTCCAGGTGTGGGCGGTTCTGCTGGTCACCTTGCAGTACAGCGTCAAGATCGGGCGCCCCTACACCCGGTCCAAGCAGGTCCCATTGCTGGACCTCATGTCCTCCTTCTGGTCAGCCAATCTCCTCCGGGTGCAGACCTTCTACCTCCTCAGGGTCCCCCTCTGGTTGATCTGGTCGCTTAATGCAGTTCGCATCGTCGTGCTCTTCGTCACCACAAGTAAAGGGGAGACTGAAAACCAAGAGAGCATGAGGCTGGTGAGCGACTACATGAGCTATGAGGACGATCTCCCTGCTGCAGCTGGTGATGAGCCGGAGGAATCAGAAATGACAGGGTGCAAGTACCTTGTGCATGGGGAACACCGGGTGCTCAAGGAAGTACAAGAGGGCCGGCGGGAGGGAAGAAGAAGACTCTCTTGCTTCAGAAGGGAGAGGATAATAATCGAGTCCGACAGGAGCTACAAGATTCAGTTGGATCCAGACGGAGTCCACAAGGATCACCTCGTCACTGTGGAGAAGATATGGCGTGACACCAGCAAGAGCAGTTTGTTGGGAGGCGCAGTTGACCCTGGCAACCAGCGCAAGGACCTGTGCCTCTCGTTCGCGCTGTACAAGCTGCTCCGCCGCCGGTTCTATGATCTCCCAGTGCATGAACTCACCAGGCCGCAGGGGAAGAGGAAGATCCGCAAGCTCGTCTTCGACTACATCCTCAGGGACGTCGAGAGGGCTTTCCGCATCACAGATGTGGAGCTGTCCTTTCTCCGGGACCTCTTCTACAGCAAGCACGCCACCGTGTTCGCCGGCGGGCTCATGGTTCCACTAGGGAGCGTGCTGCTGTCGCTGTCCTTGGCCGCGGCGACGGGGTACATTTCGTATCCTGCCCGATACATACCGAGAGGATGGATCCAGCAGACCGCAACAGGATCATACACGGCGTGTTCATCACACGCCTCATGGTCGGCATCATCGTCCTCAAGGAGCTCCTGGAGATTTTTCTCTATGTGCGGTCACGGTGGGCCACGGTTCTGCTGTTGTGTAAGTACGTCCAGCATCAGTGCTTGCGGCGTCCGGTGGTGGAGATGGCCATGTGGTTCTTGCTGTTTACTTGCAGAAGAAAAGACAAATGGAGTGGGAGGATCCGTCAGCAGAACCTTCTGGTTAAATTCGGGACGCTACTCACATGCAGGATGCTACTCCATCGAGGGAAAACTAGTGGAACAACCGGCCTGAAAGATTACACCAAGATTGCAATATTAGATTCGCTCAAGAAGTTGGAAAAGGAAGGACTGGCGCTGGATAACTACTTCTCAAACGCCTTCAACTCAAGTGAGAGGGTGGTGGAGTGGCCAAGAAACCTCAAGGTAGACACTCACATCATACTGGTCTGGCATATCGCCACCAGCCTCTGTGAGATCAACTTCTTCAACACGGTCAAGGAGCTCAGGGCTGTGCAGCAACCGCGGCCTTTCGTGGACGACCCAAATGAAATTCGCCATAAAAGGAAAAACTATGAATCTGAGTGGTCTGAGCAGTATGCAACTGCAGCCACCTTATCCAACTATTGTACCTATCTGGTCAGGAAGGCACTGGTGCCGGATAATCCCATGGTTGCCGGAATGGTCCTTGATGAGGTAATCAAAGAAATTAACGAGGTTACTTCCCAATTCAGTGCAACTGTGCTTATGAAAAAGATTACACTCATGAAACTGGGAGACGTGTATAATAGCCTTATGAGGACAGTCCACAAGCCCTGCAAGAACACTGATCATTCTAGGAGATGGGGCTGGGGCCCTGACGAGGAACCGGTAAAACCAGAGGAAGGCGATCACGTGGAAGAAGAGGAAGACGATGAAGATCTTCACATTGCGTGTTCCATAACAAGGATGGGTGCAATGCTTGGGAAGCACTTGATAAAGGAGTATGAAGGACACGCGGCAGACCTGTGGAGGGACCTGGCCAACTTCTGGGCGGGGTTCCTCCTCCACTTGGCCGTGAACACCAGGGCAGCCACGCACCGGAGGCATCTCGCCGGAAACAGTGAGCTCATCACACAACTGTGGGTACTGCTCTCGCACGCCGGCTTTCGTGGGAACGCCATCCACCGCGAGCAGGGCCCAGACCAGGAGGACGTGCCTGATATCAACCATGTAGTCAATTAACCAATGAAATTTTCTTACTCGGCTCATTGCACCACCTGCCAGCAGACTTGTCGTAATTTTTTTCCTTGTATTTTTGGGTGTTTGTTCGTACTGCCATCATCTATCTTTTAATTTATGTGTGTCTACTTCAGATTGAAAATCCAGCTCCGTGTATCAATAAAGTTGTAATTATTATATACCAGTCCAAAAAATCCGCATTCCTCAAATTACCACTGCTCCGTTTTTTTTTTGTGTGGTTTCTCTCTTTCTACCTATATGTACTAGCTAGCTTGCATAACAAGGCCGGGGGGTTTGTGTTCCTCGATATCACTAGTGGATATCCAAATGAGTCAAATGACAATGCATGGTGCTGTGCAGAAAATATGTTTTGTGTTGTGGGACCTCTTTTTGAGTACATTGTCAACTTTTCTCCAACAGTTTCAAAATTGGAAGTATTATATAGTGTATCCAATAGTTTATGAGAACCATGCAGATATATACATTTGGCTCCCAGGTGGCACTACCTGCTAGTAAAAAAATCCAAAAAATTCATACATATTCATATCCAAATGTTAGTGTAGGAGTTGTCCAAGATCTGCTAGCTTAAGTTAGATCCATAGAGAGGAAATGATACAATTACCTTGATCTAAAGATCTTCCCATCTTCTATTCTTCTTTCTTCCTTCTTTTTCTATTAGCTTCTGAGCTCTGTACATCGAAAAAGCGTTTGTCCGCTTTAAAGTTTCGAGCACCTCTTGGATCCTTGAGCCATCATCCACAGTCAGGAAACTGGAGCAGATAACAGAGCCAACTTGAGAGAGAGAAAAGTAGACAGAGGAGCCATGTCATCACCAACACCTGGAAGCCAAGCACCACTATGTGAACCAGCTCCATCGCCAAGACCCCTGCCCCCTCGCCTTGAATCAAAGGGCGCCGCATCGTCAAACGATGAAGAAACTCACCTAGAGCCTAGAAGGAAACAAATGACAAAAGCGCAAGGAAAAGGCCTCCAAACACAACTTCTCACAGAGGTAGCTCGCCTAAAGAGTACCGTCACAGCAACGGGACCATCAATGCAAAGAAAAGAAGCTACTGCCAGCAACCACACCCTAACCTACGACAAGTAGGGACCATGCTCACACGATAGAGCCTCCATGGAAGGAACGACGCCATAGTGCTCACATCGTCCTATCTAACATGTCGGACCAAGGGTTTTTACCCTGAGCCCAAGGTAAAGGAGACAACCCAAGGTGCCGCCTCCAAGGAGGGGAACGACGCTCAAGAGCATCTACGTCACTAGCACCGGCAACGTCATGCAAAGCTTTCTCTTTGGAACGAACCTCCTACCACTTACAGTCCACTACTGGGAAGAAGGTTAGCGATGAAGATGAAATCCCCAAGATGTACAAGGAGTTGCCTATATGTCAGCTCCTACTCAGGGATGCCTCCCATGTGGGTTATCTTGCCGCCCACATGGCAAACATAGACCATCAACACCTGCATGGCCGCACCTTCCACAAAGGCACCACCATGCCCACCTTAGAAATTCACCGCGTCAAAGCCCAAGAAGCCAACCTAGCCCGCCTTCCATAGAGAACTGGACCACGGATGCACAGCCCGCCAGCCCCACAATGTTGTTGTGTGTTTGTTTTTCTGCAATGAATTGTCAGTTTATGATGATATCTATATATGAATTTCTTTTGGATTCTTTTAAGTTCTTTGGTGGATGATTTATAGACATATATGCACTCCAATGTATTAGTCTTACACTGACTATGTATTGATGAATGATCTCCAAGAGGGAGTTATGTATGTTAGTTGGGTTTCACCTTGCAAGTAATCTACCTCAATGAAAGAAAGAGAAAAAAGAAGTTTGTATTGTGTTACTGTCACTAAGAATAGAAAGATAGTTTGTCGAGTGTGTTTTTCCTACACTTAGTTGAAGAGGGTCTCCGATGAGAGGCTGGCGAAAAACACTCAGCAAAGAATTGGGCAGTCGCATGTTTAAATTTTTGGATAAAAACTCACACTCATATTTTTTTCTAGCCTCCCTCTCATCATCCCTGCCACCTCCCCCTTCCTATTTGCAAGGTGGACCCCAATACTGGGCATCGCGAGCTTAACTACCATTATATTGTACATATCTAGTAATGCACACTATGGAGGTGTGTGCCAGAAGATGTGTCAATGGTTTGAGTAGCTATCTAGCTATGGAGACCCGAGAGCAACAGGAAAGCCACCGAGAGTAGCCACAGAGGAGGGAACCATAGGATCAACAAGACAAAAGCCGCGGGCCATCGAGGAACCATGCCCGCAAATGAGAAAATGACTGGGTGCCCATGGCAGCCTTCACGCCACTACTACTAGGAAGGGACCACAATCCCCAACCGCTGGATCATAGATGCCGCACCACAAAAATATAGCTGCACATGCCATCGCCAAGGAACACCATCCAACAAGAATGCGGAGGAGCCAAGCACTTCCCACCACGCCGACATCATGGTCCCTCAGAACCTGACACTGTCCAAAGCTCCCGACTTTATCAACCATACTCGAATCCAAAAACATCCCCAAATAACACCTCGAAGGACGTCACAACGCGCAACCTGATGTTGCCGCCCAATCCGAGACTGATTTTTGGCTTTAGCCCGGGAGAGTGGATGGGTTTGGAGAGAAAGGGACCATGCCAGTGACTCCGAGGAGAGGGATAATGCATGAGAGCGTTGTGTCTGCCGCGCCGGACCAGCTGGCCTAGATCCAGTTTCTCCCGATCCCGGTCTACACCACCATCCACCCGACATGCCAAGATTTGGCGGCAAATGGCTGCTATCAACAAGACCAATGGGGGCAATGAATGAAGAGGAGGGAGCACACACCTAAAGATCTAGCGAAGAAGGGAAACTCAAGGCCAATTCGGGCGACCCGACACACAAGTCGGGGCTGCCACCTTAGGTCTCGATTCCACCGCAGGGGTGAAACAACGAGAGCCTTGCTGCGACCGTCACTAGCGCCCACGTGGGGCTTCCTCAATTCTATGGTTATATTTACCTTCAATAAGTAGTAATGTGAAGTTGGTTTTCGTTCAATATTTTGAGTATATGTTATGTTGTTCTGCCTCTAGTTGTGTCGTTTGAACGCTGACTGCATGATAGTTCACCATGTTCGGACCTAGGGGAAAGCATTATGGGATTAGTTCGTAGATGTTGGGTTGAGAAAGTGACGGAAACCTATATCTCAGTTTATGAGTTGTTTCGTAAGGGGGTACTTTGGATCATTTGGTTTAATGCTATGGTTAGATTCATCATAATTCTTCTCTTGTATTTGCGGATGCTTGCATGGATAGGATAATCATAGGTAGGATGTATGTTCAAGTAAGAACAACACCTTAGGTCCGGTCCACCCACAGAACAACTTATCAAAGCAATGCATGCAAGTCAATGAATCATGGTGAAAGTAACTAGAGGAAATTCCCGCGTGTCCTCGAAAATGCTTTAATCACTATAAGAAGAAGTACTTCCGGCTTTTCCTTGAAAATATTAAGGACTGGGTCACCTTGCTACTTTGGTTACTCATTACTGGCTACAGATTATTTTTACTATCAAACTATCTGCCACAACTATCTCACAACACTTGGAAAGAATACATTGCTGAAAACCGCTTATTAATTCCTTCTGCTTCTCGTTGGGTTCAACACTCTCTCTTACAACAAGGACAACGATTGATCCCATATACTTGTGGGCATTAGCCGATTTCTTCTTGAAGACGTCATCACGGTGCTCCTCTTTGTGTCTAGGTTCTGGGTGAAAACCTTTGTCCATTCTGAACTCGATAGGGGGGCCAATAGATGATATAAAATATTGGAGGGGGGCAAACAACAGTATTAGTAGCATTTTGTGCTAATAATATATCTAATATAGGAGTGATTTGAGACAAATAAAATTCAGCACGTGGGGAGCCATCGCCCTACCCCCCTTCTCTGTCACCGACACAGATCTGAGTAACGTGTACTCCCTCCGTTCCCAAATATAAGTCTTTCTAGAGATTCCAACAAGTGACTACATATGAAGCAAAATGAGTGGATCTACACTCTAAAATATGTTTACATACATCTGTATGTTGTAATCCATTTGAAATGTATAAAAATACTTATATTTAAGAACGGAGGGAGTAATCTAAATGCATGTCTAGCTATATTAGCTTCCCTATTAAAATATTCAAGCATAGCTTTGTTAAAGCCTATCATAAGCGTGTTGCAGGCCGCCGATTAAGATGCCAAGAAGCCGCCATTATTCATAATTTCTACCACCCAATTGGTTTCGATGATGAATCTGTTGGCAAGTTCAAACCCCTCACTGAGAGCATCAGCTTCGGCCATTGTTGCATTCACCACATGAGCCAGATACCTTTGTGCCCCTCCTAATAATTTCCCATTTTAATCACGGATCACCACCCCGGCCCGTTGCGCCTGTTCCTCAGTCTTCATGGAATGAACCATCCGCGTTGATCTTTAGGACACCCTCTGTGGGTCTAACCCAGCCTTCCGGAGGCTTTGCATTCGGTTTGTGACTAGCCACTTGGAATTTTTTAGCTAACACTCTGATCGACAAACCTTTGGACATGAGTTTGGATAGTCTCACCATGCACAGCCTGGCTCCTTTCCCACCAAGCTTTTTTTTTGGAAATGGAGGCGTGCCCCCGGCCTCTGCATCATTATGATGCATGGAACCATCTTATTAAAAATTCGTGAAGTCTCAAAAAGTCATAAGAGTATTACAGCTCAGAAGCGGGGCGAATCAAAAGCAAAACAAAAAGTACATGCTGACAATCACAACCGATACGGTAATATGAAGGATAAACTCCCTAGACTCCTGCCATTTTATGCGACCGCCATCCGAATCAGTTGAATATAGCCCGTGCTACCATCTTCCACTGGTTGCACCCAGTAACCAAAGGCTCCCTGGAGTCCATAGGAGTGAGTAAGGACCACATAAGGATCCAAGCGGTATCTCTGAAGATAACCTGCAAGAAAGTTAAAGTTTGTTGTCTGTTAAAAATCATATCATTCCTACAGTTCCATATAGCCCACAAAAGCGCACATATTCCAATCCGAATATGAGACACAGTAGTCCGTTCAACCCCAGCTAACCACGTCCCAAACAACAAAGCAATGTCAACTAGAGGATTAATGTTGAAGGTTATATGAATCGTTCTCCAAAGCAATTTGGCGAGTGGTCATTCAAGGAATAAATATTGTATTGCTTCATCATGATCACAAAAACAACACCGTGAACTACCTACCCATCGCCTCTTGATTAAGTTGTCCTTAGTGAGTATCACTTACTTGTGGACGAACCACATAAAGATTTTAATATGCGAAGGAACCTTAACCCTCCAAATATGTAATGATCTTGAGACTGGGTCAGAATTGATCAAATCCATATAGAACGATTTCACCATAAAAATCCCATTTTTAGCTAATTTCCATGTTATCGAATCTGGCTGGTCGGAGAGTTGAACATCAATAAATCTCCGAACCAAATGCATCCAGGCATTCCATCTCTCACCAAGTAACACACGTCTGAACTGAATATTCAAGGGAATTGTTTGGAAAACTGTGCGTACGTAATCCTCCTTACGTTGCACAATGTTATAAAGGGTGGGATATTGGCCGGCCAGGAGGGTCTCTCCTAACCACGTATCCTCCCAAAATCTTGTTGACATCCCATTACCAACCAAGAATTTGACCCTGTGAAAGAACAAGTCCTTCGTTCTCATAAGTCCCTTCCAGAATGGCGAGTCAGTTGGTCTCATGGTAACCTGGGCGAGCATTTTCGACTGTAAATATTTATTGCACAGAATTTATGCCCACATACCCTCCGGCTTTGTCTCTAACCTGTAGAGCCATTTGCTCATAAGGCATTTATTCTAGATTTCTAAGTTCTCAATACCGAGATCCCCTTGGTCTTTTGGTCGGCAAAGGATATCCCATCACGCGAGACGGTATTTCCTCTTGGCTTCATCGGACTACCAGAAGAACCGAGATCCAAAAAAATCAGGTCGCTTCCGAACCCCTCGGAATTTCGAAGAACGAAAGTAGGAACAACGGCATACTAGTCAGTACCGAGTTAATCAGCACTAGCCGACCTCCATATGACATAAGCTTGCCCTTCCAGCAGCTAAGTTTTTTTTTCAATTCGATCTTCGATACACTTCCATTCTTTATAGGATTACTTACAATGGTGAATCGGTATTCCCAAATAACTGAATGGTAAGGCACCTAATTCACATCCGAACAATTGTCTATAAGTGTTTTGGTCGTCTTTGGCCTTCCCAAAACAAAACAACTCGCTCTTGTGAAAGTTTATCTTTAAGCCAGACAATTGTTCGAAGAGACATAAAATAAGTTTCATATTACGTGCCTTAGCCATATCATGTTCCATCAATAAGATAGTGTCGTCAGCATACTGTAAAATGGATACTTCTCCATCAACTAGATGAGGAACTAACCACTCCACATGACCATGCTGCTTGGCCCTGCCAATAAGAATGGCCAACATATCGGCTACTATATTAAACAAGAGAGGAGACATGGAGTCCCCTTGTCTCAACCCCTTGTGCGTCTGAAAATAATGACCGATATCATCGTTAACCTTGATTCCGACACTACCCTTCTGGATTGGGGGTACCCACTTGGTTCCGCCAGGCCTCACTAAATCCTTTGATGCGCATTGCTTGCTGAAGGAAAGGCCACTTAACTTTATCATATGCCTTCTCAAAATCCACTTTTGAAGATAACCCCATCTAGTTTCTTCGAGTGAATCTCATGAAGCGTTTCATGCAACACGACCACCCCTTCAAGTATGTGTCGCCCTGGCATGAACGCTGTCTGACTCGGTTGTACCACCGAATGAGCAATCTACGTTAATCTATTGGTTACAACCTTTGTGAAAAATTTGAAACTCACGTTAAGAAGACATATGGGCTTGAATTGTTCGATCCGAACTGCCTCTTCTTTCTTTGGCAACAGCGTAATTGTACCGAAGTTAAGATGAAACAGCTCTAAATGACCGTTAAAGAAATCATGAAACATAGCCGTAAGATCACCCTTAATAATATGCCAACATTTCTTATAGAATTCAGCTGGAAACCTATCTGGTCCCGGTGCTTTATTCGGTTTCATTTGTGAGATTGCATTCAGAACCTCTTTCTCAGTAAACGGTGCAGAAAGAATATCATTCTCCTCTGCCTGTATCTGAGGTATATCTCCAATAACATATTCATCTAGCTCCACCGTGCTTGTATCCGGAGGCCCAAAAGGTTGTTTATAGTAATTAGAGATACTAGAAGACACCCCGCGCGTTGCGGCGGGAATTTGTAGAAAGTGAATATAATGCGCATGAAAAATCTTAAGCGGAAGCAATTGCTAAAAGATAAATATAATTATTGAAAACTATGTAGGTTCAGGATCACAAACATCAAGACCTCAAATGCTTCACGGGTGTACTAATGCAAGACTGTTCTATAATGTGAGCAACTTCTGCAATAATATTGTTACTGGCCATCATTAGAACTAATGTATGGTGATTTAAGAGCCCTATCAAGATTCAAGAGAGGCCAAAATATTTAAATTAATCATGTCACAATGTCTAAACTCTAAAGGCATATAAAAGTGCTGAGGCAGATTTTGGTATTGAACTAATGGTGTCACTCAGAATGAAGCTTACACTTTTGAAGAAAAATGTAAAACATATGTAATCCGGATTACACAACTGTAGGTGCACAAATTACTGAAGGTGCTCCACTGTAGAAAAGTCTGGCAAACAAACAACATCATATGGCAGAAAAAAATCAATCCAGAATGAGTGTATAGCAAACGATCATATAAAAAGGGTTAGTGTGAAGTTACCCCATTACAAATAAGGTGTACCAATCTAGCACTGCTAGCAGCATGTCAATTAGGAAGATAAGATAAATTTCTAAAAAATTATGTTAGTATTTAACGGACCGAACTTGAATTATGGCATGCACCCAGCATACCGGAATAAGAAATCTCTATGCTTTCCATTGTATACAAATACATGAGCAGATGAGAAAAAGGTAAGAAAACCTGACCCTCTTTCAGTGAAGCATAAAATCCGTACCCTCACGTGCCTCGGCGTCACCCACCCACGCGTAGGCGTTCCCAGCGCTGGCATATGCATCGTGGAGGCCGAAGCGCCCTGCAGTCTGCAGAAGCACTCACGACCAAGTACTGGTCCGTGAGCACCACCACGATGGAGCCTTTCTTGGGGAGGCACCGGCCGCGAGGCCGCGAGCTGGAAGATATCTCGACCAGAGCCAACGACTTGTCGATGGAGTAGTGCTCATGCTCATCGAAGAACAGACCGGCCAAAAGGACGTTGGCCGTCGCGTTCGAGGCGGCGGCGCCGCTCGCCATTGCCCTGGCAATCAAGTATTATGGCAGCAGTGCTCGGGACTGCTGGTGATGGACCCATGGCCGGCGGTGGCGAAAGATGGAGAGAGAGAGGGGTAGAGACGACGTAGAGAAGATGAGAAGACTCGGTCAGAAGATGAAGGAACCTAATTGTCCAAGTATTAATCAAGGCATTTCCTTTTTCACAGCCCGTGTTAATGGCTATCCGTAGAACGGCTGCATGCGCGTTGTGATTCTATAATGATGGTTATCCGTGGAATGGGTGCATGCGATTCTAATTGATTGGAGTCCACTGAAGATCACGCTCGCGGTAGTTAAGATGGACAGGCTGCATGTCTCACATACGCCTGGGTGGAGAACTGATGACATGTGGCAGGCTGACGTGAATAGCCTGCATGTAGAGAGAAATCAAATAGTGGGGTGCTCCTATTTAGATATAGTAGATAGTAGATAAGCTTTCACATTCTCATGCCCCACAAGCATACATGCATACACTCTGTCAGAATTAATCCGGCTAAGTCCAGCTCTCCAAGCTCCGGTACAGTGCCGGCACTCCTGATTATATCTTCTAGCACTACCGTGTTATTAGTTAGAGATAAGGAGAGATAAAGAAAGATTTGGTTTAAATCAATAATGATTTTTCTTGTACTTCAATCTCTTCCCACATTGTACTTTATATGTGTCTAGATGAATATAAGACAACATGTTTTAACGTGTCTGAATATATTCGTATATAGATAAATTTATGACAACCATTTTGGGATGCAGGGAGTAGTAGTATATGCTTGATATCTTCGCATCCGTTATAACAAATGGGGCAGCTCCCATCATTACCAACATGGCGATTCGCCAGAACTGCACGACCTGGGTGTTCACCAGGAAGACCCCTCCATTTAAAGATTTTAATTTTGGCTGATACGTGCAGCTTTAACAAACATGATCGACAAGCCATCAGCTTTAACAAGCACCAAGCATCACTGAAAAAGCGTCTCGAAAACTAAAGTGCAGCAGAGGAGAACCTGTTGCATCGGGCATATCCATGCATGCCAGGATGCAGAAAATGTCTAAAGCAAAGCAAATAAACATGAATAAATATGCTGGGGCCACCCAGCTTTATGTACATGTTTGGACCAAGGAAAGAAAAAAGAAGAGCAATCGTCCTGCTCCGGGTTAGTACCAAGCAACATGCTGAGCCTTTAATGATGCAAAGAGGAAACATGCATGCATACATGCCATGGAAATGGCATCTCTTCTATCGCTGAGAAAGCTTATTCTTCAATATGACAAGGTATCAACTTAAACATACGCCAAGAATCACTGAAGAAGCGTATCAAAAACTAAAGTACAGTAGCGTGAACCTTTTTAAATTCATCCTCTAGTCTTGCAGAATAGGGCTAGGAAGATACATCTACAGCACACCCTTGAACCAAACTATGTGCGATGCATGCATAAGAAGTGGTAGAAAAATAAACTCGTGTCCCCGAGGCCACCGCCGCCAAGGTGGAAGAAGGCTGTAGCAAAGGCCGTGAACACTGCCGGCATTGGCAACGAAGCATAGAAATTCATTGGACTAGTGATATGTACTTCCATTATGTTTAAATTCAGCATCATCTATTATATATAAAAAGTGGTTGACGGGTTAACGAAACAAAGATAAATAAGCTAGAAAAGTACCACAATAATTAAAAACATGTAGTGGACCCCTAACTTAACATACGTAATTAATGGATTAGATCTAAGAGTGGGACGAGACTTGCCTGCTCCCCTCCCGTGTGCCCATCCGTGCTCCCGCATACGTGGCTTGATTTGATTGGAACAAAATAAGGCCCGGCCCCACCCCCTTAAAATCAGGGGGGAGATGATTAGATTAGAATGGAAAAAGGAAAAAAGACAGCCGTTGGATGAGGTGGGAGCACCGTTGGATGGCTCTATCCTAAAATAAGAATTACGTGCAGTTTTGAGATTTAAAAAAAGGGAAACGCTTGCGTTCGGCGCGCCGGCCGAATGCTTCAGCCGGTTCAGCCCACACGCGCAGCTCCTAGCGATACAAATTGCGACACGTTAGGTATGAGGGCCCACCTCAACGTCATCCTCCTCCCTTATCTTCGTTCTCACGCCCAGCCCAGCTTCTTCTCCGCTGCAACCTCCTCTCCCGAACACGGCAGCAATCTCACCGGAGATAAACTGCCACCACCGCACGTTGGCGACATAGCAGCAATCTCGCCCAGACAAGGCAGCAAATCCTGCTGCCATCTTCCTTCTCCCTACTGCTTGGGAGGGACAAGCCCAACCTTGGACAAGCCACCGCAAGGGACCAGCTGCTTTGGGAACCGGCAGCATGAAGGACCTGCTGAGGACGCGGCCTCCTGCCGCTCGCCGGAGGTTGCTTCGAGCTGCCGGTGCTCGGAGGTTGCCGCACGACCCGGCAGACAACGACATCAATGCTACAACCACGTATCAAAAAGCTACAACCACCCTGCAATGATGCTACAACGCGTGAACGCCGGAGCTACAACCGGCGAGGTGTGTCGACAAAGCTACAACCGTTCACCTAAAAAGCTACAACCACATTCTCTAGAGTTGCTACCCGAGTTCGCCGGAGCTGTAGCCAGGCGGCGCCGTCATCAGCGAAAACGCTACAATCATGTGTCGCAGGAGCTACAACCGATGCGCGGAGATGCTACAACCACGCACATCAGAGCTGCAACCGGGGAAGTGTCGCCGACTAATGCTACAACCGACGATGATGCGTCGACGGCGACAATGATGTGTTTTTTTTGCTGCAACCGGCGGTTGTGAAAGCTACAACCGGCATCGCTGGAAGCTACATCCGGCCATGGCGTTTTGTAATCGCCGGTTGCAGCTTTTCATTTTGTCATCCATGGCTTACGGCTCCACAGTTGAAGCTTTTTTCATTGTCGGATGAAGCTTTTTTCGTCGCCAGATGAAGCTTTTTTGTCATCGGTTGTAACTTTTCTTTGGTTGTTCATAGTTTTTCGTCGTATGAGTTGAAACTGTTTTCATAGCCAGTTAAATATTTTTTCGTCAGCGGTTGTAGCTTTTTCCATCGTCGGTTGCAACACTGAGCATATCCCCCGGCGCTTGATTTTTATTTGTTGCAAACGGGGGATGAGCGCCAGCGAGCACACCGGTGAGCACGCTGGTGAGCTCCAGTCGTCGCCACCGGAGCTACAACGGTTCCCATAGAAGCTACAACCGCAGGGGTGGGCTGTTGCATGGGCGAAGCCAGTGACGAGGACGGCCGCCGAGGGCTGGGACCGGCGACCATGGCGGCCGGAGAAGACGGCCAGCGAGGGTGGCGACGAGGAGGGCAGGCGAGGGGGCGGCGGCGAGGGAGAACGTGCGCGGCCGGTGAGACGGGGTTCCTTTTCCTCGTACGCGCTCGCGAGAGGAAGAAGGCGATCTGGGCTAGCACGATCTGGTTGGATAAAGATCCATTGGCTCAGGATGGGCGGATCTGACGGATAAGGTGCGACCGGCCGAAACGTTCGGCCGGCGCACCGGCGCCCAGCATCGCCCTTAAAAAAATATAGCATTACCTTACGTGCATTCATAGAAGTAGGACTTTCTTCAGGAAAAAAAATAAAACCTACATGGTGACGTGTATGGAAAGGACTTCTCTTATAAAGAACAAATCTACATGCATCCATGACGTGGGCATATTGCTTTCTATATGCGTACATGCATACATGCATATATGGATGCATAAAGAAATAATATAGTACATGCACTGCCGCTAGACAGGAACATGGACTAAATTTTCTTTTTTGGTAAATATGGAGATTTATTTAATATTCATAAGTTTACAATCGGCCAGTACAAGATTAGAAATAAAATCCGGACCACACTGCAACCAACAAGCGGTGCTACGGGTCGTACGAGCATAAAAGGCGAGACAGTGTGCTACCCTATTTTAGACTAATGCCCCTCTATATGCTACATGCATTTTTACTTAGATATATGGACACATGAAAAAATATTGCAGTAACTTGATCAAGTCCGATGGTCATGTTGTTACGCTATAGTTCCTCCGAATATATTTCCTATGGGGCGCTCCAGCGTCTATTCCACCAATGTGGAGCGAAGCGGCCAAACGAATATCTAATTGGTAAATTTATCCACCATTGCAACATAATGGGAATATTTCCGTCTTTGACTCTTACCCATTATGTATTCTATGCTACACATGTCATGTTACATCCATGGACGAATAGATCAATCATCCATGCATATATTTATGTTAGTATCATCTATGCGCCAAGCAAGTTTGAGAACTAAGTCTTACATACTTTTTCCGATCAGAAGTAGCGATGATTCATACCCCAGGTATTTTGTGGATCGTCTAAATTAATCTAGATATGTGTTGGAGCATACATATGTTGGATGCACTAAAAGGTTTGTAGATTAATTTAGACGATCCACAACATACCCGGGGTATGGATCATCACTACTTCTGATCGGAGAAAGTATGTAAGAATTATTTCTCAAACTCGCTTGGCGCGTAGATGATACTAACATAAATGTATGCATGGATGATTGATCCATCCGACCATGGATGTAACATGACATATGTGTCATAGAATATATAATGGGATAGAGTCAAAGACAGAATATTCCCATTATATTTCAATGGTGTATAAATTTACCAATTAGATCTTCGTTTCGCCGCTTCGCTGCACATTGGTGGAAGAGACACTCGAGCGCTTGATAGGAAATATATTTGGAGGAACTATAGTGTATCAACATGACCATCGGACTTTATCAAGTTACTGCACTTTTTTTTCATGTGTCCATATATCTAAGTAAGAATGCATGTAGCATATAGAGGGGCATTAGTCCAAAATAGGGCAGCACACTGTCTGGCCATTTATGCTCGTACGGCCTGTAGCACCGCTTGTTGGTTGCAACGTGGTCCGGATTTTATTTCTAATCTTGTACTGGCCGATTGTAAACTTATGGACATTAAATAAATCTCTCTATTTACGAAAAAAATAGTCCACGTTCCTGTCTAGCGGCAGTGCATGTGCTATATTATTTCTTTATGCATCCATATAAGCCTTGTAGAAAAATAAGGAAACTATCTCTATGTTGATTTACTAGTAGAAAAACTCCTATTAGTCCCAGGTTGTAAGGGCCTTTAGTCCCGGTTCATGAACCCGGACTAATGTGTCGTTACTAATACCTCCCCCCTTTAGTCCCGGTTCTAACACGAACTGGGACAGATGGTCCTCCACGTGGCGGTGCGCCGAGCCCAGTAGGCCTTTGGTCCCGTTGGTGGCACCAACCGGGACCAAAAGGCATCCACGCGTCAGCATTCCAGTGGCTGGGGTTTTGTTTTTTTTGAAAGGGGGGTTGGGGGTTTTGGGGTTAATTTAGGTGTTTCATATATTGTGTTAGCTAGCTAATTAATAGAGAAGTGTCCGCTCTTATGTCCGTGCTTGGTCGACGCTTCGTACTATATACATATAGCCCTCGACAGGCTAGCTAGTAAGAAAATGAAGGAACCATCGAGTACAGAAGTTCGTCATGCATACCGAGAGAAATGATCAATCGACCTCTCCTTCTCCGAGAGATTGGTCGAACAACAAGTTTTAAGTATCATGTCGTCCGACGCTACTGGCTACATACATGTACAATATATAAGATCTCTCAATTACAGTCCCTAGCATTTGAAATCAACTTCCACATGGTATTCTCCGGCTTTATTGATGGCGTGGTCAAGAAAGAATCCGCCAATTCCTCTTGAATTGCTTTAACGCGATCTGGTTCTAGGAGTTCATTCCGCATCTGCCACGTCTAATTTGAAGAAGGGGGTTAATTAATACATATATATGAATGAAACTCAACAGAAATGATGGTGTAATAAAATGAAATTGTGAATATTATTAATTGCTTACGCACTTCATATTGTATTTGAGAGTAGCCCCGCTTGTTTTTCAAAGTCGCGTTGTAGATGAACTCGCACACGTAGTATCCACAGAAATCATTCCCTTGTTCCTGCCACAAGCACTTTACGAGAAATAGAGGTCAATCAAACTTATAATGAAGCATTATAAATGGCATTGATGAAAGTATAGCTATAGAATCAACGGGAGATGCGCACAACTAGCTAGCCAGTAGTACTTACTTTCGGGTATGTATATCGCAGCTCCTTCGGCAGTCCCGGAGCTTTTGCGGTGAACTGTTTCCAAACCCTGCAAGACAAAGAAAATAATTATTATTACTTGAGATATCATGAAATGAACAAAAAGTTGCCGCTATAGTGCGATAATGATCGGCTAATTGAACTTACTTGCTGAGCATTTCAGTCATGTCCGCATAGGTGCTGGGATCTTTCCTTCTCGAGTCTAAGACGGTTACTAGTCCACGCTCGAGCTTAATCTCCAGAAGAATATAGTGGAACCTGCGCACGCATGCATAACTCATCAATTACATTACTATAACCTCGCTCGAGTAATAAGGGAAACCGAATATGCAAACGATCAGTAACACTCACTTGCCGTTATAAGGAAAGAGTATGGTATCTTTGTTTTGATTTTTCATCAACGATTGTAGCAAGTTGTCCTCGGCCTCTTTGACGTGCTTTTCAACCAGAAATACATCTATGATATTTGTGTTAATGAACCCAATATCATAGATTTCATTTTTTTTGCACTCGACGATCTTCAATCTGCATAATATATTGAGGATAATTAATTATAAATACATACAATGAAAGAGCCGAGCTATATATAGAGACTTAATGACAGAAATAGTACTTACAGGCAGTAGCAAAAGACCGTTAATTTATCGGTGGCCTTTTGATTGAAGAACGCGAAGAACTCCTCAAATGGAACACACAACAGATCAGTTCCAACGAGGTCGTGCTCCTCTTTAATGTTCAGATACAAACAATTCATCCCCAGACTCTCTGCAGGTTTTCATGTACCAAGTATGGAATCTTCGCATCATCGTTGTTAGAGATTTTTCATCTTTGACGAGAGGCTTTCCATACTCGTATCTGTGTTCTTCCACCTTCATGTATTCAGGAAGTGCATCGTCAGGCAGGTAATCTTGTAGATTGCCATAACCGGCCACCATCCCCGGAACATTAGCGATGATGTTGTTGCTAGACACATTGAGCGGGGGGCACGATTGGTTTGCTTGTTCGCCGAGCTGGTCAATTTTTTTCTTAGCTGCTCGTTCTTTTGCTCTTTGATGTCTGACAGTACTTCCCGACCGCTCCGCTTGGAGATATGTCTGTTCAGTAATGCGCTCATAGTTGGTTCTCGGCGGAGACTTTGCCGGTTTCCTCAGGGCAGCCAGAGTGCGCTTCGCTTTCACCGGATCTACCTTCTCCTCCGGAGGTGGACGTCTCTTTGCTTTCAACCCTGCAAACCAGTCATCCACTTCAGCATACGCGATCTTTGCGTTTTCCTCCTCGGTCCTCTCGTACGGTAACTTCTCTGGAGTCTTCAGAGAAGGACCGAATCTGTATTTCCTCCCGCCTTTGGCTGTACTGCTAGACGCCGGCAGAGCAGACGGAGCGGATGTCTTCTTTTTTGCTTGCTTACGAGGCGGAGGAGAAGGACTACGACGCGCCGGAGCAGCCGGAGCGGCGGCGGGTCTCTTCCGCCCTTGCTGACGAGGCGGAGAAGGAGGAGGCTGGCTGCTCGGGCGCGCCGGCGCAGGCGGAGAAGGAGGCGGAGTGCCGCCACGCGCCGGAGAAGGAGGCGGAGTGCCGCCACGCGTGCCCTGATCGTCACTCGCCGGAGGAGGAGGCGGTGGAGGAGGCGGAGTGCCCTGACTCGCCGGAGGAGGAGGAGGAGGCGGAGGCGTCCAGTTCGGAAGGTTGATGAGCTCCTTCCGCCATAGGCATGGAGTCTTCAGAGCAGAACCCAGCCTAGTCTCCCCTTCACCGGTAGGGTGGTCAAGCAGGAGGTCCTCAAATCCCTCCGTTATTTCATCCACCATCACCTTAGCATATCCTTCCGAATCGGCTGGCAGTGATAAGTTGTGCGGGTCCACTAGGATAAACTTGGCCAACAGCCGCCTTGACCTTCAAAGTCATCCATCGCGCCATAATGTGGCAACTTTGAGACTCGTGATACCATCCACGGATAGCGGCAGGAGCCGTCAAGGCATGCTCCGGCTGAAGCAGCTCGGTGGAAGCCCGCTGCTTCTCCGCTGAGATGGCGGGTAGCCGGGAAGCTTCGCAGGTCATTTGCTGCGATCTGCTGCTTCGTTCCTCTTCTCGTTCCTCTAGCCCCATTACCCTTTCGTGCAGCGCCTGCAGTTGGTCCTGCTCCAGTTTCTTCCTCCTCTCGTGGGTTTTGTAACCCCCTGCATCCGGAAAACCAACCTTCCACGAAAGGGAGCCTGGTGTGCCTCGTGTCCGTCCAGGGTGCTCAGGATTCCCAAGGGCCATTGTGAGCTCGTCCTTCTCCCTGTTTGGAAGGAACGTCCCTCGCTGCGCTGCATCGATATAGTGGCAAAGCTTCCTGACTGGTATTTGCAGTTGCTCGTCCGTCCACTGGCACTTCTACATTACGGGGTCCAAGGTTCCGCCAGCCCGAAGAACCAAGTCCGCAACGGTCTGCCGATACATTGTCTCTGGTTCCATCCCTTTTCAAGCAGATCATGCTCAACCTTGGACCACTTAGGCGGGCTTTGAGGTAGCCACCGACCCGTGCGATGGTGAAGCTTCTTCTTTGCAGCATTTTGCTTGTTTGTCGCCGACATCTTCTTACTCTTTTCCGATGTCTTGTGGGCCACAAATGCGGGCCAGTGATCTTTGATCTTCTCATATTTGCCGATGAATTCTGGTGTCTTATCTTTCTCGACAAACTGGTTCAGCTCTTTCCTCCACCTCCTCATTAGGGTTGCCATCTTCTTAAGAGCACAAGACTTGATTAATTGCTCTTTAACTGGCTTCTCCGGATCCTCCTCTGGAGGTCGGGTGAAATTTGCCTTCAGCACAGTCCAAAGATCTTCTTTCTGCATATCATTGACATAAGACACCTCAGGGTCTTCCTCCTTAGGCTTATACCATTGATGGATGCTGATCGGGATCTTGTCCCTAACAAGAACCCCGCACTGAGCAGAAAATGCCTTCCTTGTCCGCATGGGTTCAATCGGATCGCCGTCGGGCACGATTTCTATGATCTCAAACTTTTCATCCGAGCTCAAATTTTTCTTCGGGCCTCGTCTCCTTACCGAAGTTGTGCTCGATCCGGAGGGCTAGAAATTATAAGGAAGAAAGACAAGAGTAATTAATATGTGTACATATACCAAAACAATAGATGCAACAATTAACTAGTCAGCACGGGCTTAATTAATATATATATACCTGGCCGGACTCGGTTCGGTCCTTTGGAGCGATCAAGACGGTCTCCTCTCGCTTGTACCTCCATTGTGTCACGGAGCCATCATGAACATAGTCCTCTTCTTGTACCGGCATTAATGGGTCGAAGCCATCATGAACATAGCCCTCTTCTTCACCCAGTGCGGTGTCGTTGAGAAATGACGCAACTTCATCACTTCCTTGTGCGATTATGTGCCCCAACATCGCTTCTGTTTCTTCGTCTCGGGAGTGCTCCATAGTTTCTGCAAATATTTACAACATGTCAATTATTATTCAAACATGGTATGGATGGATATATATATATATATATATATATATATATATATATATATATATATATATATATATATATATTAGTGGCAAACGCAGAACTAGCTAGCTAATCACAATAAGGAATCATGTTAGTGGCCTCGACGCTGCTTCTCTAGGGTTTGGGGTCACCTCGACACAACGCTCAAGGGTTAATTTGGGTGGCCTCGAGAGAGTTAATTTGTCGGGTAGGGGCGCGCGGGAGGGGGTAGGAGACCAACATCGTTTTCTCTCTAGGGTTTGGGATCGCCTCGACACAACGCTCAAGAGTTAATTTGAGTGGCCTCGAGAGAGTTAATTTGTCGGGTAGGGGCGCGGGAGGGGGTAGGAGACCAACATCGTTTTCTCTCTAGGGTTTGGGTGTCCTCGAGAGTTTTGGTCGGCGAGAGGGCCGAGGGGGTGCTGCCGTTGTATAAGTTATCACGGTCGAGAGGGGTATATATATCGACCGCCCCTCATGTCGAAGTTATCTCGAGGGGTTATATCGACAACGCACGCGACATACATATACATGGGAAAATAATGTTATCGGGGAGGGTATCGGTACCCCCCCCCCTCGTGTTGAAGTTTCTTCTTTCTCCTCTATTCCTTTCTTCTTCTTCTACTCTTCTTTTCTTCTTCTCGTGAGAAAGGAAAATAAGGAAAAGGAAGAAAAGAGGAAGAAGGAAGAAGGAAAAAGAAGAAAAAAAGAGGAGAAGAAGAAAGGAATAGAGGAGAAGAAGAAAAATAGAAATTTTCTATTTTACTTCTTCTCCTCTATTCTTCTTCTCCTCTTCTTTTTCTTCTTATTTCCTCTTCTTATTTATTTCTCCTCTTCTTCCTCTCCTCTTCTTCTCCTTTCTTCCTCTTCTTATTTTCCTTTTTCCTCTCATTCTTTTAGTATTGCTTGTTTCAAAAAAATGTTCAAATAGAAAATTTCGAAAAAAAAAACAAAGGTTTTGCCTAATGCATTGTTCATATGAATATACAAACATTTGCATATTCTACAATAATTAATATCACCAAAAAATCTATGAACAGAAAAAAAACCTAACTTTTCTAAAAATCTATCTTTTGCATATATGAAAACATTAATACACATATGAACAAAAAATACATATATGAAGAAAAACATGCTCTGAACAATTTTTTATACATTTTGAACACCTACATACACATAGCCACATACATACACATAAACATTATATATATATATATATATATATATATATATATATATATATATATATATATATATATATATATGAACAAAAAATTAAACTAATAAAAACGAAAAAACAGAGCCGGTATGTGTGGCGGCTCACAGCGGGGGCGGCTAGATGACGATGGCGACGGTGGGGGCGGCGAGGGCGCCGGCGTGCGGGGGCGGGACGACGGGGCAGGGGCTCGGGGCTGTAGCGACCCGACCTCAGACGGTCAAGCCTCTGTGTTACTGTGCCATCCCTGGATCAGTATGCTGGCACACACAGTACATCAATGTATATATCAAAGTGCAATCACATGTATAAATAACGTAAAATGATATATACCTCATAATACTCAGCGGAAACAATCAAACGGGTGTGGAGTCCCATCAACGCCATCGGCAGGTTGAGTGTAGACCGTAACCCTGTATCGTAATTCTTACTCGTCGAGGAAATATCTGCAACATGATACGTTGCAGCCGTGTAGGTCAGTACATTGAATGTACGGGCAAGATCACAATATGAGAAAACAGATGATAAAACTACACTATATGCAATATGGCTTTATGGCTCTGTATATGAGTTTTGTTTGCATAAAAGCTGATTTATTTTCCCTACATCAAAGGAATAAATGAAGTCTGTACTAAGGAGTTTTCTATCATGACATGGTTCCGCCAACCGATGTCTCATAGCCCAAATTCATCATAAGTAGCCCACAATTAAGTTATCAGTCCGGTGTTGAGAGTTCCGAGATAGATCCAGGTCCAGATGCTCAAATTGTCCGTAACCGGGGACACGGCTAATCGATTAGGTTTTAACCCTCTGCAGAGGTTTGTACACTTTACCCGCAAGATTCGATCCCTCTCTTTACGTTCTCGCACTTCAGGGTGTTTGAGAACAAGATGACCGAAACATGGTCTTCCAAAGAGTTCCTCTGACCACTGTCCAGTACTCATCCCATCCTACCGTAGTTCTACATCTGCTAGTACCGTCCCAGCCAGAGTCACAACTAAGGTCAACCAAGCCAGAGCCCATAATTACTTGCGGTTGCACAGGTAAGCTTCCGGGCATGAAGTATTCTTCCGTCTCTTTGAGTCTGGGTGAAGCTTTCCGCAAGATGTCATGGCGCTTCTCCATGCATCCCGGCCAACCACTGGTTTCTCCAGGGTGCCCGTCAACCGTCCTTCACCCAGTAGTGTGTATTGAATTCTTGTCTTGAGTCTTGAAATCTTGAGGCCTTGAAAATGCAGTCCTTGAAGATGCCATCATGAAGTTGTCGTCATTGACGTAGAGTCCTCCTTTCTCACACCACTCCTGAGCACTCATACCAAACCCCGTCTACTATAGCGTAGCATTAAAATAAAATATCGTCCCGGGCTTGGTAACAGGGTGATGGGTTCCTACCTCATGCATACTACTCAACTACAAGGATTCAATAACACTACTGAGGGATGGTTGCAAGGATGCCACTAAATGCAATAAACATAGGTATGAAAGCATGGTCAAAGTGAACTTGCCTTGTTGACGATCTTCGAAAACTAGGGATTCGTAGTAGCAAGCTTCGCACTCCGGAAAATTCTACCGAGGCAAACAATAACTAAAATAAGCACATAGCATATGATCACATAAAACAATAGCATAGTAATATAACACACCAAATCAAACGAATCAAAACCCAAAGGAAAAACTCGAAGAAATCCAACTCAAAGTTTTCCTCCTTCAAGCAACAACTAAAAATAGTTTTATATAACAAAAAATTTTCTAACATAACCTAATCATGGTTTTATGTTAACTTAACATAAAATAATGCATTAATCAATTAGGAGCAAAAAGAATCAATTTAAAAGCAATAGTAAAACTCCTATTAGGCCTAATCCAATTTATATTAAGAAAATAAATTAAAAGTTTTATTTAATATAAACAAAAGTTCATCCTATAAAGTGACAGAAACTATCCTAGAATAATCAATCACATGTTAAGAATAAATTTATTTACTAATTAAAATAATAGGAAAACAGTAGCTAGTTAATTAATTAGGATTAACAAGATTCTGCATAAAACTATTTTTTATTAATCCTAAAATACCCAAATTAATTCCTATGGTTTGGCAATGTCAAAATAAAGTTGGGACAAAAAGAATCATCCAAAAATAATTTTCCTAGCTCATGTTATAACAGATTTACTATTCTGACTAAAACTAAATTAAAGCAATTTTAATTAGTTATAACATAGCTAATTATATTTTCTACAGAAACTATAGCAAATTTGCAAACCAACAAAAAAAGAATCACCTAAAAATATTAAATAGAATAAAAGGTATGAATTTTTCAAAACAGGAACTATTCTGTTAAAATAGAAAACAAAAATAAATGAAAAAGGGCCTAATGGGCCTAAACTACGTACTGAGCGTAATATAAACTAAACAGGCCTAGGGTTAAACGAGTCGGGCCGGGCTAATAAAAATAAAACCCTAACTAATTTAAACCGTAACGAACCGGCCGGTTTTTTTATAAAAAACATACCCCTTCGGGGGTTCTAATCTACACCGTCGGTGTGAGATCCGACGGCGGGGAGGAGTTCCGGTGACTCACCGGAGCTCGGCGGCGGCGGCGGCGGCGGTGGCGAGTGCGTCGGCCTCTCCGGTCGTCGGGGAGGTCGGGGGAGTGGCTCGGCGGGTGCGGACGAGCTCGGGGAGGGTTCTGGTGGAGTCGGTGGGGGTCGGGAGGTGTAGAGGCGGCGGGCGAAAATGGCGGCGGCGGTGACTCGGGTCTCCAAGTGAGCTTGGTGAGAGGAGGAGGGCTCGCGAGGGGTAAGGGGTAAGGGGGAATGGGGTGCGGGGCCCGGCTTATATAGGCGGGGGCCTCGGCCTTGCATCGGGGGGCGATCGGGAGGAGATCGACATCCCGGATCCCACGGGATCCAGCGATCGGCGGCGGCGCGGCGTGGCGTGGGGCGGGGGTTGAAGAAGGGGGTGGGGCCTGCTTGCGAGAGAGAGAGAGAGAGAGGCGGGGCGGGCGGTCGACCGACGCTGGAGTGGGTTCGGGCTGGGCGAGGTGAGGTCGGCAAGGCTGGGCGGCTCATTGGCGCCTGGGCCGCTTCGGTGGGCCTGGCTGGTGGGGGGCTTTGGCTGGCTGGGCTGGGGGCTGGTGGCACTGGGGTTTTCTATTTTTTTTGAATTTATTTTTTAATAAAACAAAAACAGAGATAAAACATAAACTATAAATATTTTATATAGGGTATATATATACCAAAATGATCAGGGGAATATTCCCTATCATTTGAACATTTTCCAAAGGCAAAATCCAAACTTTATAAAAATCCATTTTTTTCAAATTCAAATAAAATTCAGATTTGAATCCAAAACTTTTGGCAATGTCTTCCTCTGATATTTTTGGAGTGTCATGTTTACTCCCCTCATACTTTTGATCAAGTATTTATCAGGCATAGTTTTTGAAATGATTCCCACTTGCCAAAGTTTGAATTCAAATTTCAAAACTCAAAATCCTCTGAAACTTCAAATGGCATTCAAATTCAAACTGGATGCATAGGATGCTTAGCTATAATTGTAAAACATTCCAAATAAGAAATTTGGGATGTTACAAACCTACCACACTTAAAATGAATCTCGTCCTCGAGATTCGAAGAGGCTAGCAAGAAAAGGTTAGGGGTTGGGGGTCTTCTAGCAAATGTTTTGGTCAGAAAGGTCAGGGGTGCTACCATACTTAAAAACAAGGTCATGGTTCCAATAAACTCAGATACTTCCTCTGGAGTGCCAACATTGTATGTCTCTTCACATATCTTACAATAGCTCCTTCATTAAAGCTCTTCTGTCAGAAGCATAGAGTTTTCCTTAGAATCTTGGGTCGGTTCGTCAAAGTTGAAGTTCGTCCGAGACTGGATCTTCTTAGCTGATAGGTCTGTGTCCATTCTAGACAACTATCGTAATACTCATGGTGGTCTACCATTAATGGTTTCTCCTGCAGAAAACGGGTCTAGGTTGAACTTCACCGTATAACCTACGATTGGCAACGGTTGCTCAGAAGGGTTCCATCGCACTACCATTCTATGGTTTTATGGCTTATCGCGTCGACACTCTTCAAAGGTTTTCAAGGCTCTCTGATTTTCCATCAACATATGATAGTTCATGATAGAAGTCTCCGGTATGGGGGCCAATCCATCCCGTACTTGAACCATTACCACATATGTAAATATCGAATCACGTATTCTATCACTTGGGCATACTCACAAGCATTGCAGAATTTCTCTTGTTCTCGAACTGGGTTCGAGTAATTCCATGGTTTCTGCAAGCTGAACAAAACATCTATCGTTACTTCACCACTCTCAGGTTTTTGCGTAACCTCCTACGAAACGTATGCTGATTGGATCACTGATTCTTCCAAGTGTATTCCTTTATCAAGGTTACATTTGTTCCTTTCAAAATCCTGGGCCTGTGGGTTATGGCCCACTTCAACACTAGTGCAGCTTTAACTCATCCTTGGAGTAACTCTCTCGTTCCATATTACACCTCCTTTAAATCCAGTAGTACTCTGTTTCTTCATACCATCATATCAAAAGCAAAACTCCAACTTATTGTTTCCAGCTTCCTTCCATGGACCGTCATAAATAACACATTTCTTTCTTCATTTAGCTTGTGGCTTTACGGAGTACTACGACACCAAAGAAAAATGCACTAGCTTATCCATAAATCTCATTATTTTCATATCAATCTTTTATTACATCCTTAACCATTTTTCGGGAATCCAAATTCCGAAAAGTTTATTACAAATGCTGCCACCCACATGGTTCGGTATGGTCAGACATTACTCCCAACTTTATTCATTTTTCCTCCTTTGAGGATTCTTCAGTCCCACTGGAATTGTGCGACATGCGCCTTGAAATTTTCAATCTTCTGTTTCATCGCGGTGGCCTTGAGCTTCACCTCCATCATCTCTGTATGCACTTCGCTTAGGTATTCCTAAGTATAACGGAGTCTTGCTTCAAGTATTTCTCGATCGGCGATGGCTTCCATGGCTGCTTCACTAACAGCATCGAAGAAAGTTGCTTGTGGCACACGTGAAATGAAAAGTACTGCCCCATCATCTTTGGGCAAACTCCTTTCAAATGGTGGAGGTGTACCTCCACATACCAAAGTTCCACTCCCTTTTGCATGAAGGGTAGCCTTTGTAGACTGCATCTCCTTCAAGGTGAATATGCTTCATCATGTCCTTCAGATCTTCGGTAATCATGATCACTTGTCGTGGTCATGATGGTTTCCGGACCTTTAAGGAAAGACTCGTAGAAGGGTCGTCATCTGCAGTTGTGAAACAGAAATGATGCTCGAATAAGGTACTTATCTTCCGGGGCACACATTCATATCATCCAAACAGAACTTCAAACTCAATTTCCAATTTCCTGTTTATGCATCACAACTCACCTTCTTCCATGTTCATCAAGAATATTAATTTCAAGATAAAATATGACAACTCCTTAAAGCTTTTCAGCATGTGACATTACAACTTTATTGAGTCATGAACTATTACAATCTCAGAGTAATCTATTACATAACTCAACTCACTGAGCTCATGAAAATGAAAGTGCTTTCTACTACTCTTATTATCCATATCAAAATTCCAACTACTCAACTCCAGCTTTCATCTTGTCGGGACATTTAATAGCATAATGTCCTGCCTCCTTGCAGCGAAAACAAATGACTTCCGACATGTCTCGGGGCTTCTTTGTGATTATGCGGGCTCCTTGGATTCTTGGCTTCTTTTCTGGACATTTACTAGCGTAATGACCTTAATCCTTGCACCTGTAACAGGTGATATGACTTAGGTCCTTCTCTGTAGAAATTGCGTTGTTCTCGGGTTGCCTTCCTTTTCTCTTCCTGGATTTCTCTGTAATGATCAGAATTTCTATCTCCCGGGGGTCAAACTTCACTTATGCTATCGGGAAATATCCCAGGTACTCTTTTATTTCCTTGGTGCAATACTGCGAAAAATGTCCTTCTTCTGCACATGAATAGCAGGCATTGGAGTAAAATCTGTTGAGGCCTTCTCCATCAGGGTCTTCAACACATTCCTTCCTCACAGGTTCTTTCATGACTTCTCGGAGGGCTTCTTTCATTCCTTCTTCCTGCTCCCGAATAGTTTGTTGCACCTTGGGGTAAATGTGACACTGCGTCGGGTAGTGGGTGGTTCCTTCACACAAGAAACAAGTCACCTGACTAGTTGGGCATTCCTCAGCTGGGTGTTTCTCCTCACAATGAGGGCATCCATCCTTGTGTTCCTCCTGGGTGTGTCCTATTTCTCCGCAAATCTTGCAGGCACAAGGTTTATTTCTTGGTGTATCATGGTGCTTCCGGATAAGACGTGATCTCAACAGGGTCTTCTTGAATTCCTCCCAAGTTCTTGCTCCATTAAATCCCTGTATGGATTGATGCATTTTCCACCAGGTTGCAGCACTTCCTTCAAAGTACTGAAGAGCGTAAGATACTTCATTCTTCCTTGAAACCAAATTGCTCCCGAAGTGATTTTCCATGTTCTGCATCCATAGCTCTGCCTCCGGCTGAGTCTTCGGTCCAGAGAATATCAGTCCAACTTCTTTCATCATCTATGGGTTCAAAAGTTTTGGGATGAGATATGAGGGAGGTGGGAGGGATATACACACAATACGAACAATAGTTTTTTGAAGAAACAAGTTTTACTTTGTGACTGTCGGAAAACATCAAACAATTGACAGCTCACAAATCGTTGCATCTAACGTAGGTGTATAACAGGGTTTGGTCTTCTAAAGGTCAAATAATTCTTCAGATCCTTCAAGTCTTCGGAGTCTTCAACTGTTGTAGCTTCTAATACATGGTGAGATCCTCTTTATTCTGAAGGGATCATCAGTTCTCTGATATCAAATCCTTCTTGGAGCGTCTTCAGTTGATCCTACAAAAGGGAAAAGGGGTATATTCTAACTATTTGAGGTGAGAGGGTCTACTTGATAAAATCAGAAAAGACGAGAAGTAAAGGATCCTTTTGAAAATAAAGTTTTAGAGATTTCCTGTCCTAGGGGCTTTCCGATTTCTAGGGTCACGTCCTACAGCCAACATGTGCTCTGATACCATTTTCAGAGCGACCCGACCTCGACGGTCAAGCCTACGTGTTCCGTGTCATCCTCGGATCGGTATGTTGGCACACACAAGACATCAATGTATATATCAAAGTGCAATCACATGTATAAATAACGTAAAATGAAATATACCTCATAATACTCAGCGGAAACAATCAAACGGGTGTGGAGTCCCATCAACGCCATCGGCAGGTTGAGTGTAGACCGTAACCTGATCGTAATTCTTACTCGTCGAGGAAATATCTGCAACATGATACGTTGCAGCCGTGTAGGTCGAGACATTGAATGTACCGCAAGATCACAATATGAGAAAACAGATGATAAAACTACACTATATGCAATATGGCTTTATGGCTCAGATATGAGTTTTGTTTGCATAAAAGCTGATTTATTTTCCCTACATCAAAGGAATAAATGAAGTCTGTACTAAGGAGTTTTCTATCATGACATGGTTCCGCCAACCGATGTCTCATAGCCCAAATTCATCATAAGTTGCCCACAATTAAGTTATCAGTCCGGTGTTGAGAGTTCCGAGATAGATCCAGGTCCAGATGCTCAAATTGTCCGTAATCGGGACACGGCTAATCGATTAGGTTTTAACCCTCTGCAGAGGTTTGTACACTTTACCCGCAAGATTCGATCCTCTCTTTACGTTCTCGCACTTCGTGGTGTTTGAGAACAAGATGACCAAACATGGTCTTCCAAAGAGTTCCTCGACCACCGCCCAAGACTCATCCCATCCTACCGTAGTTCTACATCTGCTAGTACCATCCCAGCCAGAGTCACAACTAAGGTCAACCAAGCCGAGCCCATAATGACTTGCGGTTGCAGGTAAGCTTCCGGGCATGAAGTATTCTTCCGTCTCTTTGAGTCTAGGTGAAGCTTTCCGCAAGATGTCATGGCGCTTCTCCATGCATCCCGGCCAACCACTGGTTTCTCCAGGGTGCCCGTCAACCGTCCTTCACCCAGTAGTGTGTATTGAATTCTTGTCTTGAGTCTTGAAATCTTGAGGCCTTGAAAATGCAGTCCTTGCAGATGCCATCATGAAGTTGTCGTCATTGACGTAGAGTCCTCCTTTCTCACACCACTCCTGAGCACTCATACCAAACCCCGTCTACTATAGCGTAGCATTAAAATAAAATATCGTCCCGGGCTTGGTAACAGGGTGATGGGTTCCTACCTCATGCATACTACTCAACTACAACGATTCAATAACACTCTTGAGGATGGTTGCAAGGATGCCACTAAATGCAATAAACATAGGTATGAAAGCATGGTCAAAGTGAACTTGCCTTGTTGACGATCTTCGAAAACTAGGGATTCGTAGTAGCAAGCTCCGCACTCCGGAAAATTCTACCGAGGCAAACAATAACTAAAATAAGCACATAGCATATGATCACATAAAACAATAGCATAGTAATATAACACACCAAATCAAACGAATCAAAACCCAAAGGAAAACTCAAGAAATCCAACTCAAAGTTTTCCTCCTTCAAGCAACAACTAAAAATAGTTTTATATAACAAAAATTTTCTAACATAACCTAATCATGGTTTTATGTTAACTTAACATAAAATAATGCATTAATCAATTAGGAGCAAAAAGAATCAATTTAAAAGCTATAGTAAAACTCCTATTAGGCCTAATCCAATTTATATTAAGAAAATAAATTAAAAGTTTTATTTAATATAAATAAAAGTTCATCCTATAAAGTGACAGAAACTATCCTAGAATAATCAATCACATGTTAAGAATAAATTTATTTACTAATTAAAATAATAGGAAAACAGTAGCTAGTTAATTAATTAGGATTAACAAGATTCTGCTTAAAACTATTTTTTATTAATCCAAAAATACCCAAATTAATTCCTATGGTTTGGCAATGTCAAAATAAAGCTGGGACAAAAAGAATCATCCAAAATAATTTTCCTAGCTCATGTTATAACAGATTTACTATTCTGACTAAAACTAAATTAAAGCAATTTTAATTAGTTATAACATAGCTAATTATATTTTCTACAGAAACTATAGAAAATTTGCAAACCAACAAAAAAAGAATCACCTAAAAATATTAAATAGAATAAAAGATATGAATTTTTCAAAACAGGAACTATTCTGTTAAAATAGAAAACAAAAATAAATGAAAAAGGGCCTAATGGGCCTAAACTACGTACTGAGCGTAATATAAACTAAACGGGCCTAGGGTTAAACGAGTCGGGCCAGGCTAATAAAAATAAAACCCTAACTAATTTAAACCGTAACGAACCGGCCGGTGTTTTTATAAAAAACATACCCCTTCGGGGGTTCTAATCTACACCGTCGGTGTGAGATCCGACGGCGGGGAGGAGTTCCGGTGACTCACCGGAGCTCGGCGGCGGCGGCGGGCGGCGGTGGCGTCGTCGCCGGCCTCTCCGGTCGTCGGGAGGTCGGGGAGTGGCTCATGGGTGCGGACGAGCTCGGGAGGGTTCTGTGGAGTCGGTGGGGTCGGGAGGTGTAGGGCGGCGGCGGCGACAAAATGGCGGCGGTGACTCGGGTCTCCGACGAGCACGGGTGAGAGGAGGAGGGGCTCCGGCGAGGGGGTAAGGGGGGGAATGGGGTGCGGGGGCCCGGCTTATATAGGCGGGGGCCTCGGCCTTGCATCGGGGGGCGATCGGGAGGAGATCGACATCCCGGATCCCACGGGATCCAGCGATCGGCGGCGGCGCGGCGTGGCGTGGGGCGGGGTTGAAGAAGGGGGGGGCCTGCTTGCCAGAGAGAGAGAGAGGGGCGGGCGGGCGGTCGACCGACGCGGAGTGGGTTCGGGCGCGGGGGCGAGGTGAGGTCGGTCTTGTTGGGCCGGCTCGGCGCTGGGCCGGCTCGGTGGGCTGGCTGGTGGGGGGGGCTTGGCTGGGCTGGGCAGGGGCTGGTGGCGCCTGGGGTTTTCTATTTTTTGAATTTATTTTTTAATAAAACAAAACAGAGATAAAACATAAACTATAAATATTTTATATAGGGTATATATATACCAAAATGATCAGGGAATATTCCTATCATTTGAACATTTTTCCAAAGGCAAAATCCAAACTTTATAAAATCCATTTTTTCAAATTCAAATAAAATTCAGATTTGAATCCAAAACTTTTGGCAATGTCTTCCTCTGATATTTTTGGAGTGTCATGTTTACTCCCTCATACTTTTGATCAAGTATTTATCGAGGCATAGTTTTTGAAATGATTCCCACTTTCCAAAGTTTGAATTCAAATTTCAAAACTCAAAATCCTCTCAAACTTCAAATGGCATTCAAATTCAAACAGGATGCATAGGATGCTTAGCTATAATTGTAAAACATTCCAAATAAGAAATTTGGGATGTTACAGGCGGGCTGCTGGGCGGGACTGGGCGCTGGCTCGGGAGGCCGGGCGACGAGGACGGCGCTGGGTTGGGGCGACGGCCTTGGCGGGCGGCGGTGACGGCGAGGTGGAGCAACTGGCGGCGCCGAGGAGGGTCGGCGTCGTCGAGGGGCAATCTGGCGATGAGATTCTGAATTTTTGCAAAGTGTTTGCTTATATAGCAAAGCCATTGGTCCCGGTTGGTGCCACCAACCGGGACCAAAGGCCTCTTTTTCGGCAGCCCAAAGGGCGGGAAGCGGCGGCCTTTGGTACCTGTTGGTTCCACGAACCGGTACCAATGCCCCCCTTTTAGTACCGGTTGGTGCCACCAACCGGGACCAAAGGCCCCTGTGCTGCCCGCGTCGGGGCCAAAGTTTAGTCCCACCTCGCTAGTTGAGAGGGGCACGCAGTGGTTTATAAGCCCCACTGCCGCACCCCTCTCGAGCTCCTCTCCACCCAGGCTTTCGGGCCTACTTGCTATTGCTATGCCTGATGGGCCTTCTGGGCCTACTGCGGGCCTGAATCCTGGCCCATAGTAGGGTTTCAAGTCGTATTCAGGCCATGGGAGCCCAGTAGGAGGCATTTTTTTGTTTTTTTGTTTTCTTTACTTATTGTTGCTATTTTTATTTTTTTCCAGTTTTTTTGTTTTGTTTTCTGCATTATTTATTATCTTTTGTTTTTTGCTTTATTTTTTAATTCTTTTTGCTTTTAGTTTTAGGAAAATTATAAACTTTCTGTTAGTGCCATTACTTTTCAAATTTGAAAACACTTTTTTTTTTTTTTGTTTTCTTTCTTACTTTATTTATTTTATTTTGTTAATACTTACAACAAAATACTTATTGTTTTTTTTTTCTGCATTATTTATTTTCTTTTGTTTTTGCTCTATTTTTCAATTCTTTTTGGTTTCAGTTTTAGGAAAATTATAAACTTTCTATTAGTGCCATTAGTTTTCAAATTTGAAAACACTTTTTTGTTTTTTGTTTTCTTTCTTGCTTTATTTATTTTATTTTGTTCCTACTTACAACAAAAACTTGTTGTTGCTATTTTAATTATTACGACGGCGAACCATAAGACATTAAAGCATTTCAAATGAACTCTGAAAAAGTTGAAAGTTGGCATGGTATCATACTAAATCAGTTACAAAGTTGGCATGGTATCATCATAATAGTTATGGAGAAAGTCTTCACTTTTTCTTCGCTTGTGTCATTTCCTTATTGCGCCAGAACCATGGATAATCTTCATCGCTTATCACGATTTGGGTCAGCCTTGACTTTGAAGGAGGAATTTCATGAAACTTTTCATAATCTTGAGACATGTCATCTTGTCCTCCACTCCCACGATGTCCCTTTTTCCTGAAAGAACTATGTGGCGCTTTGGCTCATCGTATGATGTATTCGCTTCTTATCTTTTCTCTTTCTCGGTCTGGTAGACATGTCCTTCACATAGATAACCTGTGCCACATCATTGGCTAGGACGAACGGTTCGTCAGTGTACCCAAGATTTTTCAGATCCACTGTTGTCATTCCGTACTGTGGGTCTACCTATACCCCGCCTCCTGACAGATTGACCCATTTACACTTAAACAAAGGGACCTTAAAATCATGTCCGTAGTCAAGTTCCCATATGTCCACTATGTAACCATAATATGTGTCCTTTCCCCTCTCGGTTGTTGCTTCAAAGCGGACACCGCTGTTTTGGTTGGTGCTCTTTTGATCTTGGTCAATCGTGTAAAATGTATTCCCATTTATCTCGTATCCTTTCCAAATCAATACAGTCAAAGATGGTCCCCTGGACAACAAGTACAGCTCATCACAAACAGTGTTGTCACCTCTGATACGTGCTTCCAACCAACTGCTGAAAGTACTGATGCGTTCACATGTAATCCAGTCCTCACACCGCCCGGTGTTTGGAGCGCAGATCGTTCTTGTGTTCATCGACATACGGGTCACCAAGGTAGAGTTCAGAACTGTGTAGTGTGCTTGAGACCAAGAATATCCGTCCTGCATATTATTGAGTCCCTTCCAAGCGTGCCTTTTCTAGTCAGTCTTCCCTCATACCGCGATTTAGGGAGACCTATCTTCTTAAGGCCAGGAATGAAGTCAACACAAAACCCGATGACATCCTCTGCTTGATGGCCCATGGAGATGCTTCCTTCGGCCTAGCACGGTTCTGGACATATTTCTTTAGGACTCCCATGAACCTCTCAAAGGGGTACATATTGTGTAGAAATACGGGGCCCGAATGACAATCTCGTCAACTAGATGAACTAGGACGTGCGCCATGATATTGAAGAAGGATGGTGGGAACACCAGCTCAAACCGACAAGACATTGCACCACATCACTCCTTAGCCTTGGTATGATTTCTGGATCGATCACCTTTCGAGAGATTGCATTGAGGAATGCACATAGCTTCACAATGGCTAATCGGACGTTTTCCGTAGAAGCCCCTCAATGCAACCGGAAGCGCTTGCGCCATAATCACGTGGCAGTCATGAGACTTTAGGTTCTGGAACTTTTCTCCGCATATTTATTATTCCCTTTATATTCGACGAGAAGAAGCCGGGACCTTCATCTTGAGCAGGCATTCAAAGAAGATTTCTTTTCTTCTTTCAGAAGAGCGTACTGGCAGGACCTTCATACTGCTTCGGAGGCATGCCCTCTTTTTCGTGCAAGCGTTGCAGGTCCTCCGTGCCTCGGTGTATCTTTTGTCTTCCCATACACGCCCAAGAAGCCTAGCAGGTTCACGCAAATGTTCTTCGTCACACGCATCACGTCGATCGAAAAGCGGACCTCTAGGTCTTTCGGTAGGGTAGGTCCCAAAATATAGATTTCTTCTTCCACATGGGTGTGTGATTCTCAGCGTCATTCGAACAGCTAGTCCGCCGACCCTTTCCAAAGATTACGTAAATCATTGACCATAGCAAGTACGTGATCACCGGTACGCATGGCGGCTTCTTCCGTGATCTGCCTCGCTTTGAAATGCTTGCCTTTCTTTCGACAAAGTGATGGTTGGTCGAAGAAATCGACGATGGCCCGGTACACATTCTTCCCGCAGCTTGCCGGTATATAATATCGGTGTCAAGTAAACAGTGCGTGCATGCGTGGTATCCCTTGTTTGTCTGTCCCGAAAGGTTACCGAGAGCGGCCAATCGTTGATGGTCACGAACAGCAACGCCTTTAGGTTAAATTCCTCCTGTTTGTGCTCATCCCACGACGTACACCGCTTCCATTCCACAACTGTAAAAGTTCTTCAACTAATGGCCTTAGGTACACATCAATGTCGTTGCCGGGTTGCTTACGGCCTTGATGAGAACGGCATCATAATGAACTTCCGCTTCATGCACATCCAAGGAGGAAGGTTATACATACATAGAGTCACGGGCCAGGTGCTGCGATTGCTGCTCTGCTCCCCGAAAGGATTAATGCCATCCGCGCTTAAAGCAAACCATACGTTCCTTGGCTCACTTGCAAACTCATCCCAGTACTTTCTCTCGATTTTTCTCCATCGACCCGTCACGGGTGCTCTCAACTTCCGTCTTTCTTACGGTCCTCACTGTGCCATCGCATCAACTTGGCATGCTCTCCGCTTCGAACAGACGTTTCAACCATGGTATTATAGGAGCATACCACATCACCTTCGCAGAACCCTCTTCCGGGGGCTCGCCGTCAACATCACCGTGGTCATCTCGTCTGAACTTATACCGTAATGCACCATGACTGGGCATGCGCTCAGATCCTTGTACGCACCATGTAGAGGATGCAGTCATTAGGGCATGCATGTATCTTCTGCACCTCCAATCCTAGAGGGCATACGACCTTCTTTGCTGCGTATGTACTGTCGGGCAATTCGTTATCCTTGGAAGCTTCTTCTTCAATATTTTTAGTAGCTTCTCAAATCCTTTGTCGAGCACAGCATTCTCTGCCTTCCATCGCAGCAATTCCAAAGACGCTACCGAGCTTTGTGTTGCCATCTTCGCAATTGGGGTACAACCCTTTTTTGTGGTCCTCTAACATGCAATCGAACTTCAGCTTCTCCTTTTGACTTTCGCATTGCGTCCTTGCATCGACAATGACCCTGCGGAGATCATCCTCATCGGGCACATCGTCTGGTTCCTCTTGATCTTCAGCAGCTTCGCCTGTTGCAGCATCATCGTGCACATCATCTGGTTCCTCTTGATGTTCAGTAGCATCACCGTATTCAGGGGGCACTTAGTTGTCATCGTACTCTTCTTCTTCGCCGTCTTCCATCATAACCCCTATTTCTCCATGCCTCGTCCAAACATTATAGTGTGGCATGAAACCCTTGTAAAGCAGGTGGGTGTGGAGGATTTTCCGGTCAGAGTAAGACTTCATATTCCCACATATAGGGCATGGACAACACATAAAACCATTCTGCTTGTTTGCCTCAGCCACTTCGAGAAAATCATGCACACCCTTAATGTACTCGAAGGTGTGTATTGAACCGTACATCCATTCCCGGTTCATCTGCGTGCATTATATATAATTAAGTGTGTCAAAAATCATTACGGAACATCATGAATAGATAATTAAGTGACCAAATTAATAGAAGTTCATCATCACATTAAAACCAAAGTACATACATCGTTCTCATCTAACAACATAAAGCTCTGCAGAGCATCTAAATTAATTAAACCATACACTGAAACTATATAAAACATTTCAATGCGAAAACAAATGCGATCATAATCGCAACCAATGTAACAACTGATCCAACGGCATAATGATACGAAGCCTTGGTATGAATGGCATATTTTCTAATCTTTCTAATCTTCAAGCGCATTGCATCCATCTTGATCTTGTGATCATCGAAGACATCCGCAACATGCAACTCCAATATCATCTTCTCCTCCTCAATTTCTCTAATTTTTTCCTGCAACAAATTGTTTCTAAATTTAACCTCTCGACAATAGGGTCGGTTGGAATTTCCGGTTCAACAACCTCCTAGATAAATAAAATCTATGTCACGTTGGTCGGCATAATTGTCATAAACAATAAATGAACCAATAGTTATGAAAAGATAATATATACCACATCCGAATCATAGACAGGACGAGGGCCGACGGGGGCGGATACCAAAACCATCGCACTATATAAGATGCAATAATAAAACTAAGAAAATTATACAAGTATCTATATAAACATACAAGTAAGAATTTTTTTCCCTTTCAGAAAGAAGATAAGAACAAGAGGCTCACCACGGTGGTGCCGGCGACGAGATCGGCGCGGGCGATCGACGGCGGTGAAGACGGGTGACGGTGTCCTGGACTAGGGGGTACTCACCACGTCGTCTCCTGATCAGTTGGATTGGGCCGAGGACCCCCATGGCCGTATACTCATGGGCCGGTCCGGACAGTTGCCGCATACAAGGAAGATTCCACAAGACTTGGCGATCAAGACAAGGACTCCTCCCCACCGGCGTATTCGGCTAGGACTCTTGTTATCCTAGGCCTCTGGTGCATTATATAAACCGAGGCCAGGCTAGTCGATAGACACATACAATATACAACAATCATACCATAGGCTAGCTTCTAGGGTTTAGCCTCCTTGATCTCGTCGTAGATCTACTCTTGTACTACCCATAGCATCAATATTAATCAAGCAGGAGTAGGGTATTACCTCCATCGAGAGGGCCCGAACCTGGGTAAAAACATCGTGTCCCTTGTCTCCTGTTACCATCCGCCTAGAAGCACAGTTCGGGACCCCCTCCCCGAGATCCGCCGGTTTTGACATCGACATTGGTGCTTTCATTGAGAGTTTCGATGTTTGTTCGGCAAAAGGTCGATGGCTCGCCTACAGATCAACTGCGACTTCGGCATCTTCGTCACCAGCTCAACTGGTCACCTTGGTTCGACCAAGGGCTGCGCCCTACCTCCGATCGTCATGTTCGGATGAGGGCCTTCATCAACACCAACTCCGATATCTATCAAGATCATGGAGGAATCATCCAGGGAGCCCGGGGGCTCAACGTTAACATTGCCCTCGGGCGACCGTACTGTTTTTCTGTACAGCGGACTTGTGTCCGCCGCCACCGCCTCCTCAACCGTCGTTTTAATGATTGCTTCGGTGGAATTGTGCGGAATTGAGTCTACAACAACCCTGGAAAATTTCGTCGAGTTCCGATGGAGGAATCTCTGGCAATCTCCGATATACCGGAGCCGCATTGAATCTGCACGAGAATCCGGACGAGTTTAGGGCGTGGTGTCCATCTTCTAGCTCGGACTTCCTTTGGAAGATCCAACCGTTGATCGGCTGCGGAATTCCTATATCTACCACCCCTCAAAATTTCAGCTCGATCCGACTGTCCAAACTCCGGGAACCTTCTGATTAGTGCATCACTTTTCGGATCTGTTTTCTGCGCGAAAACGAATCCGACCCGAGTTCATCTTTTTTATGAACGGGATTTCGGACATCCTTTTTGAAGGAAGTTTTGTACGGGGTATTGTGTTTTGTTCCCGAACACATCCCACTAACTTTAACATCTTTTGAACATGATCTTAAACATCATGCTGGCGGCAATATTGCTCCACGGCTGCCGACCTGCGCTAGACACGTCGTCACTTTGTTAAGCCGAGCTCAACTTCTTCGGATCGTCATCTCGGCAAGCCAAACAAAAGTCCAGCATCGCGAAGGATAAATCATCACCAACATCGCCGCATCACGGATTACACGGAGCGGGTATACCGGCATCGCCTCCCGGTCGCTTCATCAAGCCGGCATCGACCACGTCACGACCTGCATCGGCAGGGCCGCACTATTGCTTCTTCAAGCTGGTGTCCATCACGCCGACCTACTTCGACATCTCGGCTGGACCGGGGGCTTCGCCATCTCTTCATCAACCTACTGCGGACACTTCAGCGTCACTAGGCGACCAGGCAATGGGTGCGCGGATCGAGTCCCAATTTTGGGAATCACCTTCCTTCGGATTGCTACAACAAATAAACCAGGTGCTATTAATCCTAGTATTTCTTTTTGCTTGTCTGGGTTAATTTTTCCCAAGGAATTATTACTCTGGTTTGTCCATCATATGTACACAGGTCTATCAAATGGTGGCCGCATTATCGATGGTCGCATGATGGTTCGGTTAGTTTCCATACATAGTCCGGCGAACGCCGCATCCGGAACTCGGACCGACCTGTGAATCCAGTCTTTGCCACGCCTTTATTGCATTAGCCGACGACTTGCATCGACATCGACTTCGGCGCCAGGCCATATTTCTTTTCTTACTCACTTTGCATAAATTATTTATTATGCAACGATTTTTTTAATTATCATTATTACTATTATCTCCGGTTTGCGCCATTTTTTGTGCACAGGAAAATGGTCCGTGGACTTTGGCGTCACTCTGCAGGTCTGTATTGACCGTGCTATGTCACCACTTCGGCGTGTCGAGCTCTCCGCTCCGCCACCTCGGGACCGGCTTGGGGGATGGAACCTTGTCCCGTATCAAGCTCGGACCGCGTCATCAATACCGAACATATTAACCAGCTAAGTAGCTTTCATGCTCAAAGTTTCAAATTAACTTGTGTTCGGCTCGACCAAGCATTATACTTTTTTGGAAAAAAGTTGCTTGTAAGAATTTTTCTTGTCCAAACTTTGTTCGCACACACTTGACGTGCTACCCGCGCTCATTATACCTGGGGGCTTCTTTAACAGAAGCTTATTAATACGGGCTTTATGCCCAACACATGTGTCACACTTCCGCATGTACCTTTTATTCACCATTATATGCATCGATATGACTTAAGTTTTGGCCAAGCTGGGTTGCCTGGCTCCTGTGCTTACCCCTACGTTCCCGATTGTTCGGCTAGGTGGTAAAGGGAGCACCTCTGCGATTGTTACTGTCGGGTCAGCCGGATGTGTACCTCAGACTGGGTGAAGCCGAAAGCTAGCGTTCTTAAGGGAATACTCGGTCGGTGAACTAAAAGATGATTTCTTACCTATTCATTTACCTGCCCCCAGATGTTTTTCTGCTCTTTTCGCAGTCCGGACATGCACTTTAGGGCATGCCTCCCAGGGAAAGGAACCCCTAACGGAACTATTCTCCCTGGAAGATGTTTCTTACTAACCATGTAATATAACATAACTAGTTGGGCACTTGTCTGATAAAGCACTAATGACCCCTACACCTGGTCTCCACGCATGCCCCGGTTTTTATAACCGCGAGGGTATTCGGACACACTCTGGACTATTGGGTCAGAGGTTGAAGCGAAAAGGTCCGCTGCGACAAACGATCTACAATCCAGCTAGAAGGCATTTTACATGTCACCTTACGTTATATAGTCAACTTTTACCCAAGTCACTTGGGGGCTCTTATGTTTATTTGAGCCGTTTTATAACAAGTGTTTTTCTTCTTAGTCGTTGCAGAGTTTTTATTATTATTATTTATCACTCCTTTTCTCGATACGAGTGTGCGGTCACTAGCCGGGGAGCCTAATTTCTCTCTCAAAACCGCTAGAGTTTAGTTTTCTAAACCGGCCTAATGAGAAGTACTCCGCCTTCGGGATGGGAGACTGAAGCCGTAGGCTGACCCGCTTGAAGTCTTGAGATAGGAAGTGTCATGTTAAAGTACGGCAGAAGCACTTTTTTTCTAAAGTCCAATTTTCGGATTGGCACCGAACACTTAATCTTGTTCGGACGTCATGTTTTTACCGACTTTTTTGGTTTTCCAAGCTTTTGGCACTTTTAAACTATTTGTGTGTTTTCAGCACAAGTCTCACAGTGCAACGCCGGACACCTTTAGAGATTCGGCAAAAATATTCTCGGATACTGCTATATATGCATCAGTTTCGAATTGTGTCTTCGGTCAATAGTTGGGTTACCCGGCTCCCGAGCTTGCCTCCTACGTTCCGCATTGTTCGGCTAGGTGTGCAAAAGGAGAACCACTGCGATTGTGCTTCCAGCTCGCATGGTCAAGAACCTCAGTGGAGAAAGCCGAAAACTGACTGTCACAATAGGTGTAAACTTGTCAGCGATCCGATGACTATATTAAATGACGGGCCATTCATAACATTGGCCGACGTGTTTCCGGCTTGACCTCGACTGTCGCCGAACACTACCGGGGGCTAGTAACAGGCCTCCCAAACTAAATCCTCGATATTTTGCTCTTACATTGGAGCTGAGGTTTCATGATCATGCTTAGCATGACAACCCAAAGAAAGGAACCGATAGCGGGACTATTTTCTTTGGAAGACATTTCTTCTCATTAAACAGTAAAATAACATATCTCTCTCTGCACCTTTGTTTATAAAACCGTATGGCCAGATTGCCTTGTTTGTCGTAAATCTTTGCCTCATAAAGGCTTTATAAAGTAGATTAAACACTCCTCGACTCTGGCCGAGGAGGTTGAAGCCGATGGTCGGTCAACAAAGTTTTGTACAATGCGGATCCGAGCATTAATGACACAAAATACTTGGATACATTGAGTCATTACACATAATTTGTGATTTTACTATGGATATCGATCCTTAATTCGGCCATCCGTGCCCGCATTAAGGCTCGGGGGCTACTGGACTTTGGGCTTATTATTTACAAATATTAAAGGGGCACATCAATCCCCTGATCTGGTGTTGCCACCCGACCAGTGTCTCGGGGGCTACTGCATTGCCTGTTCTATGCAGAAAATTTTAAGTGCAATACAATTTCGGAGGAGATTTTGATCCTCGGGTTGGTCGGCCGCACCCAACATGAGTCTTGAGGACTGAGCACGCCGCTTTTTGTGTCCTGAAGTATTCTGCTGTCACGCCCAATATGCGACCCTATCCAAAAGGAACTCGACGGTCCCACCAAGGATAGACCCGCATATTGAAACGCTTTTGCAAGGTGGATATCATTACATCAACATTATATAATAGATGGGGATACATACACAAGGCACAAATGCCACAAGAATACATCAACATCATATACAAGATCAACATCCGACTACGGATGAAACATAAACAGAAACTCAAACAATATCCACCCTGCTAGCCCAGGCTGCCGACCTGGAGCCTATCCCCTGATCGAAGAAGAAGCAGAAGGAGAACTCAAGACAAGCAAGCATCGCTCTCGCGTCATGATCATCGCACAACCTGTACCTGCAACTGTTGGTGTAGTAATCTGTGAGCCACGAGGACTCAGCAATCCCATTACCATGGGTATCAAGACTAGCAAAGCTAAAGTAGGAGAGGAAGGGGTAAAGTGGTGAGGTTGCAGCAGCAGCTAAGCATATATGGTGGCTAACATACGCAAATGAGAGCGAGAAGAGAAACAAAGGAACGGTCGTCAACTAGTAATGATCAAGAGGTGATCCTGAACTCCTACTTACGTCAGACATAACCCAGAAACCGTGTTCTCCTCTCGATCAACCCCGAAAAGAGACACTCACGGTTACGCACACGGTTGGTGTATTTTAGAAGAGTTTGCTTCAAGTTTACTACAACCGGATATTAACAAATTCCCATCTGCCACATAACCACGGGCACGGCTTTGAAAGTTCAAACCCTGCAGGGTGTCCCAACTTAGCCCATGATAAGCTCTCGCGCTCAACGAAGGATATTCCTTCTCCCGGAAGACCCGATCAGTCTCGAATCCGGCTACAAGACATTTCGACAGCAATAAAACAAGACCAGCAAGACCTCCCGCGTGCCGACACCTCGATAGTAGCCGCCAGATCTCGCCTCGTGCCACGACCGGATGAGCAGTCCGCATAACTAAAACCAGCCCTCAAGTTTCCCGAGGTGGCGCTGCAAAGAGTTTCTAGTTTGGACCAACACTTAGACAAGCATTGGCCCGGGGGGGCTAAAATAAAGATGACCCTTGGGATGCGCGACTCCCAAGGGAAAAAGGTGATAGGTCAGGCAAATGGTAAAACCAATGTTGGGCCTTGCTGGAAAAGTCTTATTCAAAGCGAACTGTCAAGGGGGTCCCATAAATCACCCGACCGCGTTAGGGACGCAAAATCCGGGAACATAATACCGATATGAGGGAAACTAGGCGGCAAGAGTGGAACAAAACACTGCATAAGGCCGAGCCTTCCACCCTTTACCAAGTATATAGATGCATTAATTAAATAAGATATATTGTGATATCCCAACAAGTAAACATGTTCCAACAAGGAACAACATCTCCATGTTCCAACAAGGAACATACTTCATCTTCACCTTCAACTAACAACGCTATAAGAGGAGCTGAGCAAAGCGGTAACATAGCCAAACAACGGTTTGCTAGGAAGGGTGCAAAAGGTTAGAGGCTGACATGGCAATTTGGGATGGCTCGAGGAACAAGTGATAGGTAGCGCAGCATAGCGATAGAACGAAGCAACTAGCATGGCAATGATAGTAGTGAGATCCAGGGTAGCGGTCATCTTGCCTGAAATCCCGCAAGAAAGAAGAAGAGTCCATGAAGAAGACGAACGGATGAAGCCGAACCAAGCGTAGACGAACGAATCCTCACGATCGCAACGAAACGGGAACTATCGAGAAGAAACACACAACAAGGTAAACACCCCACACATAGACAAGACATGATGCACAACCAAGCATGATGCATGACAAAACTACATGAAGCTACTCATGGCAAGAGATGATGCAAACAAGAACAACACATCAAAGCAAGTTTAAATGAGGCCGGAAACAACATAGAGCAATTCCGGTAAGTCCTCATATGCAAATTTAGAAATTGGTCCAGATCTGAATAAGCGTTATGTTCAAGTTTTTAAACAGCAAGTTAAGATGCACCACGGTGATCTACACGAAATTCTAGTCAAGTTACATATAAAGTTCATTAGATTCGGAGCTACGACCTAGAAGATATGAGCAAAACAAGATAAGCATGGCATTGGTGCAAAATGCACCCAAACATCAAGCAAACACCTCAAAACAAGGATGCAACATGATAATATGAAACTATATGCAAAATCAAGCAAGTTTCATATAGAGCAACTCAAAACGGAGCAACGGTTCAACACATACAACCTATACAAGTTATAGCAACAATCTGTCCATAACAGCAAGTAGGCATATTGCAAGCAACAAAACAACAAGCTACAGCATCCCAACGTCATAACAAAAGGCATGGGCATGATGTGCAGGTAAAGCATGACAAAACATGAACAATGAGCTATCTCCAGAAATCACTAGAACATGCTCAAACACACATGGCAAGATTGCAAATAATAACAGTTTCAGGCTTTAGCAGAAATAACATCAGGTTGCAATGTTTAGAGTTATCAAACAACATGTTACAGGAACTTATCATGGCAAACAAAGGCATGGCATGAATCTACTAATTGCATAGAACAAAAGTCCCTTACTGACCATGAGCCAAAAGGGATCAGAAAATACAATTGCAAGCATGTGAACATGGCAAATTATATGACAGATTCATACATGGCAGGAACAACAATAAGTAGGCATGTTGGTGAGCTTGAACCACTCACCACAGAGCAATACATGGCATGGCAAGGCAACTCACAGTAAGAAGACATGGCATAGAAGCTATACATGGCAAGAACAACATCATAGCATACACGGATCAACTACAACAACCTTGGCAAAATTGAATAACATGTAAACAACCTGCCAGGAAACATTTTATAGCAAAAGTAGAGCTCGATTGACTCAAGCTATGGCACTCCATAATTGCAAACAAGGGCATGGATGGATAGAGCATAACCATATGTTCAAAACATCCTTACTGAAGTATCTCAAAATATGCATGGAACTCTCGGTAGCATCAAGTTTACATGGCATAAAAAATATCAGCAGAACAGGGGCTGAAATCAGCAACATCATGAAGCCTAGTTTTCATGCTTGTGCTAGTCACCACAGAGATCACAAAAATACATGGCATACATCCCTGTAAATATGGCATGGCATATTAAAAAACACATGTAGGACTCAAGATCATAGGGTGCACACATCAATCATGGCAAAAATGACAAAAGTGCATGTTCTGATAAATAATCTGAAACTAACATCACATAGCCCTCTTATAACAGCATTTAGGGCATCAATATGAGCTCAAATGCAAATGCTGCAGTGAGATGAAATGATATACTCTTCGAGACGAACAATTTGACATATTACACGCGCAAAACGGAGCTACGGATGCAGAGTTATGATGCGATGAAAATGCATGAAAATATTGAAATACTCAGGGACTTAGAGGAAATCGGGGCAACCTCATCAGATCTGGATCTAGGCCGCGCCGGGCCCGAGGTTCGCCGGAATGTGGCCGGAGGAGAAGGGGCCGACAGGGTTGAGGAGAGGGCCGGCCGGAGGCGGGGCGCGGTCGCCGGAGGGAGCTGCGGGAGGAGGCTGGGAGGAGCAGGCGGCGCTGCCAAGGCGGCACCGGACGGAGGCAGCCTGGCGGCGGGCGGTTCCGGCAGCGGCAGCGCCGATTGGGTCCGGGCGGAGGAGAAGAGATCCGGCGGCGGAGGCGCGACCCAGGCTGCTGGGCGGCGAAGGGGCAAGGCGCCGCGCGAATCGGGCGGCGGCAGAGCGGGCGCTGACGGCGCGGGCGCTGCGGCGGCGGGCGGCGGCGGGCGGGCGGCGGCGTGAGATGGCCCGCTGGCCCGATGGATGGGTTTCGCGGCATGGCGGCGGGAGGGCGCGGAGGCCAGGTGGCGCGCGTGGTTGGCTGCGGGCGGCGGGCGGACATGTCCGTCGGCGGGCGGACGTGTCCGGCGGCGCGGGGAGGAGCGGGGCTAGGGTTTGATCTGCGGAATTTTCGGAGGGGATCACATATTTATAGGTAGAGGGAGCTAGGAGAGTCCAAATGGAGCACAGTTTTCGGCCACGCGCTCGTGATCGAACGACCGAGAGCATGGAGGTGAGTTTCTTGGGTTTTGGGCCACTTTGAAAGGGGTGTTGGGCTGCAAGGAGAAGGAGGCTTTACGGTTACCCGGTTAACCGTTGGAGTATCAAATGACCTCCAAATGACACGAAACTTGACAGGCGGTCTACCGGTGGTATACCAAGGCCGCTTGGCAAACCTCGGTCCATTCCGAGAACGTTTAACACCCGCACACGAAAAGAGGTAAAAGGGAGCGTCGGGAGACATAGGAGTGCTGGATTGCAAAACGGACAACGGGGAAAATGCTCGGATGCATGAGACGAACACGTATTCAAATGCGATGCACATGATGACATGATATGAAATGCAGATGATGACATGGCAAAGAGAGACACGCAAACACATGACATGGCAAAGACGACGAATAACTGGCAGACACCTGGCGCAACGAATCCGGGGCGTTACAACACTCCTCCACTAACAAGAGATCTCGTCCCGAGATCTTAGGACCGAGACGGAAGGGAAAAGGGTGAGGTGAAACAAGAACTCGAGAGTAGAAGCAAGGAATCTAGAACACTTGAGAAGAAGGGAGGAATGACGAGAATGAGGAGAATCAAAAGCTCACGGAAATCAGATAGACTATGAAACCACTCGTTCTAACCGGAGTGGTTAGAATGAGAAAAGAAACGGATAAGACTGAAAGGATTTAGGCAGAACTCAGACTGAACATGGAAAGAATAGAACATGAACTTGAGAGGATGGAATGATACTTGATGAAGACATGACACAAAACCTCCGGAAAGAATTGAAATAGAATGAAAAGAATTTAGAAGGAATGATTGAACGAAGTTGTTGAGAAAATCAACAACGAAGAATAAGCTTGTTGTGGACTTATGGATAACCTCTGAAAAATTATGAGGTGATAACCTACCACAAACGGAAAAGATTGAATAACTGAGAAAAACGAGGAAATGCAAAACTCCACTTCAAAAGAATATGGAGAATTAATTGCACTTTGATATGCAAGAAGAAAAGATACTAGAACTCCTTGAGCAAGAAACTTGATGAACACTTGAAGAATGAATTAAATCATGAAGAACCACTGTGAAGAACTCCGGTAACAAAAGGTGATGAAATAGAACTGAAGGATGAAAGAATAAGATGAACCTTGCGGTGATTCCGATGGAGGTTCCGACGAAATGGCCGAGGAAACTGAACTCCGGATAAGAAAAGATGAAACACTTGGAACTAGAATTTATTCCTCACGAACAAACTCCGAAGGAAGGAATTACTCACTTGGATGAAATAAGAATAAGATTTATTGCATGCTTATCCTTCATCAAATTAAATTGATGACAAACAATGGATTTTGCAAACTACTTATTCTTCTTGAAAAAGGATTGAGAAGAGATATAACGCAAATTTGAGAAGGTCTTCATGAACCATCGGTAGGATTGAAAGAACAAATGGATTAAAATGATAATCAAGGAAAAAGAATCTTGAACGAGCCACCGTAAGAATTCGGAAATGACTGACGAAAGAGAATGAATCACCGGGAAGAATTAGAAGACCAAATATGCTCGAGGGAATTTAGATGCAAAAGAACAAAGAAATCATGAGCTGACTAAAGAACACTTGATCGAGGCACCGGGATAAATATAGAACGATAACTCCTGACAAACTCCGGATGGTTGAGAAAAAGAATATCTGACAAATGGAATAATTCGAGAGGATGATATGAAGCTAGAACCACGAATCTTCGGGAGGACGGACAAGGTTTAGAGGAAAAACTCTTCTTCGGCCTTCAAATATCGACGGGAAACACCACCAAAATTAACTGAGGTACTCCGGTAGAATGAAAAGCGAAGAGGTTGAGCCAACAATGAAATGATTCGAAATCGATCTTGGAAAAGGCAAGTGACTGATGATATTCATTCTTACGTCACACTTGAAAAGAATTTGGGAATAACTCCGGGGAATTAGAAGAGTCAGGTAAGATCCTGGGAAAAGACCTGTGGGCTAGGGCCCATTGAATAGATAACACCGTCGGAAAGGATTGTTGAAGAGATAGATGATGCACCGGAACAATTGAAATATTAGAATGAGGTGATAACCTCGAATTAATTGGAACACCGACAAATCTCCTGAGATGACTTGAGCACTCCGGAAGGATAAACTGACGAGAGGCGAACGATCAAGGAAAACACTTGATCCAAGGAAAAGAATACGATCAACGCCGAAAAACTTGAATTGAGTCCACCGGAGAAGAAAAAGAGATGATGAATTTCAAACGAGACGAGAATTCACCGGTTGAAATAATTGAGGGAAGACTGAAGAGGCTCCACACGAATGAAATTGATGGTCGAAACAGAGTCAAACTCTGGGAAGAAAAAGGGTGGGAGGGCGGGAAAAACAAAGGAAACTGGAAGGGGAAATCGACGAATATCTTGAATAGAAAACACCGGTTGAAATAATTGAGGAGAGAGAGCAAAGACTTCACACGAGTAGGATGGATACTCGATTACGGACTCCGGTTCCGAGAGGAAGGGAGGGCGGGTGGGGAAAACAAGGACAACTTCGGACAAGGAAAAACAACGACGTCGGAGGAAGAACTGAGGATTGAACTTGGCAAAGATGAAGAGGCTCAAGTCGACTTGACGAGAAATGCACCGGATGAAAAGAGCTGAGGAACAACTACCGGAAAACCAACTGCGTGATCCTAAAGAAAATTTGAACGGGAAGAGGAGTAATTCAAAACACCTACGTCAAGATTCCTCACCAGAGCGATGAAGGGGCTGAGGAGTAAAAAGAATTCCTACTCTCCGATATAACTAGACTCCAAAAAAATAGTTTTCTTCTAGACTCAACAACGGCCCAACTACACGATCAATCAGGGGGCTCCTAGGGTCGGTCGAGGCTCTGATACCAACTTGTCACGCCCAATATGCGACCCTATCCAAAAGGAACTCGACGGTCCCACCAAGGATAGACCCGCATATTGAAACGCTTTTGCAAGGTGGATATCATTACATCAACATTACATAATAGATGGGGATACATACACAAGGCACAAATGCCACAAGAATACATCAACATCATATACATGATCAACATAAACAGAAACTCAAACAATATCCACCCTGCTAGCCCAGGCTGCCGACCTGGAGCCTATCCCCTGATCGAAGAAGAAGCAGAAGGAGAACTCAAGACAAGCAAGCATCGCTCTCGCGTCATGATCATCGCACAACCTGTACCTGCAACTGTTGGTGTAGTAATCTGTGAGCCAGGAGGACTCAGCAATCCCATTACCATGGGTATCAAGACTAGCAAAGCTAAAGTAGGAGAGGAAGGGGTAAAGTGGTGAGGTTGCAGCAGCAGCTAAGCATATATGGTGGCTAACATACGCAAATGAGAGTGTCGTGGAATTGTCACGGCAGATGTCCTAATGAAAGGACTTAGTCGCGGGGCCATCGTACGGGTTAACTTAGAGGGGTTAAGCGGACGCAAAGACACAAGAGTTTATACTAGTTCTGCCCCTTCGATGAAGGTAAAAGCCTGCGTCTAGTTTGTGATGGGATTGATGTGATTTCGGCGACTAGGGAGCAATAGCTTCGCCTAAGCCTCGAATTGTTGTTGTCTGTCCCTAAACCGCCACTGGTCGCCCCTTATATACACGGGTTGACGTCCGGCCGGTCTACAGAGTCTTGAGGCCGGCTCATACAAGTGTCCGGCTCGGTCTCTCCTTTCTCTTATCTTACAACACAAGTTACATGGTTATGGCGGTTTTACCATTATGGGCCCTAATCCGCCCCTGGGCTCCGGGCCTCTAAGCTCTACAGCAAGCGCCACCTTCTGTGTCTTCATGGGCCCCAATTATGGCCGAGGGTAAACCGGCCCCTTTAAGGCGGTTTATATTTAGTAGTTACATCCCCAACATTAGGCCCCAGATTGACTTGAACCTGTTCATGTTAATCTTCAACATCTTTAGGAAACTCTGAATATCTTCCTTCATATTTCGTAAACCGCCATCTGCTTAAACCGCCGTGACGTCATCCTCCGACCACAGCAACAGAGCATCTTGACGTCACCTTTATTAAAGAAGCCCAAACAGTAAGATTCCCTTCATTTAATACTATCCGGAAATCGAGGCGACCGCTACGCCGTCTGCCGCTTTCAACTCCTCGATTCTCGCGCCTGTTAATTACTCCGTCTCATTATAAATAGAACGGAAGGACCTTTCTCCTCTTCCTCCTTCCGTGCTTCTTCTTCCTCGCGACGCTCCAGCTCTGAAGCTCCGCCGTCGCCTCCGACCTTCGAACGCCGCGTCAGTGCAAGGCCGCTGCATCAACCTGGTTGTACCAGAGACTCTCGGCGCTCCTCCGCTGTTCTGTGCATTGGGTAAGGCTCCTCCCCATGTCTCTTCATACCTGCTCTGCCATGGCTTTTTAATCCAACTGTAGCATATATCCTGTGTAGTAACTGCTCCGCCTTCAGTTTAGCACTCTGCACATCTTTCTTTTTGTTCAGACCCTCTTGTTAGAACGCATGAACTTCCCTGCCCTATATAAGGCTTGCATGGGTCGCAGAAATTTTTCCTTACTGAATCTTCGGTAGATCCAAATTAACTCCATTCATATGTGAAATCTGTTTCTGTCCACACTTAGCAGATTTTCCAGTTCTGTCTCTTCCTCCTACGGGCGGTTTAATTTTCCGATAACCAATCCGCCATACTCCATTAATCCTCAGTTAAACCGGAAATTGGAACTGACTGCCAAATTGCCGGTTTAGCATTGTATAATATGTCTGAACCGTTAACGGTGAACCATTTTTTACTTTTCCTTTCGCAGTTTCTTCTTCCGGAATGGCCAAACAATTCTCAGCTTGCAATTGGGTCCGGTCCAAGATCACTGAGACGCAACTCAATGGATATGTCACCACCGGCGCTTTAGCCTCCAAAAATGTCCTCCATTTCTGCCGAATGCCCTCCTGAACCTCAAGAAGGAGAAGTAATTGTATTCATGCAACACTTAGACCGGGGATTCAGCCCGCCCAGATCAAAATTATTCCGGGATGTCCTCTCAAGTTTCCAACTCCATCGACAAGATATTGGTCCGAACTCCGTGTCCAATATATGCAATTTCCAAGTTTTCTGTGAAGTCTATCTTCCAAAAGGACCATCTATGGAGCTGTTCCGGGATTTCTTTCATTGGAACCGCCGTACGGAGTTTTTGGATGGTCCTAACACGGAACTGGGTGGCGTTTCAATCCAGAAAAGGAAGGAAGTAGACTTTCCTCACGCAAAACACCATAGCCATCCGAAAGATTGGAACCAAACCTGGTTCTATTGCCGGAATACCGCTCCTAACAGCGAAAACCCCTTGCCGGGCTACCGCCCTCACCGTCTTAGCAACCATCACCCATTGCCTTTACGCTTGACCGCCGCAGAACGGAAGAATTTTGCGCCTCAAATTATCAAACTCCGGGCTCTAATGGCCAATGGCTTAACTGGTATTGACCTTGTTCGGTGTTGGGTTTCTTGGGGCATCTTGCCATTAAGCCGCCGCCCCGGATTGATGCACGAATACACTGGTAGCGTCAAAGATCCTCAAAGACGTCACGAACTACCAATAACTGAGCTTGAAGTCACTGAGGCAGTGAAGAAAATGCTTGATGAACCGATCTCCGCTCGCAGCCAAACCGGTTGGCCCTGCTCGTGTTTCCAACAAACCGCTCATGTAAGGCTCCGCCATCACTCTTCTGATATGAATGCCTTATTGATATATATTAATCCTTGTTACTTCACAGGCTAACAGCTCCTTCTGGAAACGAACCAAACCGGCCCGGGTTCCTCGTGTAAAGTCCAAGGCCACCAAAAAGGCTGGTAAGAGGAAAACCGCCGAGTCTTCTGATCCGCCGGAAGAAGAAGATTCAGAAGCTGAGGTAAAGCTTGATTTACTTTCATCCCTTTTTTTCCTTCATCCTATTGACAGTTACAATTCCCAGGATGATGCTGAAGTCAGTCATGCCGATCCTGTTGAGGTAATCCTTCTTTCTTCCGAATCTGATCTTGTGCCGGTTAAAAGAATTCGCCGCACAGTCCGGAAAGTGAAAAAATCTCACTCCCGTGCTCATTTGAATCCGAACCTTTCTTTGAAGACACAGCAGGCTGAAGAGCGCCGTACGACCCGGCACAGCGGTCAACAAATTACATCGTTCGGTTTACCTGACACCCCAACCCGGAAGCGTCGTCCAGAGGTGATTTGTTCTCCTGAAAAGCGTTATCCTTTGAAAGGTTTCTTCCGATGTCCTCTCAATCCGTCTGATCCGAATTATCAGGCCTCTTCCAACTCATCTGGCGGTTCATCAACCACTCAACTGCCTCCTCTTAAAGTTGCTGCGGGGTAAGCATAATACTCTTTTTTCTTTTTTTTCTTTTTTTTTTCTTCACATTGGTCGGTTTATCTTACTCTAACTCTGAACATTGCAGCACCAAGGCTCGCTTAAGTAAGAAGGCGAAAACCCTTGACCCTACTGTGGATGTTGATCCGGAGAAGACTCCAGAGCACCATGGCGAAAAGCCTGAAGTTGCTAAAAACAGTTCTGCCGGGTTGAACCAAGACGACAATGCTAATCCGCCAGAATTTGAACCGGATGCCCAAGTGGAAACCTCACATCCTGCTCCACCGAGTCCTGCAGCGGAACGGGTCGTAATTGCTGAACCGCCGAGCCTGGGTATGAAAATACCAAGCCCAAGGAAGAATGCCAATCCGGACAGCCCGGTCAAAAATGATGATGTCGAGTGACGGCACCGCCTTACACTGCCCCTGGCAATCCGTCGCTTTATCAAAACACAGCGCCAAGGAAGAGTCTACTGCCATGAGTAAAGAGAAGGGAAAACTGATCTGTCAGCTTATGACAACTTCTCTGCCCAAGAACTTCACTCTGGCTTCCTGAACCGACTCTACACAAGCCGTGACTTCGAAGCCGGTCTGGTGAATCGATGAAGGAACGCTATGAGGTAATGAGTTATGCCTCTTGTACTTTTGTGGTGTAGTAGTTTCAAGGGCCGGTTCAACTTAGCATAGTTAAACCGACTTAATATAAAACTCATACGCCTCAAACTTCAAGGTTGTAGTTTCAAGGGCCGGTTCAACTTAGCATAGTTAAACCGACTTAACTTGTATCACCATAGCAAGATGAGATCAATTAGCCATTAGCCCCAAGTGCCAAGTTGAATACATGTATTGAGCTTGGGACTTCATAATGAAACAACTAACGTGATCCATTTTTATCGAGTGAGATATACCAAAGAAACCGCATAACTCTAGGACCTTCGTGCCAATCTGAAGACTCAAAAAGCAGAAACCACCAAGGCCAAGGATGAATTGAAAACCGCCTTGACAACTATGGAGTAGCTCAAGGAGTGGTATAAATCCGAGCAGGCCAACTGGGACACCGAGAAGGCTGGTTTGCTAAAACGGGCGGAAGATGCTGAAGCGGCTCTTAAACCGGTGACAGAAGAGCTCACCGGACTAAAGCGCCAAATTAATGCCATGACCTCTGCGATCTTTGGTAAGAGATTTTTCACTGATTACTATTATGTTTTGATATTTCCGCCAGTTTAACCTGAGCTGTCTTAAACCGGTATAGGGAAGCGATTGCTCATCCGGCTCGATATGCGGAAGAAGCTCAAGGCTGCATACACGCTGATTGAGCAATTGTATACCGCACCCAGCGAAGTCATATGCGCTTACGTCAGATGATAACACAGCTCCGCCCTGATCAAAGATACGCTGGCCGGCTATCCATGATTCCGCACAACTTGAAGAGTTGAAACGATCCGCAGCCCGGCTGGCACTTTATTGGCTCTAACTCGCGCCAAGGCGTGGATAGCGGACCTTGATCCGGCTGACATAGCCAAGGGCTGCCCCAGCGCTCAAGAAAATGGCGAAGCCTTTCATAATGATGCCCTCAAACGAATAACAAAGGAGATGCGTCCTCTGGCGAGCCAACTGGCAGCAGGAGCCAACCTGGCGGTTTACCGCTCTTTCTATGATGCAAACGACAAGCGGGTGGAATTTGTCATTCCAGAAGTGCAGAACCTTGTTCCTCCAATCCGTAAGCACACTTATGCCCCTGACGTTGATCGGCTGAGCTTATAAGTGAAGAGGCTGTCTTTCAGGCTTTAAACCGGATTGACTAGTCCACCAATGACTTCCGGCCATTGGGTGAGGAAGAGGAAGAAACTGAACCGACGCCAGACGACCCATCTTCTTCACGTCAACCCGGCGAGGAAGCTTAATCCGCTGCCGGTTGATGCATCATAAGCTGCTAGTCATACCGCCATTCAAAATTTTGGGCCTCTAAGGCCTTATAATAGAATAGCCAGCACTTTTGTTTTGAATATGCCTTTATGCCTTCAGCCGCAAGAATTTCGGCAAGCGGTGCTGATACTTTTGATTGAATAATCGAAACCTTCAACCTATTTTGCCTGCAATCACCAATTCTTAAACTGCCACGGCGGCTTATGTCGCCATCCGGCTTGTGACGCTCATATGTATATGTAAGGAAATATTGAGGTATATGATCAAAATTTTGTGATACAAAAATACCTGCCAGCGTCGGGCATGCAGTTGGCTGAGCCAACCTTGAAGCGGAGGTTGTATAAACCATTACCGTCAAAGGAGACAACAGCTCCTGTGTTTTAGAATGCCGGTTTAACAGGTAAACCGTGCCGGGTCATTTTAAGCCCCCTGTTACTCCATAATAGGATGTTAATCAGAAAAAAAATCTAACCGGGAAAGTTGTCTCCGGATTAAAAAATAAACCAAATTCCGTCAATGGACTGGTTGAACCGATTTTAATAATAGTTATGAAGAAATACGGAAGCAAAGGCAATGATAAACCGTTTGCAAAAAGAGGCTTTACTGAGCCGATCAGATGGCGTTACCATGGTTGGACACGACCAAGCTCCCAATAAGGTGTAGCTATGGTTGAAGTCAGCCAGGTCCCCAACTGAAACCGTGGCATTATGCCGATCAAGTGGCGTGGCAATGGTTCGGGTTCGACCAAGCCCCCAAGTGACTTTATGACCTTAGGCCGACCAAGAGGCGTGGATCTGGTTCAGACTTGAGCATGTCCCCTGTGATCCGGGCGGCTTCGCTTATCAAAAGGTGTTGCATTGGTTCGGACACCACCAAGCCCCCAGATGACATCTAAAATCTTCTGAAAAGCAAGCTCAAGGGATAAACCGGAGGCCGTTTTAAGACAACAACTCCATGTACCCAAGCCGGATATTTACAGAACGGATACCCCGCTTTAGCCGAGGCTCCGGTTTATTGCTTTTAGTCATAATATATACATTGTCATAATATGTACATAAGGAGAGCCGATGGCTCAGGTATAATAAGGCCGAAGATGAGCTATGTTCCACGGCCTGTTGGTCTCCTCTTCTGACGTGCGTGAGTCTTTATGCTCTCGAACATCAATCAGATTGTATGACCCGTTGTGCAGATTCTTGCTGACCACAAAAGGCCCTTCCCAAGGTGGGGATAGCTTGTGCATATCCGTCTGGTCTTGATGAGCCGAAGCACCAAGTCTCCTTCTTGAAAGGTTCTTTTTCTGACCCGTCGACTATGATATCGACGAAGATCCTGCTGGTAAATCGCCGAGCGAGCAGCCGCCATATCTCGTTCTTCATCCAGTCGATCCAAAGCATCCTGCCGTGCTGCCTCGTTATCTGCCTCAACATAGGCTGCCACACGAGGCGAGTCATGATCCTCTCGTGGGGAACGTATTGCATTTTATGCATTCTACCCCGCTTCAATGATTGCTATTGCCCCGCTTTTCTGACTCTTCTCTGCTTCTGAACTTGCCTGCTCTGTTTCTTCAGGTTCAGAGTTAACACCTTCCGGCGATCTTCCAAACTCTAATTGTATTTGCCAACTGGACGGATATCGCTGGGGAGGACCGCTTCCGCTCCATAGACCATAAAGAACGTGTGTATCCAGTGGACCGTTAGGGGTAGTATTTATACTCCATAACACAGATGGTAGCTCTTCTACCCAACAACCCGCGCCCTCTCAGAAGGGACCATAAGCCGGGCTTGATACCTCTCAGATCTCCCGATTAGCCTGCTCGCTTGACCATTGGATTGTGGGTGAGCTATCAAGAAACGCTGCCGGATGTGCTCACGCTCACAAAACTCCTTCATGGCACCTTTGGACAAATTAGTACCATTATCTGTGATGATACTATGTGGAAACCCAAACCGAAGATCACCCTTTGATGGACTGAACCGCCGTGGCGCATCACACTTGCTAACAGTGCTCGCCTCGACCCACTTTGTAAATTTGTCGATCGCTACCAGCAAGTGTGTCTTCTTGTCCTTGGACCTTTAAAAGGTCCCACCATGTCCAGCCCCAAGTCGCAAACGCCAAGTAATTAGAATCATCCTTAATTCTTGGGCTGGTATATGAGCACGCCCGTAAAACTTCGCAACCATCACATCGCTCGACCAGATCTTTCGCATCAAGATGGGCAGTCAACCAATAAAACCATGGCGGAACGCCTTTAGCCACCAAGGATTTTGAACCGCGTGGTGACCACAGTCCCCTTCATGGATCTCACGCAATATTTCACAGCCTTCCTCAGGGGACACACAGCGCTGAAACGCCCCTGACACACTGCAATGATGCAGCTCGCCATTAACAATGGTCATAGACTTAGACCGCCGAACTATCTGTCGGGCCAATGTCTCATCTTCTGGTAACTCGCCCCGGCTCATGTACGCCAAATAAGGGAGCGTCCAATCCGGAATGACATGCAGGGCTGCCACCAACTGAGCCTCCGGATCAGGAATAGCCAAATCTACTTCATCAGGAAGCTTGACTGACGGGTTGTGCAAAGACATCAAGAAAGACATTATGGACCGGTTTGCGTTGAGAACCCAACCGCTTAAAGCGCCCGCCGCTTCATTCTTCCGACGATCCACATGGTCCACCTGATAGCCTTTAAAATGACCTGCAACAACATCCACCTCCCGACGATATGCAGCCATGAGTGGGTCTTTGGAATCCCAAGTGCCCGACACTTGTTGGGCCACCAAGTCCGAGTCACCAAGCACTTAACCCGCTTAGATTCATCTCCTTAGCCATCCAAGACCATGGAGCAAGGCTTCATACTCAGCTGCATTGTTAGTACAAGGGAACATTAAGCGGAGGACATAACAAAACTTTTCACCTCGTGGGGAAGTTAACACGACTGCAGCCCCCGAGCCCTCCAACTGCCTGGACCCGTCAAAGTGGATGGTCCAATAGGTATGATCCGTCTTTTCTTCAGGCGCTTGTAACTCCGTCCAATCATTAATGAAATCCACAAGTGCCTGGGATTTTACTGTCGTCCGAGGCACATACTTTAAACCGTGTGGCCCAAGCTCTATAGCCCACTTAGCAATCCGGCCAGTCGCTTCCCGGTTCTGTATGATATCACCCAAGGGAGCTGAACTGACCACCGTGATGGGATGCCCTTGAAAATACTACTTTAGCTCCGGCTTGCCATAAAAACTCCATACACCAGCTTCTGCCAATGCGGATATCTGTGCTTGGACTCAATGAGCACCTCACTGATGTAATAAACCGGACATTGAACCGGATACTCCTTCCCTGCCTCCTTCCGCTCTACCACAATGGCTACGCTAACTGCCCTGGCATTAGCAGCAACATATAGCAGAAGCGGCTCCTTGTCAATGGGAGCGGCAAGAACAGGCGGGTTGGCCAATTTCCGCTTTAAATCCTCCAATGCTTCATCGGCGGCTGAACCTGCATAAACCGATCCGTCTTCTTCAAAGATTCCGTACAAAGGAATGGCCTTCTCCTAGGCGATCGATAAACCGCTTAGCGCGTAATCCGACCCGCCAGACGCTGGACATCATTAATGCACTTTGGTTTAGCCAAGGAGGTGATAGCCGTAATTTTATCCGGATTAGCTTCAATCCCCCTGTTGGACACAAGAAAACCCAATAACTTGCCTGCCGGAACACCGAAAAAACATTTGGCCGGGTTAAGCATCATCTTGTACACCCGCAAGTTGTCAAAGGTTTCTTTCAGATCCTCAATCAGTGTTTCCTTCTTCCTTGATTTAACCACAATATCATACACATAAGCATGCACGTTACGGCCGATCTGTTCGTGCAAGCAATTCTGTACGCAACGCTGATAAGCCGCTTGGGCACTCTTGAGCTCAAAAGGCATAGACACATAGCAGAAGGCTCCAAAGGGAGTGATAAACGCTGTCTTCTCCTGGTCCTTAACCGCCATTTTAATCTGATGATATCCAGAATATGCATCCAAAAAGCTCAAACGCTCACAACCCGCCGTAGCATCGAATCTGGTCAATGCGGGAGGGCGAAGGATCTGCTGGACAAGCCTTGTTAAGATCTGTGTAATCCACACACATGCGCCAAGTGCCGTTTTTCTTAAGGACCAACACCGGATTAGCAAGCCACTCTGGATGGAAAACTTCAACGATAAAACCTGCTGCTAAGAGCCTCGCAACCTCCTCTCCAATGGCCTTGCGCTTTTCCTCGTTAAACCGGCGAAGAAACTGCTTTACCGGTTTTACTTGGGATCAACATTAAGAGTGTGCTCAGCGAGTTCCTCGGTACACCGCATGTCAAGGCTTCCATGCAAAATGTCCCGATTCTCACGGATGAACTCGATGAGCGCTTTCCTATTTAGGATCCAAGTTAGCACCGATGCTTGAACTGCTTGGACGAATCACCGCACAAAGTCAACAAGTTTAGTCTCACCGCCGATTTAAACTTCAGATCCGGATCGTGCTCTGTAGTTGGCTTCTTCAACGGGGTCATATCTACCAGATCAACATTATCTTTATAATACTTTAGCTATTCGGTGGCACAAACCGACTCTGCGTAAGCCGCATCACCTTCCTCACACTCTAAAGCGATCTTGCGGCTCCCATGAACCGTTATTGTCCCTTTGTGACCCGGCATTTTTAGCTGCAAATAGACATAACAAGGCCGCGCCATGAACTTGGCATAAGCCGGCCGCCCAAACAGGGTGTGTTAAGGGCTTTGAATTTTCACCACTTCAAATGTCAATGTTTCCGATCTGGAGTCATGTTCATCCCCAAAGGCCACCTCCAGAGCTATTTTACCAACCGGATATGCTGACTTGCCAGGCACCACACCATGAAACACTGTATTGGACGGCTTGAGATGTTTATCTGTCAATCCCATACGACGGAAGGTCTCATAATACAGGATGTTGATGCTGCTTCCTCCGTCCATCAGCACCTTGGTAAACTTGTATCCTCCCACCTGAGGCACCACCACTAGGGCTAGCTGACCCGGATTGTCAACCCGAGGCGGATGATCCTCTCTACTCCACACAATAGGCTGGTCTGACCAGCGTAGGTAATGCGGCACGGCCGGTTCAACAATGTTGAATGCCCGCTTCTGAAGTTTCCGGTCTCACTTGTCAAAGCTAGTGGTGAAGACGTGATACTGTCCACCATTCAACTGCTTCGGATTGCTTTGATAACCCGACTGCTGCTGCTGCTGATTGTAACCACCTTGGTTGCTTGGATTGCTGTTCTGTTTTCCCTTCCCTGTTTCATCATCCTCCTCAGACTCCGGATCCTTGGTACTATCAGAATCAGCATACTTCACTAAAACGCCCATGAGAGTGCCCATGTCACCGCAAAAACGCTTCATGCACTCCAGCTTCAATTTTAAAGGTTTGAACCGCAGTTGCCTTCTAGGGTTAAGATCGCAGAATCAGTGTTGATCCGGTCTCAAGAATGTAAACTTACTTAAACGCGCGCATCCAACGGGTTGTGGATTCTCCTCTGCCTGGACACAAGCCGCCAAGTCCACCATGATATGGGCTGCTTACAGGTGTCTTTGAAATTTTGAATGAACCGGTCCGAATCGGGTCCATGAACTGACGGAATTGGGTGGCAAGTTTTTCAACCAAGTACGGGCCGTGCCTTCAAGCATCATGGTGAAATACTTTGCACATGCAGCTTCATCCACATCCAGCATCTCCATGGCCATCTCATAACTTTCTATCCACGCTTCCGGAGCCAGATCGGCGGTATAATTGGGTACCTTGCGTGGCCCCTTGAAGTCTTTGGGCAAGCGTACATTGCATAAAGCGGGGACGAGGCAAGGCACCCCCAAAGAGCCAGATGTGACCCCAGGCTCGAAGATGGTCGGTCGAACCGTCGCGAGCTGATGATCCTCATGCTGTGCTGCTAATTCGGCCTCCCTACGTGCCCAGGCCCGGTCCACCACCTCTTGAGCGTTTTCGAAACCACCCGCCGGGTTGTTGCCTGGGTGCACCAAGGCCGCGATTACTTGACACGGCCGGTTCATCTGCTGCCTCGCTATAGCTCCGGCTTGGGCGGGGTGGAGTGGATCCGATCCCGCTATATGAATATGCTTCTGCTGGACCAGAGCCGCCCTAAGGAGCTCTTTGACCCGCGCTTTTTACCGCCTGTGGTGAATCGCCGATTAGAATCGCTTCCAACCGCGCCGCAGCCGCAACAAGGTTATCCATCGGGTTGGAGTAGTGACCGAGGTGTTTGCACAGCCCGAGGCGCGCCGCATGATGGCGAGGCAGATCTATCACACGGGCTGAACCGCGCGCCCGCCCCTGTGTGCTTCCGGCCGTTCACCACCGGGTGGATTACTGGTCCCTGCTCCCGGGTGTTGAAGAGGTCTCTTCCTCGAAAACCGAGGGCAAACGGGATCTGTACTTTCTCTTCATGACTTCATGCGACGCTGCTCGATCCAAAGCATGAGCCTATAAGCATGCGCATCCAAAGCGGCCCGTTCTGCCGCCATCCTAACGTCCGTGGCTGCCAGATCCGCTTTAGCCTGAGTGATTTGTTCCTTCACCTTTGCAATCTCCGCATTACGCAGGTCTTGATCTACCGGGTTAGCCTCTGCCATGAGCACAGCCAATGCGTCAAATAGTTCTGATAAAACTTGAGCCGGCGGGCGCACAGGGCCTCCTGCCCCGGCTGCCATCGCCGCTGTTGAACCGGCGACCATTGGCGCAGCGGTCAAGAGTGAAGGCCGTCGTGTACCGCCATAAATATTCCAACCCGTTGGGCAGATCAAAGGGTCCGAATACTCTCACCGTCGGAACAGCCCCGATCCGCCATCTTGTACTGGTACAGAGACTCGGCCCGGCCGACGACTCGTCATCGAGTAGACAACGGTTTCGCCACCAGATGCTGATCCGCCCTCATAGTCCCCTCCGTGGATGACTACCACGAAATCACGCTTGACAGCCGGTTTAGCCAGGGCAGTCTTCGCGCGCTGAGCCGTCTCGACGAGGTCGGTGCAGATGCCCGGCCCAGGCCCTGGCTCACCGATCTTGCCGATGAACACGTGTATGCCACCAAAGGGGACCCGGTACCCGTACTCAATCGAGCCGGCCTCGGGTCCCGATCCTGCATCGTCGATGTAGAGCTTGCCGCGACGACTCTTGGTCATCCGGCCTACAGCATAGACTTCGAGTCCTTCGAACTTGCCCTCTAAGATCATCAAACCATCGTGCGATAGCCCCACGGTGGGCGCCAACTGTCGTGGAATTGTCACGGCAGATGTCCTAATGAAAGGACTTAGTCGCGGGGCCATCGTACGGGTTAACTTAGAGGGGTTAAGCGGACGCAAAGACACAAGAGTTTATACTAGTTCGGCCCCTTCGATGAAGGTAAAAGCCTACGTCTAGTTTGTGATGGGATTGATGTGATTTCGGCGAATAGGGAGCAATAGCTTCGCCTAAGCCTCGAATTGTTGTTGTATGTCCCTAAACCGCCGCCGGGTCGTCCCCTTATATACACGGGTTGACGTCCGGCCGGTTTACAGAGTCCCGAGGCCGGCTCATACAAGTGTCCGGCTCGGTCTCTCCTTTCTCTTATCTTACAACACAAATAACATGGTTATGGCGGTTTTACCATTATGGGCCCTAATCCGCCCCTGGGCTCCGGGCCTCTAAGCTCTACAGCAAGCGCCACCTTCTGAGTCTTCATGGGCCCCAATTATGGCCGAGGGTAAACCGGCCCCTTTAAGGCGGTTTATATTCAGTAGTTACATCCCCAACAGAGAGTGAGAAGAGAAACAAAGGAACGGTCGTCAACTAGTAATGATCAAGAGGTGATCCTGAACTCCTACTTACGTCAGACATAACCCAGAAACCGTGTTCTCCTCTCGATCAACCCCGAAAAGAGACACTCACGGTTACGCACACGGTTGGTGTATTTTAGAAGAGTTTGCTTCAAGTTTACTACAACCGGATATTAACAAATTCCCATCTGCCACATAACCGTGGCACGGCCGAAAGTTCAAACCCTGCAGGGGTGTCCCAACTTAGCCCATGATAAGCTCTCGCGATCAACGAAGGATATTCCTTCTCCCCGGGAAGACCCGATCAGTCTCGGAATCCGGGCTACAAGACATTTCGACAGCAATAAAACAAGACCAGCAAGACCTCCCGGCGTGTCGACACCTCGATAGTAGCCGCACAGATCTCGCCTCGTGCCACGACCGGATGAGCAGTCCATTACAACTAAAACCAGCCCTCAAGTTTCCCGAGGTGGCGCTGCAAAGGGTTTCTAGTTTGGACCAACACTTAGACAAGCATTGGCCCGTGGGGGCTAAAATAAAGATGACCCTTGGGATGCGCGACTCCCAAGGGAAAAAGGTGATAGGTCAAGCAAATGGTAAAACCAATGTTGGGCCTTGCTGGAAAAGTCTTATTCAAAGCGAACTGTCAAGGGGGTCCCATAAATCACCTGACCGCATTAGGGACGCAAAATCCGGGAACATAATACCGATATGACGGAAACTAGGGCGGCAAGAGTGGAACAAAACACCAGGCATAAGGCCGAGCCTTCCACCCTTTACCAAGTATATAGATGCATTAATTAAATAAGATATATTCTGATATCCCAACAAGTAAACATGTTCCAACAAGGAACAACATCTCCATGTTCCAACAAGGAACATACTTCATCTTCACCGGCAACTAACAACGCTATAAGAGGGGCTGAGCAAAGCGGTAACATAGCCAAACGACGGTTTGCTAGGAAGGGTGCAAAAGGTTAGAGGCTGACATGGCAATTTGGGATGGCTAGAGGAACAAGTGATAGGTAGCGCAACATAGCGATAGAACGAAGCAACTAGCATGGCAATGATAGTAGTGAGATCCAGGGTAGCGGACATCTTGCCTGAAATCCCGCAAGGAAGAAGAAGAGTCCATGAAGAAGACGAACGGATGAAGCCGAACCAAGCGTAGACGAACAAATCCTCACGATCGCAACGAAACGGGAACTATCGAGAAGAAACACACAACAAGGTAAACACCCCACACATAGACAAGACATGATGCACAACCAAGCATGATGCATGACAAAGCTACATGAAGCTACTCATGGCAAGAGATGATGCAAACAAGAACAACACATCAAAGCAAGTTTAAATGAGGCCGGAAACAACATAGAGGAATTCCGGTAAGTCCTCATATGCAAATTTCGAAATTGGTCCAGATCTGAATAAGCGTTATGTTAAAGTTGTTAAACAGCAAGTTAAGATGCACCACGGTGATCTACACGAAATTCTAGTCAAGTTACATATAAAGTTCATTAGATTCGGAGCTACGGCCTAGAAGATATGAGCAAAACAAGATAAGCATGGCATTGGTGCAAAATGCACCCAAACATCAAGCAAACACCTCAAAACAAGGATGCAACATGATAATATGAAACTACATGCAAAATCAAGCAAGTTTCATATAGAGCACACTCAAAACGGAGCAACGGTTCAACACATACACCCTATACAAGTTATAGCAACAATTTGTCCATAACAGCAAGTAGGCATATTGCAAGCAACAAAACAACAAGCTACAGCATCCCAACGTAATAACAAAAGGCATGGGCATGATGTGCAGGTAAATCATGACAAAACATGAACACTGAGCTATCTCCAGAAATCACTAGAACATGCTGAAACACACATGGCAAGATTGCAAATAATAACAGTTTCAGGCTTTAGCAGAAATAACATCAGGTTGCAATGTTTAGAGTTATCAAACAACATGCTACAGGAACTTATCATGGCAAACAAAGGCATGGCATGAATCTACTAATTGCATAGAACAAAAGTCCCTTACTGACCATGAGCCAAAAGGGATCAGAAAATACTATTGCAAGCATGTGAACATGGCAAATTATATGACAGATTCATACATGGCAGGAACAACAATAAGTAGGCATGTTGGTGAGCTTGAACCACTCACCACAGAGCAATACATGGCATGGAAAGGCAACTCGCAGTAAGACGACATGGCATAGAAGCTATACATGGCAAGAACAACATCATAGCATACACGGATCAACTACAACAACCTTGGCAAAATTGAATAACATGTAAACAACCTGTCAGGAAACATTTTATAGCAAAAGTAGAGCTCGATTGACTCAAGCTATGGCACTCCATAATTGCAAACAAGGGCATGGATGAATAGAGCATAACCATATTTCAAAACATCCTTACTGAAGTATCTCAAAATATGCATGGAACTCTCGGTAGCATCAAGTTTACATGGCATAAAATATATCAGCAGAACAGGGGCTGAAATCAGCAACATCATGAAGCCTAGTTTGCATGCTTGTGCTAGTCACCACAGAGATCACAAAAATACATGGCATACATCCCTGTAAATATGGCATGGCATATTACAAAACACATGTAGGACTCAAGATCATAGGGTGCACACATCAATCATGGCAAAAATGACAAAAGTGCATGTTCTGATAATAATCTGAAACTAACATCACATAGCCCTCTTCTAACAGAATTTAGGGCATCAATATGAGCTCAAACGCAAATGATGCAATCAGATGAAATGATGTACACTTCGAGACGAACAATTTGACATATTACACGCGCAAAACGGAGCTACGGATGCAGAGTTATGATGCGATGAAAATGCATGAAAATATTGAAATACTCGGGGACTTAGAGGAAATCGGGGCAACCTCGTCAGATCTGGATCTAGGCCGCGCCGGGCCCGTGGTTCGCCAGAATGTGGCCGGAGGAGAAGGGGCCGGCATGGTTGAGGAGAGGGCCGGCCGGAGGCGGGGCGCGGTCGCCGGAGGGAGCTGCGGGAGGAGGCCGGGAGGAGCAGCGGCGCCGCCAAGGCGGCGCCGGACGGAGGCAGCCAGCTGGCGGGCGGTTCCGGCCAGGCGACGCCGGGCGCGGTCCGGGCGAGGAGGAGAGATCCGGCGGCGGAGGCGCGATCCAGGCTGCGGGCGGCGAAGGGGCAAGGCGCCGCGCGAACTCCGGGCGGCGACAGAGCGGGCGCGGGACGCGCGGCGCGCGCGCGTCGGCGCTGACGGCCGGGCGGTTGCGGCGGAGGGCCTGCTGGGCCCAGATGGGCTTCCGCGGCGCGGGCGGCGGGAGGGCGCGGAGGCCAGGTGGCGCGCGGTGGTTGGTTGCGGGCGGCGGGCGGACATGTCCGTCGGCGGGCGGACGTGTCCGGCGGCGCGGGGAGGAGCGGGGCTAGGGTTTGATCTGCGGAATTTTCGGAGGGGATCACATATTTATAGGTAGAGGGAGCTAGGAGAGTCCAAATGGAGCACAGTTTTCGGTCACGCGATCGTGATCGAACGACCGAGAGCATGGAGGGGAGTTTGCTGGGTTTTGGGCCACTTTGAAAGGGGTGTTGGGCTGCAAGGAGAAGGAGGCTTTACGGTTACCCGGTTAACCGTTGGAGTATCAAACGACCTCCAAATGGCACGAAACTTGACAGGCGGTCTACCGGTGGTATACCAAGGCCGCTTGGCAAACCTCGGTCCATTCCGAGAACGTTTAACACCCGGACACGAAAAGAGGTAAAAGGGAGCGCCGGGGGACATAGGAGTGCCGGATTGCAAAACGGACAACGGGGAAAATGCTCGGATGCATGAGACGAACACGTATGCAAATGCGATGCACATGATGACATGATATGAAATGCAGATGATGACGTGGCAAAGATAGACACGCAAACACATGACATGGCAAAGACGACGAATAACTGGCACACACCTGGCGCAACGAATCCGGGGCGTTACATCTGCCGAGTTAGGACTTGATCCTCAGACCAATTTTGCAAATCAACCTGAGTCTCAGCGGCTACGAGGATCAGCGATCTTATGTCATCCTTCATGTGCATCTCGGGTTTTAGACCGATACCCACCTTGAGGGCTACTGGCTATGTATCTCGGCAGAGAATAAATTGCACCAATCAAAATATTGACAAAATCGCCCACATTCGGGTGGTGCACCACCGAAGCAGTCCGCATAAAGCTCGGGCGCTAGTGGCTGGCTCCATAGAGGGCATTTCCGCATTAAGCTCGCTAAACTCCTTCAAACTTCTTTGAACCAAGGTGATTTACGACACCTTGATACAGTCCGCGTTGGAGCTCGGATACATAGTCCGGCGTTGGAGCTCGGATACAGTCCGGCGTTGGAGCTCGGATACATAGTCCGGCGTTGGAGCTCGGATACATTCCGGCGTTAGAGCTGAGAAGCAGTCCGGCGTTGGTGCTCGGCTACAAAAGATACCTCGAATGCAGTCCGGCGTTGGAGCTCGGACGCAAGAGGACGCTGCCGCCCGAGAACAACTTCAAACCCGAGGTGTGGCACAAAAATAACAAGGCATTGATAAAGGCCGGAAACTTAAAGGGGCTCGGATACCCGACGTAAACTCGTCGAATGCATTTCGCGATCCTCAAGATCAAGATGAGAATATTTGCTGAACCAGTTTTCAAGACCGACGATCAAGATGAAGAACAGTTCGAAGAATCGAGGAGCGCCCCAACTTGAAGACCGGTTCAGGGGCTATCGACGGTGTCCCGGACTAGGGGTACTCACCACGCCGCCTCCCGATCAGTTGATTGGGCCGAGGACCCCATGGTCAGATACTCATGGGTCGGTCCGGACAGTTGCCGATACAAGGAAGATTCCACAAGACTTGGCGATCAAGACAAGGACTCCTCCCCACCGGCGATTCGGTTAGGACTTTGTTATCCTAGGCCTGGGCATTATATAAACCGAGGCCAAAGCTAGTCGATAGACACATACAATATACAACAATCATACCATAGGCTAGCTTCTAGGGTTTAGCCTCCTTGATCTCGTGGTAGATCTACTCTTGTACTACCCATATCATCAATATGAATCAAGCAGGAGTAGGGTATTACCTCCATCGAGAGGGCCCGAACCTGGGTAAAAACATCGTGTCCCTTGTCTCCTGTTACCATCCGCCTAGACGCACAATTCGGGACCCCCTACCCGAGATCCGCCTGTTTTGACACCGACAACGGGGACGGGATGTGACGGATCGCTAAACCTAGACAAATATTAAGGAAAATGGAGCTTGGAGTCGAGCTTGGAGAGAAGAAAGCTTAAGTAGTGTGGCTCGGGCATTCCATCCAACACCTCGTGTGCATAGGAGGTGAGCTAGAGCACCATAGTTTCCTCGCCAACATTTAAAAACAGAGCACTGGAGTGCTCTACTGTGGGCGAGGGGTATATATAGGCAACTAATTGGTCCTGTTGATGACTTGAACCGGGACTAAAGGGCAGCCTTTGGTCCCAGTCATTCCCACCAACCGGGACCAATGGTGGTGGGCCAGGAGCGAGGCCCATTGGTCCCGGTTCGTCCCATCAACCGGGACCAAAAGGTCCAGACGAACCGGGACCAATGGCTCACATGGCCGGCCCGCCCCGGGCTCACGAACCGGTCCAATGTTTCATTGGTCCCGGTTCTGGATGGAACCGGGACTAACGGGCTGGCCGGGCCTGGACCATTGCCCTGTTTTCAACTAGTGATTGTATGTATCTCTTAGTTTTCTGGACTAACTGATTTACATGCCACTAACCAATAAATTTTACCAAACCCTTGAAAGTTTTTGACATTTGAAAAACTTCTACAGATAATGTCTAATATTAAATCTTGAACAACCAATGTCAAAAATCCTATCCACCGCCACCTTCAGACTGTGTAATATGCCCAATCGAAAAAATGCCCAGAAAAAGTCGTAGCACCAAGTATAAAAACAACACACCAATGTCTCTTCCATATCCCCTGCGCCAGCCATCCATCGTCCCTATGGTTTTGCGGCAGCTTGCCCGGGCGGTGGGGCCACAAGTGAGACCGATCGAGCCTCTCCTCTGGCTGATCATATGTCTTCACCGTAATACCATAGTTCTCTCCCCTGTGCCATTCCTTTGCTGTTGCCATCCTTTGTACATATACACCGGAATCTAGCCGACCTAACATTACTTCTTCTTACTGCACATCAAATAAAAAATCTAAGACGACAATTTTAATGGATATGTATAATATTCAAATACACTCTAACTTTATATACGAAACTGAAAAACACTTACAGTAAAAAATCATTAAATTAAAATTAATATGACAATAAGGCACACCGATAGCAAACATATATATGCTTACAAAAAAGGGCCATTTGCATTTCTGTCCCTAACTAGAACCACCTACTCAGATTTGCCCCTAATTTCAAAGTCTGCTAAAAAATGCCCCTCCACCGTTAGGTGACCTTATAGAAATGCCTTTCCGTGCCGTTTCCGTTAGGTCAAAGGCCTTTGACCGTCTACGAGACATTTCTTGGACATTTTGCCCCTGCCTCCATGTGTCACTTACATGTGGGACCCACTTAGGAAAAAATAAAAATAAAAACACTTCCTCTCACCCCCTCTCTCTCTCTCACTTACATATGGGCCCAGAAAAGGAAAAAGAAAAACCTCTCTCCCACATCTCTCTCTAACTTACATGTGGGGCCTAGCAAAAATAAACAAAAGAAAAAAGCTATCGCTCTGTCTCCCGATCTCGCGATCTCTCTCATCTCCGGTGAACTACATCCAACAGTCGGCGGACTGGTCCTCGCGCCGCCACTGGAGCTGGCTCGCCATGCTCCTCCACCAGCTCACTGCGCCCGGTCGGCAGCTCGCCGCGCTCCGCTGCTGCCCTCTCCCTCGTCTCCGGCGAACTACATCTGACGGCCGGCGGATCGGTCCTCGCATCGCCACTGGAGCTGGCTCGCCGCGCTCCTCCACCAGCTCACCGCGCTCGGTCACCAGCTCACCGCGCCCGGTACGATTAATTGGATTGAACCGCCCAATAATGACGGATCCTTCCTCGTCTTCCCCAGCTCCGGTGTCACGCCGCCGCCGCTCGATCTCCTCCACCAGTAAGCATTGCAGCCTTACCTTGGGTTCTTGAGTTTTGAAATCTCCTCCTGAACATCCTCCGTCTGCTCCCGATTATCCTCTCTCCACTAACAGCTCTGCCGGCGAGCACCTCCCGTCGCCACCGCTCAAGCTCGCAACTTCCCATCCTCCCCGGCACCCCACATTCGCTGGCCACCTTAGGCCACTGAAGCTTCTCTCTCGCACCCTCACAAGTCCGATCTTGAAGCCAATCGACTGCTCCGGCGGCCTCCCGTACATCACCGTCGTGTCTTCGTGCGCGGCCGCCGACGTGTTTTTAGTTAGCCTAATCCCAGATTATCCTAAACTATTATTAGTTCTAATTACACTCATTTCACAAAAGTTGACTAGTGGGTCCAACCCTCAAATAAAACAGTAAATAACGTTTCAGAAATAATAGAACAATGGATGACCCATATCAAGTTTTATTTTTCATTTTATTAGTTGGGCCCATATGTAAGAGAGAGAGAGAGGGAGGGTGAGAGAAAGTGTTTTTATTTTTATTTTTTCCTAAGTGTGTCCCACATGTAAGTGACACATGGAGGCAGGGGCAAAATGTCCAAGAAACGTCTCGTAGACGGTCAAAGGCTGTTGACCTAACGGAAACGGCACGGAAGGGCATTTCTATAAAGACACCTAACGGCGGAGGGGCATTTTTGAGCAGGCTTTTGAATTAGGGGCAAATGTGAGTAGTGGGTTCGAGTTAAGGACACAGATGTAAAAGACCCTACAAAAAAACAACGAGAAATATTATATTATTATTTAATAAAGGAAAATAACAAATCAACATGACAAAATGCATGAATAATAACACAAATATAATGTATGTGATAATAAAGAATGTTAGTACGGTTTGAATAATTAGCATGTAAATGATAAATGGATAACACATATATCTATATATCAATAAAAAAACATGCCTAGGAGAAAACTATGTTCGCAAAAATATTAAATTTGAAATGTCATCACATTTTGTTTCAGTTTTTTGAGACAAATCAAATAATATGCTCTCATCATTAAACTTTCTAAAATTCTAGCCCGCGCATCGAGCGGGCCACTTTGCTAGTTACAACGAGAACCACTTTATATCTCCAAAAACCACCCAAGGGGCACATTTATTCCATTTTTTATAAGTTCAGTGTTAAAATAATCGGGTTTTAGCATTTAGGGGATAAGGATCCATTAGGATGATTTTAGGGGCCGACGCACACATGGTGCCCCGACTGGGCTAGCCCATCAGCAGGCCATGCACGCAGTACTCTACGGGTGTCAACTATCCATGATTTTTTACTGTAGCATGGTTTTCTGTATTGTGGTTGTCCGGTTACTATAGAGGTCCAGTCTACTGTAACATTCCGTCTACTATACCGAACCGGACACAAAAAATCACCGATTTTTTTGTCTTCTCCTGTTTTGAACATGTTTGAAATCCAATAATATTTTTTGAACATGCAAACATTTTTTTGAATTTAAGAACAAAATTATAAAACTGGAACATTTTTCGAAAATTTGAACATTTTTTGAAATTCCTGAATATTTTTAATTCAACAAACTTTTGAATTTTCAGACAAGTTTCGAAAATGGAAATATTTCCTGAAAATACTGAATATTTTTGCATTTATTAACAAATTTAACACAGGAACAATTTGTGATAGTTCTGACCAAAAAGTACTAACATCTTTTGAAATTAGCTTAACATTTTCGAATTTATGAAAACTATTGAAATATGGAAGAATTTTCTTAAAATTCTGAACTTTTTATGAAATTTCCAAACATTTTCTATCATTATGAACAAAATATTTTAATTCTTGAACATTTTTGAATAACTGAACATAAACATGAAAATGAAAACATTTTTTGAAAACAAGAAGAATTTTGAATATTCGTGCCAATTTGAAGTTTTTGAAGGATTTATACAACTAAAAACAAAAATAAAAAACATAAAAAAGAACATAAAAGGAGTGAAGACCCGGTTCAGAAACCTTCTTCTCAAAAACAAGTTAACTGTCCTGTAGCCTGATCAGAAGGGCGCTAATATGTCTCGCCTACAGAGAGACGAGAGGAAGTATAGCAGAAGGCGAGCCCCATCACACCGCTGACCACAGGCCACGGGCCTTATTCTCGTTTCTTCTCTTTTTGTATGTTTTTTTTTAAATTTGTATTATTTTATTTTACTTATATTTCCATATATTCTATATTACAAAAACTATTTTACACAAAAGATTTGACAAAATGTTAATGAATGACCAACCCATTGGGATGTGCAATAGCCCGGCGGAGATTATGCAAAAACCAAGTCCAGCTCTCCTCAGACTCTGTCTCCAGCACACTATAGGCAACTGGAAATACAAAACTATATGCATCAACTGCACAAGCTGCTACTAACTGTCCTTTAAACCTCCCTGTGAGAAAAGTGGCATCAATAGCCAAATAAGGCCTGCAGCCTGCCAAAAACCCCGCGACAAGCCTCAAAGGCATAAAACCCTTCTAAAGCATTCCTTGGTCTTTGTCACTCCCCTGAATGTGTACTCCACGGTGTGGTGATCAATATCTACAATACTACCTGGGCTTGTCCTCTCCACTTCACCTTTGAATAAATACAACAATTAAAAACTTTCCTGCCATTACCATAAATAGAATCCATAGCATGTTGTTTACCATTGAACAACCTCATGTATGGTAAATCTATCTTGAACTTATCTTTGATGTTCTTCTGCAATTCCTTTGGACCCACTTGCTGGTTTTCTTTCACCCACTTTTTTACTTCTTCTGCCACCCATCTTGACTTGGCTCTACTGATTGTATCCTTCCTAAGGGTTGATTCCTGGCATGTGTGCTTAAAAGGGTTCACTTTGACCTGAACATTAGTGCTATTCCGCATTTTAGATCACTAGTAGAAAAAGGGTCAAATGTGAGACACATTAGTCCCGGTTTGTAATAGAACCGGCACTAATGTGGCCATTAGTGCCGGTTCCAACGGCTAGCCGTGAGGAGCTCTTTAGTACCGGTTCGTGGCAAACCTTTAGCACCGGTTCGTGCCACGAACCGGTACTAATGAGAGTGGTGGCAGGATGTTGTCAGAATGGGGCCCTTCCAGCACCTTTAGTACCGGTTCGTGGCACGAACCAGTACTAAATGTTGTCCTATATAAATCCTTCGTCCACCCGCACTCTGTTCTTCCCCCTTTCCCCTCTCCCTCTCCTCTGTTCTTCCCTTCTTCCTCTCGAGTTCATCACAAAATTTGCCCCAAATTTGTCAAGATTTGCAGGCCCTCATCCATTCAAATGATCACTAAGGTTAGCAACTTTGTCCTTTCATCTCTCATTGCTAGATTAGCTCTTGCATTGGTTTATATAGTGATTAATTGTGGGTTTTAGTAATTTGGGAGGAATTATATGTGGTAGTATTTGATTTATATGCAATTTGAGGTCAAAATAACACTTAGTTTGCATATGTAGGTGTGGTTTACTTAGTGCCTTCTAAATCTCTCGTCAGTAACCACCGCCGATCGCCCGCACCGTCTCTGTCAGCGGCACCACCTTGTGGTGAGCCTCTTGTTCGTGAAATTTTATATAAAAATTGATGTTTGTGTGATTTGGATATATAGTTACTCGTATAATAATTATCTTACCCGACGTTGTTTGTTATACATAGTGCCATGGTTTTGATATCCGTCCCGTCGGCCCTCGCCCTTGTTATGATTCGGATGTGGTATATTCTCTTTTAAACTATTTGTTGCATTTCGTGTTTATGACAAATTATGCCCATCAAGTTGACATAGATATTTTTATCTAGGAGGTATGTGAACCGGAAATTCCAACAGACCCTATTGTCGAGAGGTTAAATTTAGTTGAAAGAGAAAACGAGTACTTGAAAGAAAAATTGAAAAGAATTGAGGGGGAGAAGATGGAATTGGAGTTGCATGTTGCCGATGTCGTCGATGATCACAAGATCAAGATGGAGAAAATGCGCTTGAAGATTAGAAAGATTAGAAAATATGCCATCGATAGTGAGGCTTGGTATCATTATGCTGTTGGATCAATTGTTACCTTAGTTGCGATCTTGATCGCATTTGTTGTTGCATTTAAATGCTTTAGCTAGAGAGTTATTTGTTTGTTGCATTTAAGTGTTGTATGAACTTTATGTATGAACTTGTATTAATTTGGTCTATTTGGTGTTGTGTAATGAAGATGAGCCGGCAATGGATGTACGATGACCGATGCTCTCCCCAGTTCGTTGAGGGCGTGCATACTTTTCTGCTTGCGGCTGAGGCAAACAAGCGGGCGGATAGTTTTATGCCTTGTCCATGTGCTGGCTGTAAGAATGGTCGCAACTACTCTACGTCAAGAACCATTCACGTCCACCTGTTTGAGTCCGGTTTCATGCCCCACTATAATGTTTGGACCAAGCATGGAGAAAGAGGGGTTATGATGGAAGACAATGAAGAAGAAGAGGACGACGAAAGCTATCCTGGCCATGGGTTCCCTAAATACGATGATACAACAATGGGGGAAGAAGCTGAGCCGGTAATGCGGGAAGAAGATGGGCCGGCAATGCGGGAAGAAGCTGAAGAAGAGGCATCAGATGAGCCCGTTGATGATCTAGGTCGGGCCATTGCCGATGCAAAGAGAAACTGCACAAGTGATTTGGAGAAGAAGAAGTTGCAGTGCATGTTAGAGGATCACAAAAAATTGTTGTACCCAATTGCGTAGGTGACAAGAAAAGCTGGGCACCACAATCGGAATTGCTGCAATGGAAGGCAGAGAATGGTGTATCCGACAAGGGATTTGGAAAGTTGCTGGTAATGATAAAGGATATGCTTCCAAAGGACAACGAATTGCCCGAGAGTACGTCTGAAGTTAAAGAAGGCTGTCGCCCTCTAGGGTTAGAGGTGCAGAAGATACAAGCATGCCCTAATGATTGCATCCTCTACCGCGGTGAGTACGAGGATTTGAACGCTTGCCGGTATGTGGTGCATTGCGCTATAAGATCAGCCGCGATGAGCATGGTGATGTCGAGGGCGAGCGCCCCAAGAAGAAGATTCCTGCCAAGGTGATGTGGTATTCTCCTATAATACCACGGTTGAAACGTTTGTTCCAAAACAAAGAGCATGCCAAGGCGATGCGATGGCACGTAGAAGACCGTAAGAAAGACGGAAAGTTGAGAGTACCGGTGACGGGTCGCAGTGGAGAAAAATCGAAAGAAAGTACGGGAAGGAGTTTGCAGATGACGCAAGGAGCGTATGGTTTGGTCTAAGCGCAGATGGCATTAATCCTTTTGGGGAGCAGAGCAGCAACCATAGCACCTGGCCTGTGACTCTATGTTTGTATAACCTTCCTCCTTGGTTGTGCATGAAGCGGAAGTTCATTATGATGCCAGTGCTCATCCAAGGCCCTAAGCAACCCGCAACGACATTGATGTGTACCTAAGGCCATTAGTTGAAGAAATCTTACAACTGTGGAATGGAACAGGTGTGCGTCGTGGGATGAGCACATGGGGAAGAATTTGACCTAAAGGCGTTGCTGTTCGTGAACATCAATGATTGGCCTGCTCTCAAGAACCTTTCGTGACAGACAAACAAGGGATACCACGGATGCACGCACTGTTTGGATGATACCGACAGTATATATTTGAATAGTTGTATGAAGAATGTGTACAGGACATCGTTGATTTCTTCGAGCAGGCATCCCGTAAGAAAGAAAGGCAAGCATTTCAAAGGTGAGGCGGATCACCGGACGAAGCCTCGCCACCGCATTGGTGCTGATGTACATGATATGGTCAAGGATTTGAAGGTGATATTTGGAAAGGTCTGGCGGACAACCTGTTCCAAAGGACGCCGACGGACGCGCACCCATGTGGAAGAAGAAATCTATATTTTGGGACCTGCCATATTGGAAAGACCTAGAGGTCCGCTCCGCAATCGACGTGATGCACGTGACGAAGAATCTTTGCGTGACCCTGCTTGGCTTCTTGGGCATGTATGGGAAGACAAAAGATACACCTGAGGCACGGGAGGACCAGCAACGTATGCACGGAGAAGACGGCATATATCAGGGTCATGCAAGCTACGCTCTTACCAAAGAAGAGAAGGAAATCTTCTTTGAATGCCTGCTCAGTATTATGGTACCGTTTGGCTTCTCGTCGAATATAAAGGGAATAATAAACATGGCAGAGAAAAAGTTCCAGAACCTAAAGTCTCATGACTGCCACGTGATTATGACGCAATCGCTTCCGGTTGCATTGAGGGGCTTCTACCGAAAACGCTCGATTAGCCATTGTGAAGCTATGTGCATTTCTCAATGCAATCTCTCGAAGGTAATCGATCCAGAAATCATACCAAGGTTACAGAATGATTTGGTGCAATGTCTTGTCAGTTTCGAGTTGGTGTTCCCACCATCCTTCTTCAACATCATGACGCACGTCCTAGTTCACCTATCTTGAAGAGATTAACGTTTTGGGTCCTGTATTTCTACACAATATGTTCCCTTTGAGAGGTTCATGGAGTCTTAAAGAAATATGTTCATAACCGTGCTAGGCCGAAGGAAGCATCTCCAAGGGCCATCAAAATGAGGAGGTCATTGAGTTTTGTATTGACTTTATTCCTGACCTTAAGCCGATTGGTGTTCCTGAATCGCGGCATAAGGGCACACTGGATGGAAAAGGCACGCTAGGAGGGGAACAAATAATATGTATGGACAGACATTCTCTCACTGAAGCACACTACACGGTTCTATGGAATTCCGCCTTGGTGGCTCCGTATATGGATGAACACAAGAATTTGCTACGCTCCAAACACCCGGAGCGGTCTGATGACTGGATTACACGTGAACAAACCAGGAGTTTCGCCAGCTGGTTGCGACACGCACCATGCATGACACCTCTATTGAAGATAACCTGTACTTGCTGTCCCAGTTACCATCTTGAATATAATGACTTTCAAAGGGTACGAGATAAATGGTAATACATTTTACACGATCGCCCAAGATAAGAAGAGCACCAACCAAAACAGTGGTGTCCGTTTGATGCAAAAACCAAGACGGAAAGGAAACATATTATGGTTATATACAGGACATATGGGAACTTGACTATCGGCGTGTTTTAAAGGTCCCTTTGTTTCGTGCAAATGGGTCAATATGACACGAGGCGGGTAACGGAAGACCCGCAGATGCAGAATGACAACAGTGGATCTCAACAATCTTGCGTATGCGAGCGAACCATTCGTCCTAGCCAATGATGTGGCACAGGTTTTCTATGTGAAGGACATGTCTACCAAGCCAAGAAAAAGAAAAGATAAGGAAGCGAATGCATCGTACGATGAGCCAAAGCGGCACATAGTTCTTTTTGGGAAGAGAAACATCGTGGGAGTGGATGACAAGACAGACAAGTCAGAAGATTATGAAAAGTTTGATGAAATTTCTCCATTCACAGTGAATATTGACCCGAGCATCCCGTTAAATGATGAAGATTTTCCATGGTTACGGCGCAAAGGGACACACGCTGAAGAAAAGTTTCACACCCAAAGATCTGGGATGTGATCGGCTTCACTATCATCACTTTCTTCGTGTTTCACACCCGAGGGGAATCTCTGTAATAGTTAGGGTAGTTATGTGTTTTGGCATTTGAAACGCGAAGAAATTTTATGTGCAAACAAATTCTTTCATGCCTTTACTGATTTTTAAAGTTAAATTATTCACAAACTAGTGATTCACACTAATTTCAAATAATTCAAAATTTAAACTATTCAAATTTGAAAACTACGGGCACTAACAGAAAGTTTGTAATTTTTTGTACCTAAAGCAAAAATATTCACAAAGAAACTCTAAATACACAAAAAAACAACACAAAAATAAATAAAGCAAAAAAAAGCCCGCCTACTAGGCCAGAGGCGGCCTGCATACGACTAGAAACCCAACCTGTTGTTGGGCAGGATGCAGGCCCACAAAGGCAAGTGGGCCACAGGCAACAAAGAACATGTAGGCCAGTAGGCCTGCTTTGGAGAGGAGCTTGAGAGAGCGACCGCACGGGGTTATAAACCAGTGCGGTCGCTCCTCGGCTAGCGAGGTGGGACTAAACTTGTCAAGACCGCACTGCGCTAAATAAGACCCCTTTGTACCGGTCGTGGCACAAACCGGTACTAGGGGCCTTTAGTACCGGTTTGTGCCACCACCCGTACTAAAGGGGTTGCTTCCGCCGCTTGGCTGGCCAAAACAGACCTTTAGTACCGGTTGGTGGCTCCAACCGTACTAAAGGTGCCTTCTATATATACAACACTTCAAAAATTTCATTCTCCTCTGTTTCTTCCTCTGTTTCCCATTGAACCGCCCGCCCGATCGATCGACGCCGTCACCGACCCGTCGCCGTCGCCGCCCGCCCCCGTCGCCGCCCGTCACCGTCGCCGCCCGTCCCGTCGTCGTCGTCGCCGCCCGTCGCCGTCGCCGCCCTAAATCTCCGTCGCCGCCCAGGCCCGTCCCGTCGCGCGTCCTCGTCGTCGCCGCCCAGCGTCAGGCCAGCCCGTCGCTGCCCCCGGCCGTCGCCTCGCCGTCGCCGTCGCCCCGCTGTGAGCTCTCCCCCTCTAACCCCTCTCCCTCGCCCCCGGCGGCCACCATGGGCGCCGCCCCTCCCCGAGCCCATACACACACACACAAGCATGATGAACACACACACACATACACGTATATATGTATGAATGCATGTATATATTAGTATATACGTATTTTGTATGTTTAATTAGTTTAGATTTTTTAGATTATTGTTTTTTCACTAGTATATATGTATGAATGCATGTTAGATGGATATAATTAGTGTTTAATTAGTATGGAATTTTTTTATATAATGTTGTTTTTCTGTTTTTAATGGATGTATAGAAATTGTTTTTCTGTTTTAGTGTTAGATGCTTAATTAGTATGAAATAGTATATAGATTTTTGAAATAGTAGAAATGTTAGAAATTTTAGTTATCAAAATCCAATCATTAAAAAATATTATTTTTTATGGACATATAGCTAGTATTTGTTCTCGGCGATGCCCGGCCGCATCCTCGCCGTCGACCCGTCATGACGACGCCCAGCCGACCCATGTCCGGACTGGCTCCGTCGGGCTCAGACTTTGGGAGGTGCTGCACGGAGGGTGCGCCGCTTGATGAGGAACCCGGCCCGGGTCCCGTCGTCGACCCCGATCTCGTTTGGTGGCGTTCGCGTGGGCCAGTTTGGTGCGGAGAGACTCGGCCCGCCGGAGGAGGTGCGTCGCCGTGTCGAGCAGGAGGACGAGCACGCCCATCGCTACATGGTTGCGTTAGAGGCGGCAGGTTCTCCAATACCGGCAGTATCTTGAGGATCTCACTTCAGCTATGATCCTGTGAGGGTTCCTTCTCTTTGGGTGTCCACCGCCCAAGACGCAGGAACCATGAGTGTCCTAGATTCTTCTGTAGTATTCGATCTTTAATTAGCTAGCCAGTGATGTACTATTCAATATTATATATTATTCGAGACGATGTATTGAGATTATATCTATTATTCTAGACGAAGTATTCGAGATTATATCTATTATTCGAGACGATGTAATTTGAATACTAAATTGTTTTATATTTCTTTTGAATTAGTTAAATAAAAGCTATGGCAGACAATACCGACAGAGAGGGAGAACAGACCATGTTCGATATGATACGCGGGCCAGATGATAATCAGAATGAAGAAGATTATGACGGCTCCGAATTTCTAAACAACACCGGAGAGGGTGATATGATATTCGATCGCGACGACCGAATTGATGAAGTCATGAACTACGATTATGACGATGACGAAGAACATGTTGATCCTGAAACAACAAAGACCGGCGAGGTATATATATTTATATAAGCAGGTATCTGGTGATCATCACATGTTTTAAATGACTTGAAGATATATTAACGAATCGATCTTTGTTCTTTCAGCCATCCGGATCGAGCAAATCTTCAGGCAAAATGACGAAACGAGGCCCGAACAAAAAGTTGAAGGAGGGGTAATGTACAATATCGAGGCAGTCAGACCTAATGGCGAACCATTAGCGCCTAAGAAGATTGCGGACAAGTTCATTCGTCGGTGCGGAGTTCTTGTGAAGGACCTGTTCGGGAACGTAGCAGAAATTCAAAATTTTCTACGCATCACCAAGATCAATCTATGGAGATTCTAGCAACAAGAGGGAAGGAGAGTGCATCTACATACCCTTGTAGACCGCTAAGCGGAAGCGTTCATGTGAACGGGGTTGATGGAGTCGTACTCGTCGTGATTCAAATCACCGGAGATCTTAGTGCCGAACGGACGGCACCTCCGCGTTCAACACACGTACAGCCGGTGACGCCTCCCACGCCTTGATCCAGCAAGGAGAGAGGAGAGGTTGAGGAAGACTCCATCCAGCAGCAGCACAACGGCGTGGTGGTGGTGGAGGCGTGGTAATCCCAGCAGGCTTCGCCAAGCACCAAGGGAGAGGAGGAGGAGGAAGAAGAGACGCAGGGCTGCACCAACGAGAGATGGAATCGCGTCTCATGGGCAGCCCCCTAGGCCTCATATATATAGGGGAAGGGGAGGAGGGTGCGCCCCCTCTAGGGTTCCCACCCCTAGAGGGGCGGCAGCCCTAGATGGGATCAAGGGGAGGCGGCCAAGAGGGAAGGGAGAGGGAGGCGCCCACTAGATGGGCCTTAGGGCCCATCTGCCCTAGGGTTTGCCCCCTCCTACTCTCCCTTGCGCCTTGGGCCTCTTGTGGGGGGCGCACCAGCCCCCTTGGGGCTGGTTCCCTCCCACACTTGGCCCACGCATCCTTCTGGGGTTGGTGGCCCCACTTGGTGGACCCCAGGACCCTCCGGTGGTCCCGATGCGATACCGATAAACCCAAACTTTTCCGGTGACCAAAACAGGACTTCCCATATATAAATCTTTACCTCCGACCATTCCGAACTCCTCGTGACGTCCGGGATCTCATCGGGACTCGAACAACATTCGGTAACCACATACAAACTTCCTTTATAACCCTAGCGTCATCGAACCTTAATGTGTAGACCCTACGGGTTCGGGAATCATGCGAACATGACCGAGGCGTTCTCGGTCAATAACCAACAGCGGGATCTGGATACCCATGTTGGCTCCCACATGTTCCACGATGATCTCATCGGATGAACCACGATGTCAAGGACTCAATCAATCCCGTATTCAATTCCCTTTGTCTAGCGGTATTGTACTTGCCCGAGATTCGATCGTCGGTATCCCGATACCTTGTTCAATCTCGTTACCGGCAAGTCTCTTTACTCGTTCCGTAACACATCATCCCGTGATCAACCCCTTGGTCACATTGTGGACATTATGATGATGTCCTACCGAGTGGGCCTAGAGATACCTCTCCGTTAACCGGAGTGACAAATCCCAGTCTCGATTTGTGCCAACCCAACAGACACTTTCGGAGATACCTGTAGTGCACCTTTATAGTCACCCAGTTACGTTGTGACGTTTGGTACACCCAAAGCATTCCTACGGTATCCGGAGTTGCACAATCTCATGGTCTAAGGAAATGATACTTGACATTAGAAAAGCTTTAGCATACTGAACTACGATCTTTGTGCTAGGCTTAGGATTGGGTCTTGTCCATCACATCATTCTCCTAATGATGTGATCCCGTTATCAATGACATCCAATGTCCATGGTTAGGAAACCGTAACCATCTATTGATCAACGAGCTAGCCAATAGAGGCTTGCTAGGGACATGGTGTTGTCTATGTATCCACACATGTATTTGAGTTTCCTATCAATACAATTATAGCATGGATAATAAGCGATTATCATGAACAAGGAAATATAATAATAATAACTAATTTATTATTGCCTCTAGGGCATATTTCCAACAGTCTCCCACTTGCACTAGAGTCAATAATCTAGTTCACATTGTCATGTGATTAACATCGATAGGTCACATCGCCATGTGACCAACACCCAAAGAGTTTACTAGTGTCTCGTAAACTAGTTCACATCATCATGTGATTTAGACTCAATGAGTTACGAGGTTTGATCATGTTTTGCTTGTGAGAGAGGTTTCAGTCAGCGGGTTTTAGTCAACGGTCTGAACCTTTCAGATCCGTGTGTGCTTTGCAAATTTCTAGGTCATATTATAAATGCTGCTTCCACGCTCCACTTGAAGCTATTCCAAATGGTTGCTCCACTATCGTATCCGGTTTGCTACTCGAGTCACTCGGATAGGTGTTAAAGCTTGCATCTACGTAACCCTTTACGCGAACTCTTTATCACCTCCATAATCGAGAAACATGACCTTATTTACTCCAAGGACAATTTTGACGATGTCCAATGATCCATTCTGGATCATTCTTGTACCCTTGAGTGACTCATGGCAAGGCATACTTCGGTGCGGTACACAGCATAGCATACTATAGAGCCTATGTCTGAAGCATAGGGGACGACCTTCGTCCTTTCTCTCTTTTCTGCCGTGGTCGAGCTTTTAACTCTTTAACTTCATACCTTACAACTCAGGCAAGAACTCCTTCTTTGACTGATCCATCTTGAACACCTTCAAGATCATGTCAAGGTATGTGCTCATTTGAAAGTACTATTGAGCGTTTTTGATCTATCCTTATAGATCTCGATGCTCAATGTTCAAGTAGCTTAATCCAGGTTTTCTATTGAAAAACATCTTTCAAATAACCCTATATGCTTTCCCGAAATTCTACATCATTTCTGATCATCAATATGTCAACAACATATACTCATCAGAAATTCTATAGTGCTCCCACTCACTTCTTTGGAAATACAAGTTTCTCATAAACTTTGTATAAACCCAAAAAATCTTTGATCATCTCATCAAAGTGCATATTCCAGCTCCGAGATGCTTACTCCAGTCCTTAGAAGGATTGCTGGAGCTAGCATACCTTTTAGCATCCTTAGGATTGACAAAACTTTTCTGATTGTATCACATACAACCTTTCCTTACGTAAACTGGTAAGGAAACTCGTCTTGACATCCATCTGCCAGATTTCATAAATGCAGCTAATGCTAACATGATTCCGACGGACTTAAGCATCGCTACGGATGAGAAAATCTCATCGTAGTCAACTCCTTGAACTTGTGAAAAACTCTTCGCCACAAGTCGAGCTTCATAGACGGTGACATTACCGTCCATGTCCGTCTTCTTCTTAAAGATCCATTCATCTCAATGGCTTGCCGATCATCGAGCAAGTCCACCAAAGTCCATGCTTTGTTTCGATACATGGATCCTATCTCGGATTTCATGGCTTCTAACCATTTGTCGGAATTTGGGCCCACCACGCTTCTCCATAGCTCAGAGGTTCATTGTTGTCTAGCAACATGACCTTCAAGACAGGATCACCGTACCACTCAAGCAAGACGCATTCTTGTCACCCTCGAGTGCGGTAGTGACTTGATCCAAAACTTCATGATCACTATCATAAGCTTCGACTTCAATTGGTGTAGGTACCACAGGAACAACTTCCAGTGCCCTGCTACACACTTGTTGAAGTGACGGTTCAATAACCTCATCAAGTCTCCACCATCCTCCCACTCAACTTTTCGAGACGAACTTTTCCTCGAGAAAGGACCCGATTCAAGAAACAATCCCTATTGCTTCCGGATCTGAATTAGGAGGTATACCCAACTGTTTTTGGGTGTCCTATGAAGATGCATTTTGTCCGCTTTGGGTTCGAGCTTATCAACCTGAAACTTTTCCACATAAGCGTCGCAGCCCCAAACTTTTAAGAAACGACAACTTAGGTTTCTCCAAACGGTGTCGTCTCAACGGAATTACGTGGTGCCCCATTAAAGTGAATGTTGTTGTCTCTAACGCCTAACCCATGAACGATAGTGGTAATTCGATAAGAGACATCATGGTACGCACCATATCCAATAGGGTGAAACTATGATGTTCGGACACACCATCAAATTATGGTGTTCCAGGCGGTATTAGTTGTGAAACAATTTCCACAATGTCTTAATTGTGTGCCAAAACTCGTAACTCAGATATTCATCTCTATGATCATATCATAGACATTCTATCCTCATGTCACGAAGATCTTAAACTTCACTCTGAAATTACTTGAACCATTCAATAATTCAGACTTGTGTTTCATCAAGTAAATATACTCAACATCCACTCGAATCATCTGTGAAGTAAGAACATAATGATATTCACTGCATGCATCAACACTCATTGGACTGCACACATCAAAATGTGTTACTTCCAACAAGTTGCTATCTTGTTCCATCTTATCAAACCGAGGCTTTTCGGTCATCTTGCCCATGTGGTATGATTTGCATGTCTCAAGTGATTCAAAATCAAGTGAGTCCAAACGGTCCATCTGCATGGAGTTTCATCATGCGTATACACCAATAGACATGGTTTGCATGTCTCAAACTTTTCAAAACGAGTGAGTCCAAAGATACATCAACATGGAGCTTCTTCATGCGTTTTATACCAATATGACTTACATGGCAGTGCCACAAGTAAGTGGTACTATCATTACTATCTCATATCTTTTGGCATGAAAATGTGTATCACTACAATCGAGATTCAATAATCCATTCTTTTAGGTGCAAGACCATTGAAGGTATTATTCAAATAAATAGAGTAACCATTATTCTCCTTAAATGAATAACCGTATTGCGATAGACATAATCCAATCATGTCTATGCTCAACGCAAACACCAAATGATAATTATTCAGGTTTAATACTAATCTTGATTGTAGAAGGAGCGTGCGATGTTTGATCACATCAAACTTGGAAACACTTCCAACACATATCGTCAGCTCACCTTTATCTAGTCTCCGTTTATTCCGTAGCTCTTTTATTTCGAGTTACTAACACTTAGCAACCAAACCGGTATCTAATACTCCGGTGCTACTAGGAGTACTAGTAAAGTACACATTAACATAATGTATATCCAATATACTTCTATCGACCTTGCCAGCCTTCTTATCTACCAAGTATCTAGGGTAATTCTGCTCTAGTGTCTGTTCCCCTTATTACAGAAGCACTTAGTCTCGGGTTTGGGTTCAACCTTGGGTTTCTTCACTAGAGCAGCAACTGATTTGCCGTTTCATGAAGTATCCCTTCTTGCCCTTACCCTTCTTGAAACTAGTGGTTTCACCAACCATCAACAATTGATGCTCCTTCTTGATTTCTACTTTCACGGTGTCAAACATCGTGAATACCTCAAGGATCATTATATCTATCCCTGATATGTTATAGTTCATCACGAAGCTCTAGCAGCTTGGTGGTAATGACTTTGGAGAAACATCACTATCTCATCTGGAAGATCAACTCCCACTCGATTCAAGTGATTGTTGTACTCAGACAATCTGAGCACCAGCTCAACGATTGAGATTTTCTCCCTTAGTTTGTAGGCTAAGAAAATCGTCGGAGGTCTCATACCTCTTGACGTGGGCACGAGCCTGAAATCCCAATTTCATCCTTCGAAACATCTCATATGTCCCGCGACGTTTCGAAAACGTCTTTGGTGCCTCAACTCTAAACCTTTTAACTGAACTATCACGTAGTTATCAAAACGTGTATGTCCAATGTTCGCAACATCCACAAACGACGTTTGGGGTTCAGCACACTGAGCGGTGCATTAAGGACATAAGCTTTCTATTGTCCGCATAATCGCTACTGTTAACTTTCAACTATATTTTCTCTAGGAACATATCTAAACAGTGGAACTAAAGCGTGAGCTTACGACATAATTTGCAAAAGGTCTTTTGACTATGTTCAAGATAATTAAGTTCATCTTATGAACTCCCACTCAGATAGACATCCCTCTGGTCATCTAAGTGATTACATGATCCGAGTCAACTAGGCCGTGTCTGATCATCACGTGAGACGGACTAGTCATCATCGGTGAACATCTTCATGTTGATCGTATCTACTATCGACTCATGCTCGACCTTCGGTCTCGTGTTCCGAGGCCATGTCTGTACATGCTAGGCTCATCAAGTTAACCCTAAGTGTATTGCGTGTGTTCGAGGCCATGTCTGTACATGCTAGGCTCGTCAACACCGTTGTATGTGAACGTAAGAATCCATCACACCCGATCATCACGTGGTGCTTAGAAGCGACGAACTTTTGGCAACGGTGCACAGTTAGGGGAGAACACTTCTTGAAATTGTTGTAAGGGATCATCTTATTTACTACCGTTGTTCTAAAGTAAACAAGATGCATAAACATAATAAACATCACATGCAATTGTATAGTAGTGACATGATATGGCCAATATCATATAGCTCCATTGATCTCCATCTTCGGGGCTCCATGATCATCATCGTCACCGGCATGACACCATGATCTCCATCATCATGATCTCCATCATCGTGTCTCCATGAAGTTGTCTCGCCAACTTACTACTTCTACTACTATGGCTCCTGCCGGTTGTCATACTCATCGACATGCAAGTCGTGAATCCTATTACAAGAACATGATCAATCTCATACATCACATATCATTCATCACATTCTTCTTGGCCATATCACATCACATAGCATACCCTGCAAAAACAAGTTAGACGTCCTCTAATTGTTGTTTGCATGTTTTACGTGGCTGCTATGGGTTTCTAGCAAGAACGTTTCTTACCTACGCAAAACCACAACGTGATATGCCAATTGCTATTTACCCTTCATAAGGACCCTTTTCATCGAATCCGTTCCGACTAAAGTGGGAGAGCGGCACCCGCTAGCCACCTTTTGCACCAAGTGCATGTCATCGGTGGAACCTGTCTCACGAAATGCGTGTAAGGTCGGTCCGGCCGCTTCATCCCACAATACCGTCGAAACAAGATTGGACTAGTAACGGTAAGCATATTGAACATCATCAACGCCCACAACTACTTTGTGTTCTACTCGTGCAAAGAATCTACGCAATAGACCTAGCTCATGATGCCTTTGTTGGGGAGCGAGCAGAAATTCAAAATTTTCTACGCATCACCAAGATCAATCTATGGAGATTCTAGCAACAAGAGGGAAGGAGAGTGCATCTACATACCCTTATAGATCGCTAAGCGGAAGCGTTCATGTGAACGGGGTTGATGGAGTCGTACTCGTCGTGATTCAAATCACCGGAGATCTTAGTGCCGAACGGACGGCACCTCCGCGTTCAACACACGTACAGCCCGGTGACGTCTCCCACGCCTTGATCCAGCAAGGAGAGAGGGAGAGGTTGAGGAAGACTCCATCCAGCAGCAGCACAATGGCGTGGTGGTGGTGGAGGAGCGTGGCAATCCCGCAGGGCTTCGCCAAGCACCAAGGGAGAGGAGGAGGAGGAAGAAGAGACGCAGGGCTGCACCAACGAGAGATGGAATCGCGTCTCATGGGCAGCCCCCTAGGCCTCATATATATAGGGGAAGGGGAGGAGGGTGCGCCTCTGGGGTTCCCACCCCTAGAGGCGGCAGCCCTAGATGGGATCAAGGGAGGCGGCCAAGAGGGGGGAGAGGAGGCGCCCACTAGATGGGCCCTAAGGCCCATCTCGCCTAGGGTTTGCCCTCCCACTCTCCCTTGCGCCTTGGGCCTCTTGTGGGGCGCACCAGCCCCTTGGGGCTGGTTCCTCCCACACTTGGCCCACGCATCCTTCTGGGGTTGGTGGCCCCACTTGGTGGACCCAGGACCCTCCCGTGGTCCCGTGACGATACCAATAAACCCGAAACTTTTCGGTGACCAAAACAGGACTTCCATATATAAATCTTTACCTCCGGACCATTCCGGAACTCCTCGTGACGTCCGGGATCTCATCCGGGACTCCGAACAACATTCGGTAACCACATACAAACTTCCTTTATAACCCTAGCGTCATCGAACCTTAAGTGTGTAGACCCTACGGGTTCGGGAATCATGCAGACATGACCGAGACGTTCTCCGTCAATAACCAACAGCGGATCTGGATACCCATGTTGGCTCCCACATGTTCCACGATGATCTCATCGGATGAACCACGATGTCAAGGACTCAATCAATCCCGTATTCAATTCCCTTTGTCTAGCGGTATTGTACTTGCCCGAGATTCGATCGTCGGTATCCCGATACCTTGTTCAATCTCGTTACCGGCAAGTCTCTTTACTCGTTCCGTAACACATCATCCCGTGATCAACCCCTTGGTCACATTGTGCACATTATGATGATGTCCTGCCGAGTGGGCCCAGAGATACCTCTTCGTTAACCGGAGTGACAAATCCCAGTCTCGATTCATGCCAACCCAACAGACACTTTTGGAGATACCTGTAGTGCACCTTTATAGTCACCCAGTTACGTTGTGACGTTTGGTACACCCAAAGCATTCCTACGGTATCCGGGAGTTGCACAATCTCATGGCCTAAGGAAATGATACTTGACATTAGAAAAGCTTTAGCATACGAACTACGATCTTTGTGCTAGGCTTAGGATTGGGTCTTGTCCATCACATCATTCTCCTAATGATGTGATCCCCTTATCAATGACATCCAATGTCCATGGTTAGGAAACCGTAACCATCTATTGATCAACGAGCTAGCCAATAGAGGCTTGCTAGGGACATGGAGTTGTCTATGTATCCACACATGTATTTGAGTTTCCTATCAATACAATTATAGCATGGGTAATAAACGATTATCATGAACAAGGAAATATAATAATAAAAACTAATTTATTATTGCCTCTAGGGAATATTTCCAACAAACTCCCGATCTCCCTTCAAGAATGGAGAGAGCCAGAAAAAGACAAAGGACAAAAAGGCAAAGAGGACGCTGCTCCACGTCCAGATGTTACATTTGTCAACAAGAATCAAAAAGATCTGCTTTGGGATACTCTCATGGAACATTTCACCCTACCAGATCATTTCACAGAATCAGATGTGCAGAAAGTCAAGGACGCTGCTCTTAGGAAGATGGCGGTTGCATTCAAGAACCACAAGAATCGTGAATGGGACAAGTACGTCAAGGGAGGAAGGAAGACTCCAGTATTTGAGGGAACACTAGAGAACCAACGTGCTCATTGGGACGATTTCGTGAAATTCAAGGATTCAGAATTAGCTAAGGAACGGTCGAGAATAAACAAGAAGAATGCGAAAAAAGGATAAGTTCCATAAGTTGGGGCCGGTGGCTGTCGCGGTGGCAATGCCTAAGTGGGATAAGTCGAGAAAGAGATTGAGGATGCAGGTGCCACTCCGGTTACTAAGAGCTGGCCCCGTGGTCGGGACTTGGTTCTATGCGCATGGGGGAATTGGACCGAAGGCAGGCAATGTTTGACGAGGGCAAGTCTGAAGGGAGCCGACGATGCGATACTTGTTGCAATAGAAGAGGCACGATCGGGGTGTTCCAGCCCAACAGAGAGAAGGACGAGCTTACGCGTGCCACGGGAAATCCTGAACACCGGGAAGAACACGAGGCAAGGCGCTATTCCGTGGTATGAGGGGTTTTCAGACTGGAACACCGACTACAGAACCCATGCGAGAAAGAAGATTGCGGAGGAGAAGAAGAGGAAGATGGAGGAGGAGCAGAGGAAGCGGGACTATGAACACCTTCAAGGCCTAGAAGCAAGTCAAGCGGAATTGGTAGTCAAATTCCAGCGGCAGCAGGAGCAGATCGACTCACTTACCCAGCAAAGGGGGTCTCAGCAGCTGCAGCAGCTAGCGAATGATCCAGCATTGGATAGCACCGCCCCATCCATGCCAAGAAGCAGTGTGGGTTCCGCCCCGGACGGCGCAATGCTTGGTAGATACCCCGTGGATGACATCACGGAGAACACTAGCTGCGAGCTACACGTCAAAATGAAGAACATATCCATGAAGGTGGCGGACGGCGTTGCTTTTCCAGTTACCCCCAAAGCAACCTACCATTGCATCCCGATTCCAGAGGGCTATGCTCGTGTCATGGTTGACGAGGTGGTGCAGCCATATTCGGGGCTAGAGCTTGACATTCCTGGAGGTGAGGACGAGCGCTTTCTCGGAGACGCCAACCATCGTATCATCCTATGGAAAAAGGATTGCATCTCTTTCGAAGGACACCAACACCGCGTCATCCGACTCCTCGTCGAAGTCCGCCACCGAGTCAGCAGTCTCCCGCTCTTGCAAGTCCACCAAGTCCGGCAAAGTGTCAGGCCACTCCTCCTCCATGTCCGGCAAAGTGTCAGGCCACTCCTCCTCCTCCAAGTCCGCCACAGCGTCAGACGTCCATTCCTCCTCCAAGTCCGGCACAACCTCAGGCCCTCCTCCTCCAAGTCCGGCACAGCTTCAGCGGCCCTCCTCCTCGTCCAACTCAGCCCGTCGGCCGGCGTCTCCGCCGCCAAGCAATCGCAGAAGAGACACCCGCAGCTATGGTGCGTGGCGGCACAGTCGAGGTAGTACAGGAAGTACATGCGGAGGCAAGCGATATAAATATGGTCCAAGCCTCACGCCTCTTCCGCAGAGGTCTTATGACAGGTCCGAGGAGGAAATCACAGCCATATCGAAGTCCGAGGTGGAAGCCCATTTTGCACGAAACCGCCACCGCCGCCAAGGAGAAAGTGCTGAAGAAAGCGATTGACCACTTCATTCGTATGGCTCAACCACCAGCTCCCAAGCCTGTTGACACAGACTATGAGCGCCACATCAGGAAGTTAAATCGAGCACGTCTCACGTAAGGAGGCGAGCTCGGGATCGAGCAAACAAGAAGCAGCTGTCAAAAATGCGGAAAACCATTCCCAGCTAGGAGAACAGCGGCGCAATCGATCCCTCGCTTGTTGTGCCAACAACACGTGACAGTACGCGCGCCCAATATTATTGTGGGCAAACAGTTTACGTTCCTGAGGTGGGCAATGTGGTAATAACGGAGGACCATATAATGCAGGCTGAAGTTCTCAAAATCACTGTTGGACAACTCCTCGAGATCGAGCCCGTGCCTGTGCTTAGAGAGGATGAAATAAAACGGAAATATGTCCGGGGCCAACCTTTGGTCGAGACAGACAAGGTCAAGAACCTCCCAACGAGAATGTATGAATTGCATCAATGGTACATGAACATTACCAAGATTTCCGATCGATTGTCCCTCATGGTGAATGTCAAGGAGGAGCATTACTTCCATGAGAAAGCTGTGTCCGTTGAGTATTCTGAACTGTTTCAGTTATACAATCAAGCCTTTTCGACAAATCTATCGTCAGTTGCTATTATCGTAAGTGATTTCTTTCTGTAATTTAAGTCTCAAGCTAGCTGTACTGATCCTTTTGATCAATCATTACTTGTAATTATCCTCACTATATTCTTTTCTCGTGGTATTATATGCAGGATGAAGATATATGAAATGAGAAAAGGTGGACGCTTTGGCATTGGGTTCATTGACCCAAACACCGTTAATGAATACACATGGAAACTAAATCCACGTTATCAAAAGGACGTAGAGGACAACATGATAGAGTGCTTGAAGCGCCTCAAATACAATGAAGATATACTACTTCCTTACAACTTCCAATGAGTCACACTGTCTTGTACTACAAATTCTCTATTTTTGCCTACTAGCTAGCTACATGTTTTGCTTTACATATGCCCGCTTAATTAAGACATGCAAGCGTGTGTGCATGCAGATTTCACTGGTCTTGTGTATCATTAAAGTTAACGCCGAACAGTTGAAATACTGGACTCACTACTCAAAGAAAAAACTGACTATAACATCTTGTTTGGGATAGTCAACAGGTAATTTCAATCATTATTAACTATATATCTTGGCCTATTTAGTTCGTCATTTTCATGATATGAACTATTTAATAACCCCTTTATTCATTTTCTTTGTCGGCGGGCAGGGCTTGGGCAAGGTTCATCAGCGTCACGGAAGGCGAATGGAAAAAAAAAGCTTAAATGGTTTCGACCCAAGGTAAGTAATTAAGTAGTACTAGCTAGCTAGCTAGCTGCCATCTCTTTAATTATCATGCTTGATTAATTATTATCTGATCAAATTCCATTCTCGTAAAGGCCCTGAAGCAGGCGCAGGGGACTGATCTGTGTGCATTCTGCGTTTGCGAGAACATTCGCATGATGGCGTTCGAAAGGAGCAGATCTCAAAGACAGGAATGGGTACGCTTGTCAAAACACTATTCACAATTTTTACACCATTATCGATATCTAGTCACACAACTAATACACATGCATATTGATCTCCTTCTTAACAGTTCATAGAGGTGTGGGAGAAGCTCCTAGAAACGGAGCGCGTAGAAGCACTTCAAGAGGAAATAGCGGGATTTTTGCTCGACCAGGTCATAAATCCGAAGGGAGAATACTATTACCCGCTACCGCCCCCATCGTGCTCCGAAGGCACCAATTAGGCTAATGCCACTGGCTCCGAAGGCAACATGCATATGTAGGAGAAATTGTATATAGCTATACATGTGTGTATGTGTGAATTAATTAATATGATGGTTTGTGAGACATTGATGATATATATATATATATATATATGCATGATTGGTTCTACTAGAAATTCTATTTATATATATATAACGTGTACAATGTGTAGTATCATAAAATACCAGCAAACGAAAAAGAATTAAATTGATAACACAAATTTAATTGAAAAATAAAAAATAAAACAAAAACCCACAAACATACCAACCGGTACTAAAGGGCTCCCGGCCCCCGGAGCTGCCTCGTGCCACGTGGTTGGCCTTTAGCACCGGTTCGTGCTGAACCGGTACTAAAGGGGGGGCCTTTAGTGACCACACTTTAGTGCCGATTGTGGAACCGGCACTAAAGGGCCTTACAAACCGGTGCTATTGCCCGGTTCTGCACTAGTGGATGCAAGCAGCCTCCATGGACAACCCTCAGTCGGACAATGCACTCTGTAACGTACTTGATCGCTCTTGTCAATTTTGAAAGTACGTTCTACCTTGATGCAGTATGTCACAAGTGCATTTCTACGCTCATTCATGGATGCAAAAACTGTACCTTCTTCCATTTGAGGGTTCAAAGGGTCTCATTCAACAGCTGCAAGGTCTTCATCCTCACCCATCGCGTCATCATCCACACGGACTGCATTGTGAGCCTCATCTTGGTTTTCAGTCCGAGGTGCCCGTCGTAAATTCCTAATAATATCATAATATAACTTCTCTTCATCAACCCCAGAATTGTAGCCATCAGGCTCCACTTCAAGGGGGACCCTACTGCTGTTGCCCACACTTGTCGAGCCACCACGTCGCGTGCACCAACTGAACTGTTACGGCTAGAGATGCCATTCTGACGACTTGATTCTCCCGAGATGTTGCACCCGCCATCCTAGGTCCAAATGCCTGCTTAAGCACATCAACTTGCAGCCTCACATGAAAATTATCTTTCTCTTTATGCCTAACAAACATGGTAGCTAGCTCTTCATCATTACTAACTGTCACCCAATTCTTTTCCCCATCATAGTATTTGTATACCACTTCATCAAGCAAACCCCAAGGATATTGGCTACAAATTACCTCCCCAAATTGTCTGAAACTCCAATTACTAGCCATTGGCAACCGATAATCAAAACCTCCTTGGTATTTCTTCTTATCCTTTGCATCGAACATGTACCGGTCCCTTCTAATGTGCACCATGAAAGCAAACCGCAACTCCATCCTAACCGGCGAAAAACAGAGACGCAATCAGCACACTAATTGGGCAAACCTACTCGAATCGAGTGTTCAAATGCACAACTAAGCTCAATCTAAACAAGAGGCGAGACTTACCCCTCGGGAACCCAGTCGTGGACGCGGCGGATCTCCGGCCCGATGCCTGCCTCGCCAAATACTCCAGAGTCGCCGCTGCTCACCATTTCGCCCTAGGGTTCTTCCTCCTAGTTCAAATAGCTCTAGCAGCCCCCACCTTTGGCGCTCGGCCGGGCGCGGACGGAAGGAGGCGCGCCAATCGAGCAGGTGGCGGGCGCCCACCCGTGGCGTCGCAGGAAGGTGGTGGGCGTCACAGGTAGCCGTGGAGCGAGGCGCGAGGGAGGTAGCGGCGGAGCAGGCCATGCAGCTGGTGGCGGGCAGGTGCTGGCAGTGCGCAGGGTGGCGGCGGCGGCGGCGCAGGACAGCCCGGCAGGCGGATGGGTGTGAGCTAGAATGATTTGGGGATTTAGTTGCACGGGCCTACATGTCAGCTCCGGACCCACGTCCACGCGGTCCCACATGTAAGCTCCGGACCCACAACTACTAACGCCGGCGGACGGAATGGACTCAAATATGGCCGTTTGGCCTCGTCGTAGTTGCTGTGCTCGGACTAGGGGCAAAACTGATGACAATTCGCATCTGAGCGCAAAACTGAGCACATGGACACCACTGAGGGCAAAAGGATAATTAACCCTAAGCAAAAATAGCATTCACGGATTGCTAGTTAGTACTTCACATTTTAGCCATAAATTGGATATCCATAATTAAAATGTCAGATTATCTGACTAGAAAAACCGGATTATCCTATTGCGCTGTATATTAGTAATACCATATCCTATACTGTCTCATACTACTAGTCGTCAGCCCGTGCATCCGCACGGGCTAGCATTAGGAAAACATATAGTGAATCTTATTGAACAACATTTGCTGTATGAGTAACATATGACTTTGATTGATCTTTTTTATATAAAAACCTTGGCGATGCTGCAGTAACATACTAATTGTCAAGACTGCACATTGGTGTAATAACTATGAAGGTGCATAAATCGTTTTTATGCCAGCTTCTCCAAACCTCTAAGCACATAAAACATAAGAACGCAATGCTATAAAGGAAGTTACAATTTAATCCGAGGTACAATTTATTGGTTTCACTAATCCTTTGAAGTAGATAGAATGACAAAACTTTCCAATATTAAGATGTAACGTATCATCATATAGAAATAACAACATTTCATTGGCTGAAACTAAGCCGTGCTCTTCAGAACAGATTACACTCCAAAAGAGGGAAACTTGGCAATGGTGATATCCAGCAACAATTTGGGAGATATTTTTGTATGTTCCTTACTGATTTATTTTACCCGTGAAAAAATTATTTATTTATATGGGCAAGTCTTCCATTTTGCACCCGGTTTCCTTTTTTCAATCAGGCATATATGCCCATTTCTTTTACGCAGTGCTTAAGTATTCCTGATTTTTACGGGTCTTATTTTCTTCAATTAGACACGCAAGTGGATTTTTGCTTCCATGATAATTGTGATATGGTTTTTTTATTACCGTCGGGCATGAATATTTTTCTTGTCTTTTTTCACTTTTGCAAGGAGAAGGCACGTGCTTCTTTTGACGTCGCTGTTTTTCTGTTCAGATCCTGCAATTTCAAAAAAAAATCAATCAAGCGTATAGTCTCATTTCTTTTACATGGCCCTTGAGGATTCTGAATTTGTACGGGTGTAGTTTTTCTTCAATTAGACACACACGTGACTTTTGCTTGTATTGTGATCTCGGATTTTTGTTAGTGTTGGGCTATTTTTCCTTGTATTTCCCCCTCTTTGTAAGGAAAAGGCTTTGATAAGAAAAACAAAAGCGGAAGACACGTGCTACTGGGACATGATCTTTTTAGATACTCGGCGTTTAATTTTTTCAATCAGGCATATAGAATAATTTATTTTACGTGACATTTAAGTATTCCTAATTTGTACGGGTCTTCTTTTCATCAAGTAGGCATGCACATGTTCTTTTTCTTTCCCTGAGAATTAGGATTTGTTTTTTGTGCGTGGGGTGTCAAGAATTTTTTTTACGTGTCTTTCTTTCCCTTTTGCAAGGATATGACACATACGTGGGAGTTGAGGACTCCTTTATGGACGTGGTATTTTTTTTTAGAATCAACATGGAGGTGGTAGTTTAGTCCCTTTTCTTCATGGTACAGGTTAATCCTTTATGTACGTGTGTTCAAAAAAAATCCATTATTACGTGCCTATTCCTTTACGCATGTGCTGTTTTTTTTTCTTTTAGTTAGTTATATGTCCTAATAAATCTCGACCATTAAAATTTAAATCAAATGGCTAATTTAATCTTGATGATGTGGATTAACGTGGAGCCTCGTATGGTGCCTCCAATTAGTAAATATAAGATATCCTATCAATCAAACTCGCATCTGGTTCTCAAAATTCTGTAACCGTACCCAAATAGAAAATGGTTATGGGCGGGAATTATCCTAACCACTTTCACCCTTAGCTGGAGGGATAATAGAGTAACACGACTACACTGCAGACTCCATATCAAATAAACATATCAAATAAAGGATATAACAAACAAATCACAAATAGTGAAAATAAAAGAAATAGACAATATCATCCATATGAACAAATCAGGTCCCCAAAAAGAAGATCAACAGATCCTCTTTGCAGGCTTGCAATCTTGTTGCAGAACTTATGTACGCATAATTCAGACACGCCATTCAGGTCATGTTGCGCTGCTCTGGAACTATGTCTTCAACCTTCTTTGCTTCACTCTTGTTTTGTGTTTGGCCAGCCAGCCATTCCTCTCTGAAATTTTGTGTCCTCCACTATCGCATCCTGATTCTCCTCCTCGATTTCTGTACTCTCTGTTTCCTCCATTCTTCTTAATCCTCTCCTTGAGTTTTGTGTATCATGCTGTTGGGCTCCCTTGATCTCATCCCATCCATGAATATTAATTTCAATCTGGTTGTTGCTTATGTCTGCACAAGCTTGCCCTGTCTCGTCCATATTGTTTTCATTTCCGACACCATTATTCTGAGGTGCTGCAGGAGCATTGTTTCCTATCGCAACTTCATTTGGCCACAGGCTACTATTCTGGATGCCATAGTGCCAAAGCAATGCCCAGATGTGGGTTATGAACTCCCCTCCAGAAAGACACTTCCTGTGTGCCTGTGCATTCTACGTAGGGGCAATGTGTATAAGTAACTCTGTCCATACCTCTGCCAGGATCTTCCAGCGAGCCGTCAGTTGGAAGATTGAGCAGTTCCTTACCAGCACCGCACCTTGTTTCAATGCATCCTCTTTTTCAGAGTCTTGAATAGGTTTCTCTGCTTCGCTCATCAATTTCAAGTACCTGCTCTCTAATGAATCACAGTTTTTCAGAATATCGTCACGAGCATTCTCGACGGTTTTCTGGAAGACTATCTTGGGAACAAGAAAGCTATCAGGAGTCAGGTCAGGCTTCGAGACCAGCAGATATGCGCAGTACCGCGACAAGCTATTCACAATGGTGTATGACTCCCGAAGCTCGTCAGGCAACTTCCCATTTGACTTGGATGAGCAACAATTTGTGAACCATGACAAGATGCCATCTTTCTTATCACCTAAATCCATAAGAAAAGGTTTGGAGGAGCAGCAAGAAGTCAACCAAGTCAGGAGGAACGCAGACACCCAGGGTTGCTCAAGTTGACGCCGTGTTTTGTCAAGCTCCATCTCACAGAGGCTGGTCGCAATGTGCCACGCAAGAATGATGTGAGAGCTTGTCGGTGGGGCGATGTCAGTGCTTGTCGGCACAGCAACCTGAGTGTCTGTTGACAAGATGATGTTAGTGCTGGTCGGCAGGACAAGGTGACTGCTTGTCTCCAGGACCATGTTAGGGCTTGTCGGGAGGACAAATTGAGTGCTTGTTGGCAGGACGATCTGTGTGCTTGTGGGCAGTATGATCTTAGTGCTTGTGGGCAGGGCGATCTGAGTGCTCATCGGTCGTGTAGTGTAAGCCTTGTAGTTCTGCAACTGCTTCCTAAGATTGTTGTTGGACAATGTCTTGATGACGCTGGGCAGACTAGAACCTGGTCCTTCCTCCACCATTGTGCTGAGCTTCTCCAGGACAGCCTTCATGACACACTCTGGAACTTTGATGGCACTGTTGAGCTCTGCCCCATCGTCTTTTTTTGGAATTATTCCTGTAGTTAGGTTGTGAACAAAATTCCAAAGTCTTGGTCTGTCATCATACGACTGCATGAAGAAATACTGGTCAATATGTCCATGCCACCTCTTATCAATAATCTTAGCTCCAGAAAACCATAATAGCATGCGATCCAACCTTGTATCCATGGTCCTCTTGCACTTCCTCTGCACATACTGGCACACCAGGATTAAGCTTGTCCAGTCTGAGAGCAAGTATGTCACCATCTCCCAGAGCTCCTTGGCAATCATCAATAAAATGAATGCCCATGTAATGATCATGTCGATATTAAAACCCTTGACCAGATTGGCAAGCTCGCCATTTGGGGGCCTATACACCCTACGGATATCCTTCTGGGTTTTTAAAAGAATCAACATCACAAGAAACACAGATGAAAAATTATATTAAGTCTTTTGTAGAAAAAAATAGACAGTAGAAATCAATACGAGGTTGTCCCGATAGTTCTCAACTGCTTTCGTCCCCCTCTTCGGGCGGTCCATTTCCCTGAAGAAAAATTGCTGCCCGAAAAACAAAAATGAAAAGTTCAAACCAGACAAGAAAAAAAACCTCTTAAGCACAGCTCATAGCGCATACTTGACAGACACGAGAGAGAAAAACAACATAAGAAAAGAAACATGCCGGTCACGCACCACCAAATTGAGAAAAAAAACATGTAGATTAATAGATTTCTCTCATGTCAAATCACACACACAGTGAGTCTACAACAAAATCACACATACATGATTTCTTGCACGCCCAGAAAAAAAAGGCCTAGCAGATAAAGAAGAGACCCCTCCGTGACATCCAGGCATCCAGCCCATCAGGTATCCCTGCCCAACACAAGGAGAAAAAACAAAACAAGAAAAGGAACAGGCCGATCACGCCATAGCAGGCTGAAACGACACCGACACGAGACCAGTACCAGTCACGAATCTTGAAGAAATGTCCATCCAACGCTAGGTGCATTGACTGAGACTTCGCCAAGTCTAAGTCGACTGAGATTTAGTACAACCCTTTCCTTTTTTTCCTTTTCTCTTTCACTTCTGCTTCGGTACACTCCCCCTAATGTTTTTTTTAATGAACGGACGTGCACACCCTGCCGCGGGCTGGCCCATTCAGCCTTCTTTTTTTATGAAACCGCAAAAAATCGTGCGTCCTGCAGGATTCGAACCTAGGTCCTCCAGGAATTAGCACACCCACACTAACCAACTCGGCAACGGGAGGTTACGTCTTGTTTATATCTTTTAATACTTAAAATAGGATACTGGAAAAGCGGAACATTTTCTGTTTGGTATTTTCTATTTGTTTTTTGTTTCTTAAATGCGTGAAGTTTTTATAATTAGTGATTTATTTTTTTGAAAATGACGAAAAAATTTCAAATTCTTGAATTTTTCTTCCAAATCAGTGAACTTTTTTCCCCCAAAATTAATCAGTTCTCTTCTCAAATTCATGAACTATTTTACAAATTGGCGATTTGTTTTTGAAAATTGTTGAACTTTTTTATAAAATTGGCGAACTTTGTTTCTAAATCAATGTTTTTTTTTCAAATTTTTGATTTTTTTTCCAAAATCAATGAACTTTCCTTCAAAATCGATAAACTTATTTTGATTTTTTGATGAACTTTTTTCAAAATCAATAAAAGAAAAGAAAAACAAAATAATATAAGAACCCATGTTCAATGGAGGGTGCACCAGGATGGGCATGCCCATGGTAGGCAACCATGCTAGGTTTAACAATTTCTGACACCATATGTAAGTTGCGACATGTTCGACCATTTTATCGGTCTTCTTTTACTAAGAAAACTCCAGAAAATGCAGAACTTGTCAAAAACCAAATCAACTTGGCATGGTGCCTTGAATTGCTCATAAAAGGCCGTGGGAAAAATTAGGTCCATTTCTTCTTCTTTTTTGCTGAGGAAATTGGGGCCATTTCAAAGATATTGAAAAATAATGTGCTCTCAGAAGAACCATTCTGACCTTACCGAATAATCTCCGTTAAACATGGTGTTTTTTGGACATCCTTGAAATGACCCCAACTAATAAATACAAAGGGATAAAATTGAAAACCGTAAGTATTTTTTAAAAGCATTTAATAAAAAAATAGAAAAAATAATTTGGAATCATTAGTTTAAAAAGTTAGTTAAAACATGTATTTTGGTATTAAAAAAGAGAAAAGTGAATTAGTAAAATAAGAAATGAAATGAAAAAGATAGAAAAGAAAATAGAACGCTTAGGCCTTGGTCTAACTAGGCGACGACATTGCTCTCATCGGGCGCGTGTGGGCCCGGTCCAAGAGCTCACAGATTTGAAATAGTTCATCAATTTTTTTACAAAATATTCATGGATGTGAAAATTTTCAAAAAAAAGTTCACTAAAGAAATTTGCCAAAAGGTTTTCTCGGTTTTGGGAACCTCGGCTTCCCAGCCATTTTTTCCAGCTTTGGGACATTCTCGAAGGTCGTGAACCGTGTTTTTTCTTTTTCTCTTTTTATATTCTCTCTTGTTCATTTTTTTATCTTCTTTGACTTTTCGTTTATTCTGTTTATTGTTTCTATTTCTCATAAATTAAAAAATTTCGGAATTCAATTTTTTTTCGTATTCTTCTGGAATTCCAAATTTGTTACTTTTTTTTTAAATGTACATGTTTAAAATTTTGTTCTTTTATTAAAAAAATGTTTGTGTTTTGACATTCTGAGCAAGTTTGTAAGGCATGAACATTTTTTTTGAAATTTATGCACAATTTCTAAAAAACAAATATTAGTCTTTTATGAACAAAACAGGAAAACTAGAAACCGTAACAAAAACCGTGCAAAAAAACATAAACGAAAGATTGAAGGTGCTGTGTTTTTTTTTCTTGGCGTTGTGTCTCTCGAACAAGAAGAAGAAAACAAGGTTAGCAAGCATATCTAATGTCCTAGCCCAGATGGTTTGTTCGGTTGCACATAGTGCGTGAGGGCTGTAGTTCGAATCCAGCCGATGGCATCCATTTTTTGATGATTAAAACTAAAAAAGCTAAATGGGCTGAGCCCATGTGGGAGGGCTGTTCGCCGGGTATTATACGAACCTACAACGTGTACGTAGAAAAGTGAGTACAATTTGTGAAAAGTCCATACTACCCTTTATACGTTTTGTGAGGGGGGGTGTACCGAAGCATTGCTCTTGATTGTATACGTGATGACATCAATCGACTGAGGCTTTATCAAGTCTCAGTCGACTGAGACGTAGACAAACCCTAATAATTATTATTTTTTGTTTGCTGCTGGGAGCTAGCTTAATAATTATAAGATGAAGACATATATGCATAAATTTTCAGCTAAGCTAATTTGTGCTTCCTGTATATCAAGAACCGTACCTGCCTTTTTTAGATGGAAGGTAATGATTCAATCTCTTATTCTTGAGGAAATGAACTCAATTTTGCAAATAATGCAATGCAAAGCTAATTCTCAAGAACTTGTTTGTGTATATATAACTACGTATGATGAAACAGAGTGAGGAGCTATTCAAACCAGCCTCTCTTCTATTTTGATTGGAGAGAGAGAGACAAACACCCGAAAGTTGAGATCTATGATAACTGGGTATCCGTGGAGGTGGAGAAATGCGACTCTGGACACGCCAGCATCTGCTTCTGCCGCATCACCAGCACACACGACTTCATGATTAATTCGGATCACCAGGACACACAGCATATTCCCGATAGTCTGTAAATGCTTACTCGTCCTATACATATACTTTGTGGGACCATTGCTGGACCGACGAGATTTGTCTCATTTATATCAAAAATGTTATAGTACGAGTCGCGTAAACACCGACCTAACAAAACTAAAAAGACATCAGAATGCTAGCCTTTATACAAGGCATTACACGCGGGTACACCGGCACAATATAACGTAGCTAGTATTTACGAGCACTGTTTAAGATCACCACTATCGAATCAGCTAGGCAAAATTTTTTTTTTTGGAAAAGGGGCGCAGCCCCGGCCTCTGCATCAGAAAGATGCATACGGCCACATTTATTAAAATAAAATAGGTCCAACAAAGGTCTGTAACTCCGTTACACAATAGTCCCCTAACGGCTCACAAAGAGCAGCAAAGTAAAAGCCACAGCCGGCATGCAAAATAAAGATAAGAAAACTAATTGCTTATCCTATTACATGACCGACATCCAAACCGGCTGAAAATAGCCCGAGCTACCATCTCCCATCGGGCAGATCCAGTAACCAAATGCTCCCTGGCCTCCGTCTGAGTGAGTAGCGACCACATACGGATTAGCGTGGTAGCTCGGAAGGTGACCTGCAAAAAATGAGTATATGTTGTTCTGTTAAAAACCATATCATTCCTACAGTTCCAGACTGCCCAGAGTAAGGCACATACTCCTACACGAATGTGTTTAGCCGTTTGGGCCTCTATCCCATCCAGCCACGTCTCAAATAACGTGTTGATATTATTCGGTGGAGTAATATTAAAAGCAATGTGAACAGTCCGCCAAAGAACCTTCGCCATAGGACAATCGAGGAAGAGGTGTTTGATATTCTCGTCTTGATCACAAAAGCTACATCTCTTAGAACCGGTCCAATTGCGCTTTGTCAAATTATCCTTGGTTAAAATAACTTGTTTATGAACAAACCACATAAACACTTTAACTCTCAGAGGGACCTCGACATTCCAAACATGCTTGGAGAGGGGAATAGAGCTAGAATTGATGACATCTAAGTACATCGATTTAACCGTGAACTCTCCACTCCTGGTTAATTTCCAGTTCAACGAATCCGGCCGTTGAGCAAGCTGCACATCCATCAGTCTTCTCACCAGATGTAGCCAGGCTTCCCAACGCGCTCCGGCAATTGTTCTCCTAAATTGGATATTAAGGGGAGCGGTCCTAAGAACAGTTGCAACCAGAGCGTCTCTCCGTTGCACGACGTTATAAAGAGACGGATACTGTAGCGCGAGAGGGGTTTCCCCTAGCCATGTATCCTCCCAGAATCTGGTATTGTTACCGTCTCCGACAATAAACTTTGTTCTGTTGAATCAGCTAGGCAAATAGCTCTCTGTTCTACTTGTTCAACACATTCTGAACGAAACGGCAGGGGCTCGCGTTTCCCTCGAGTGCAGCGCAAGATGCCCCAAAGCCCGTCGAGTTACCATGTGTTTGGTTGATTTTGTACACTTTGCATCTGTGGCCCGACTCAGTCTGGCTAAGTGAATACAAGCACAAAATCATGTTTTATACGTAGTTTGTATGCTTGCATTCTCTTCAATCTAGTTGGGCCAAAGCACACGCATTGGTGTTTGGTTGCAGGCCTGTCCTACGCAGATGCAAAGCGTTGTTGTTTGGTTACATAGAAGACTTGTGGTGTGGTAACCTCTTGTTGGCGCCTATGCTCTTACATAGAAGCGTTGTTGTTTGGTTACACAGTACCATAGGCACAACAATATATTACCATAGTAATAAGCAGTTATACGACAAAATCTTAAGCTAACAGTCCAACGCAAAACTAAACTAACACGCAACAACGAAGAACACACTAAGGATGGTCTGGGGAAAACGCCTCCTTGTGCGGCTTGCACTTAGACACCACCTCTACACCATTGGTGTCAAAGATGATCACCTTGAAGACACAGGGAGTCACCACATTGAATGCCACGAGGTAACCAATCTTCAATCAATTAGCTATGGCGAAGGGAGGCCACCCTGTATGAAGGGTGAGCCAGCCATTGAAGGATTGGACCGTGATGTTCCAGGCACAACCAGTGTGGTTGTCATCAGCATGACCATAGTTTCGTGTGGCATCTTGGGGGACTTGCTGACCTCCAGCACACACACACACACACACACACTCTCTCTCTCTCTCTCTCTCTCTCTCTCTCTCTAGATATTGTCATCTAGATATTACCTCCGATGCTCGGCAAGGCTCAACAAGGTGTTCACCGTCTAGATCTCTTAATCGTCGCCACAGGTGAGAGTGGACAGAGGGGAGAGTGAGCGGCTAGAGAATGGTGAGGTGATTTATGCCGCCGCTTCGGGAACCAACGCGGCATCTCCCACATGCCTCTGAGGGAAGTCCTATCCTCATGCAAAACCGCTACCTGCATTACCAAAAAATCACCTACGACATGTTCATGGCAGCCAGGAAGCTGCACCACTACTTCCATGCCAGCCCCATCACAATGGTAAGCCATGCCCCACTACCCGACATCACCAACAACAAAGATGCCACCAGACGCATGGCCAAATAGGAAATCGAGCTCCTTCCACCCGAGATCACATACAAGCCCCCCTCGACCATCGAGTCATAGGCAATCGTCGACTTCATTATCGAATGGACAGAGGCGCAGCTGATACTACAAAGCGTTGATCTTGAGTATTGATTGATCTACTTCGATGACTCCATGATCGTCCATGGGTTGTACATAGGCGTAATACTTATCTATCCTCCCGGTCACAAGATGAGCTACATCCTGCAGATAAATTTTGTGGACTCTTCTTTACCTTTCATCACGGAGATAAGTTCATCAAGTTTGGCTGTCAACTCCGGGCTACTTTGTTCAATTGTGTTCACCCTTTTCGTAGTAGCTTTTCCACATGCCATCGGGCATGGTTTTCTTGCATATCATCAAGTAGTTTCTTGACATCATCCTTGGGCTTTCCAATGATTGTTCCTCATGCAGCTGTATCAAACATAGTTTTTGACATATGATTTAAACCATTATAAAATATATGAAGGATTAACCATTCCTTCAATCCATGATTAGAAAAGTTCCTTATAGCTTCCTTCATTCTATCCCACGCAAGCGCTAGTGGCTCACATTCTTCCTATTTGAAACCTGTAATCTGAGAAGGAAGTTGCAAATTTTTGTAGATGAACAAAACTTTGATAAAATTTTGCATAATTCAGTCAAATTATGCTAGTGCATACCGGCATTTTCAGAAGCAGAGCCTCCAAATTGGTCAAGTTGGACCATGGAAAGTAAGCTCGGTTTGGTCTCATAGTCAGCGGCTGCAACCTCAGGTTGTGCTATTGGTTCATGCATGAAGTTGTTGCTGCGAGTAGCAAAACTCCCAAGATTACGAGCCATAGAAATCTCTTTTGGATTTTTCTCAACTGACAGGACTTGCAACAAAAATAAAAGTTAAACTATAAACAAAAAAGAAAAAGAAAAACTGAAACTTAACTTTAACAAAAAGTAGGATACTAAACTCCTCCCCAACAACGGCGCAAGAAAGGGCTTGATACCTCCTTTTGATGATCCAGTAATGGAACAGAAAAGCATCCCGCACCTATTTCTCCATAGGTGACCCTGGGTTATTGAAGAAAGAATTTCTTATTTAACACTATCTTAAATTTCATTTTCTTATTTGACACTAGAAAACTTTTTCTTTCCCTATATAACATCGAGTGTAAATAATATACCTTTTATGACACTTTTGTCTGTTTTTTCCATTAATGCTGTTAAATGGCACATAAAAAGACAATTTTACCCTTGGTGTATATGAGCAGGCCATCTGGTGCAAGTGGCCCGCTCACTGATCCATGCATCCATCCCCGCCGGCTACTAAGCACGACCACGCCAAACACTTGATAGCATTGGCACAACGGCCACACAACCGTGTAGCACGGCCGCAATTAACAACTCATGCACATGCATGCAAGCACGCAGCATCTTCAATAAACGGTTCATATGTAAAAATAATCAACTTTTGGATCTTCTGAGGCAGAAAAACAGCTCTTCAATAGATGATCCATATGCAAATTAAAAATTTACATCTCCGCCTCCTAGTGATGTAAAATTCAACACCTCGCGGTGCAAATTTACATCTCCGGAGGTAGGAGATGTAAAAACCACGGCCGCGCGCCAACGCCCAACCTCTCTTCATTTCCTACACCCTAGTTCTTCCTCCTGCCCGCCGCCGCCCCGCCGTAGCTCCTGTCACGGCCGCCGCCCCGCCGCAGCTCCCCGACACCGCCCTCCGTAGATCTAGCCCTCCGCTGCCAATTCCACCACGCCTGGGCCGCTGTCTGCCGCCGCGCCATCCCATCGCGTCTGCCTCCGCTCCGGCCGCCTCCGCCGCCCATCGCGTCTGCCTCCGCTCCGGCCGCCTCCGCCTCCGGTCAGGCCTCTGCCTGGCCCCGCACGGCACGACGCGCGCCGCCCGCCCTCACCCGCACCGCTTCGGCCGCCGCCCTCCGTCCGCCTCAAGCCGCACCGCCGCGCGCCGCGCGCGCCGCGCGCGCGCCCGCTCCCGCTTGCTGCTGCCCGACTTCGCTTCCCGCAGCGCTGCCCCGACTTCGCTCCCCATTCGGCCGCCGCCAGCTCCCTGATGGCGCCGAAGAAGACGCCGATGGGCAAGTCCAGTTTCTTCGGCGTGAGGGCAAAGCCCTCCGGGAACTTTGGAGTGGAGTTCTCCGACGCCAAGCAGCGTTGGTGGCTCGGCACGTATCCCACCACCGATGAGACCGCGCGTGCCTACGACGTGGCTGTGTGGCGTGCCGGACTGCCGAAGACAGACCTCAACTTCCCGGAGGTCGAGACCCGGGCTGTGGCGGAGAGGCTCGTGCCTCAGGGCATGCAGATGGAGGAGATGCCGGCGAAGAAGGCGATGAAGAGACCTGCGGTTGTCGTCGCTCCCGGCAAGAACGATGAGGCGGCGATGGCTCATTTTGCGCGAGAGCATCCGCAGTACGTCCAGGCCGAGCTGGAGCACTACTGGAACCGCGACATCAAGGCAAAAAAGAAGAGGGTGAAGAAGGAGGACGAGGGCGGCCCCTCGAGTGTGATCCCTATTGAGTCGTCGGATGAGGACTGGGGTGACTCTGATGAGGAGGACGAGGGGTGCGATGACCTGACCAAGGACGAGTTCTGGGAGCAGTTCCGCAGCTCCGACGATGAGGAGTAGTTTCATCTATTAGTTCGAGTAGTAGTTGAATTTATGTATGAAACTATGTTGAATTTCATGTTTGAACTATGTTGAGATGAAGTAGTGGTTGGTCGTTTTAATCTTCGTTTTGGACCATCTGTTGGAGTTGCTCATCTCCGTTTTGGACCGTCTGTTGGAATTGAGCATTTTTCGAAGATGTAAAAAGCACTTTTTGGTCCTCCAAATTTGGACGATCACCGGTTTGAAGCACTAAAATATGCATCATCTATTGGAGATGCTCTAACCAGCTGATTCTCTCGGTTCCATCTTATTCCATGCATCCAACCGGCCGGTTTGGTGGCACGAGTCGCCTCGCGGTGGCGCTCCTTGCTCTCATACTGCGTCGCCAGTCCGGCGACCCAAGCCCACATCCTGGACAGGGAGCGTGTACATGCTTGTACACAAGAGCTAGCATACGCACTTGTTCAATTTTCTTTTGGAACTTGGCTACGTACCTAGTAACCAAACCGGCCACATACACACATACAGTCAGAGATCTGCATGCAGCTATTCAGCTACTTACCCGCATACAACAAACCAAGCCGGCTGGACAAGTATTCTTTCATCATTAGCATTTATATAATTTTTGGTCATATACCACATGAGGGGCAAATGGTCTTTTCATGTGTCATTTAACACCGTTGAGGCTTAAAATGGATGTAAGTGTCATAAAAAGCATAAAATTTAGACTCCGCGTCACGTAGGGAAGTAATTGTTTTTCAATGTCAAATAGGGCAAAAATATTTGGGTCCGAATAACTGCCACACGTGTGGCATGGACGGGAACCCGCCTGCACGCCTCGTGTGGCATGGACGGGAACCGGCCCGCACGACCACGTCCGCGCGCACAAAACCACGGCCCGCACGTCCGGTGTGTGGCAACACCGCCCGCACTGCCCCATCCGGGCTACACGACCCGCTGCCCGCACGACCCAGCCGTTCCCGTCCTCCGCTCGATCGCCTCTCTCGACTGCCGCCATCGTCCCCCACCTCTCGAACCCCTACCTCCGTCGCCGGCCTTCTCTGGTTGCCATGGCAACCAGAGCAGATCCGTAGGGCAAACACACCGCAAACCACACCCCAACCCTCCCCACCCCCAGCCCCCCACTCCAACCCAGCCCTTCAGAGACGATCAGCGAAAATCACTTGAAAATCTCCCTATCTCATCCTTCTCATCCTTCAGGCTGAAAATCTCCCCGATCTTGTACTGGATCCATGCTATAGGGGGGTGGCAACACCAGTAGTTCTGAGATCCAGTAGTTTTGTGATCTACGTGTTGAGATTAACTTAAGTTCCTAGTTTAATTGACGCAGGTAGTTGCGTATGAAATGGATGAGTAGGAATCCCTAAAAAAGGACAGGAAGGACAATTTTTGGAATGAAGGGGTTGGGAAAAATTAATTGCCACTTGTGTATAACGACAGTTGCCACCTTTCGTTGTCAGTAGCTGCCACCTATTTTGACCTGTTGCTTGCCATCCCTATCTTCTATGTGCAAGCAGCAGAAGAATACAATTCTTGTGGATTGTTGATGCCTTCTTGTTCATGCAGTGATTGAGAGCACATCGGAAAGAAGCGAGACACGGAAAGAATGAATCACGAAGATGGCGCTGATGCTTGGGGTTCTCAAAGGCCAGAAACGCCCCCTTGGGATGCATCAGAGTACAGTCAACTCATCTCTGCAGGGCCGTTGCTGCCACTACTAGAACAGTATGCAGGCGTAGGTATGATGCGTGATAACAAAAGAAGAGAACAGTTGCCATCTTCGCAACGATGAAGATGACATTCTACTTATGTCGTACACTCTCATTTTTTCGCAGGTTCTTATGACCAAAACACTCTTAGGGGACCCCCGTGGCAAGTTCAGTCACAAGGCGCTAACACTGACAAATGAATGTGCGGGCAGCCAACTTCAACTAGTAGTATGGCTAATCAAGGTAATGCAAAACAAAAAAGAGCACATACTGCTATGGACATGAAAAATGAACATGCAAAAAAACTGGCAAAAGGACTCACGAGTTATCACGGGTGAAAATGCAGAGCGTTCATGCAGCATGTGGCATCAGGCAGCACCCATGTACCTGCCATCGACGTCATGCACAGGTGAGTCCATAAAAAAAGTGAAGTTGCGGATGCTCAATTAGCAGAAGGAGCATAGTTGACATCTACAATTGCCATGACTGGACATCTACAATTGCCATGAATTAAAAACTACACTTGTCATCCCTGGACAACTGTTGTTGCCATCCATAGACACCTGCAGTTGCCATGGAGGAACAACTGCAGTTGCCATGCCAGTGCAACTACATTTGCCATGCCATGGCAACTGCAGTTGCCATGAAGGAACAACTCCGGTTGCCATACCGATGCAACTATAGTTGCCATGCCAGTAAAACTGCAGTTGCCACATCAGGGGCAACTGCAGATGCCGTGCTAGCACAAACTGCATTTGCCATGAATTGACCAACCAATACTATGCTTACAGGTTATTACGCTGGTGGTAACCCGGCAAACGTCTCGTGGCAAGCTTCACAAACTGCAGGTGGAGCACGTCATTTTGGTGTCACAGACCACACAAGATGGTCAAATGCAGCACAACAAGGCAAGGAGAAAAACTGAACCACAAAAACAGCACTACATTTGTTATTTGTAGTTATTTGTAGGCAAAACAGTAGTTGCCATGTTTGTTGAACAGTAGCTGCCATGACTGGACAGTTACAGCTGCCATACATGTCCACGCGCAGCCTCACGGCTTGCTGTTTGAAATGATGTCATGCCAACTCACTCGAAGATGGTGTGATCCGTTGCGATACACATGTTATTCAAACAAAAATCTTACTCTCGTACCTGTTTTTTCTATTACAGGGCCTACAACTACAGTGAACAGCGGCGCGGGGACATCTACTGCGGGGAGCTCTGAGCGCACGGAAGACGCGTTCCACCAGCCAGCAGACAATCATGCCGCAAAGAATTTCGAGTCAGAGTCGGGAATGGCAATCATTCCAGCAATGCCGACAAGCACCGCTTTGAACACAAGCACTGCCAACACTCAAGTAGATGGAACTGCCGCCGATGCTGAAGTGAATGATGAAACTGACGACGACGCACAAGGGGATGAAGATGGTGGGCAATCAGAGATCATGGTACCTCAGCCACCGTATGTTGGGCAGAGATTTGAATCATTCGAAGAAGCAAAGGAATTCTACCAGATATATGCAAAGTTCCATGGATTTGCGGTCAACACCGAATACCATAGAAAAATTAAGAAAACTAACGAATACAGCAGAGGTGAGATCAGGTGCCACAAGGCACGGAGGAACAAGAAGGGGAAAGGTGTTGCGCCTGTCGTTCCGGAACGAAAGAGAGGTATCATTCTCAAGACTGAATGCCCTGTCCGGTGTAAGCTAAACGTAGATGGTACACAGTGGGTGGTCACTGAATATTTTGAAGAGAACAACCACCAACTCATAAGAAGTTCGACCTGGTAAAATTTCTGACCGCCCACAGAGGGTTCACCCCCGTCGAAAGGCAATTCGTAAAGCTGCTACATGATTGTAACGTCGGTCCATCAAGAATGGTACAGATACTATCTCTCATCCACGACAAAAAGGGGAAACTGAGTAGCATGCCGTACATACCAGCTGACGTCACAAACCTACAGGCCAAGTACCATAGAGAGAGCAAGTTGGCAGACATAGAGGCCACAATTGCCTACTTCGATGAGAAAGCGAAGGAAGATCCAGATTTCTTCTACAGGATAAGGTTGGACGATGAGGACCGTGTCAGGAACATGTATTGGGTGGATGGTGCTGCAAGGAGAGCCTACAAACATTTCCAAGATTGCATTTCATTCGACGCGACGTACCTCACCAATATGTACAAGATGCCATGCGCTCCGTTCATAGGAATAAATAACCATAATCAGTCGTTGCAGTTGACTGCGGGCTCGTCCGGAGCGAAGACACGGATGGGTACGTTTGGCTGTTCAAGACCTTCTTGGAGTGCATGGATGGACTTGCTCCGATGAACATAATAACAGACCAAGATTTCAGCATGCGTGCAGGCATAGAGGATGTCTTTCCGCTGGTAGTGCACAGGAACTGTAGGTGGCACATTATAAAGAAGGCTGAGGAGACGCTAGGACCGTTCTTTGTTGACCGTCCAGAGCTGCACAAGGTATTCGAGCTGTGCGTGGACCACAGCTTGACGGTGGAGGAGTTTGAATGGAGCTGGATGGCCATGATTGAAACACATCAAGTCCAACACAACGAGACGGTTGCTAACCTGTGGGAGAAGCGAATGTATTGGGTGCCGGCCTACTTCATGCAGTGCTTCTTCCCATTTCTGCAGACTACGCAACGCAGCGAGGGGTTCAATGCTGTTTTGAAGCGGTACGTCAGCCCTGGCAACTCATTGCTACAGTTTGCAAAGCAGTACACAACTTTGCAACAAAAAATTCTGGGATCTGAGCTACAGCAAGAAGCGACCACAACACTAAAGCAACCAAAATTGCTAACGTATTTACCGATGGAGAGGCAAATGAGCAAGATATACACCAACAAGATCTTTAACAAGTAAGTCAGTTGCGTTACAATCTTATTTGCAGAAAAAGCACATAGGCGGTAGGTGCCTTATAGAGTGCAATGCAGTTGCCATGATATGCAATTGCCATGTTTAATGAAATACTGTTTGCCATGCGTACTCAAATTGCAGTTGCCATGTTCAATGAAAATTTGTTTTGCCGTGCTTGCTGGGTGCATTTTCCTTGTTGAATGAAGTGCAGTTGCCATGTTTAATGCCTTTGTGCTTCCATTGGGGCATGTTGGCATGCAATTGCCAATGTCAAGCGGGAAAATGTTATATTGGCGACACATATGCTGAAATGCGATTGCCATGTTTAATAAAGTGAATCTGCCATGTTTGTTGAAATGCAACTGCTGTGTTTAGCCAAACTATAGATGCCATGTTTAAATAAAGGGCAGTTGCCATGTTTTATGCAATGTGCTTCCATTGGGGAATGTTGGTGTGGAAAATAGCGATATCCAGATTGAAAATGTACTACAATTGCCATGTCTGGTGTGCTCCAGTTGCCATGTCTAGTGTACTGCATTTGCCATGTCTAGTGTACTGCATTTGCCATGTTCAACGTACTATATTTGCCATGTTCAATGAACTATGTTTGCCATGTTCAATCAAAAATGTATTTCTATTTACATGACAACATAAGGTGGTACAAGAAAAAAGCACGATAATTTAACAGAAAACACACAAAACTTGCAGATTCCAGGAAGAAATAAAGCGTGCCAGCATGTTCACGGCTTTTCAGGTGGATGAACATATGTTCAAGGTGTGTTCTATTTTGGGCATGTCAGATTCAGAACCTGAAGACCCGGACAAAGGAAGGAACTACTTCGTCAAAGCCTCGATAGGCGAAGGCGAGTACTACTACCAATGCTGCAAGTTCGAACGGGACGGCATTGTGTGTTGTCACATACTAAGAGTAATGGACATGAACGTTGTGACACGGATGCCCCGCCATTTCATAAGGCGGCGATGGACTTGGGACGCCGACGACGCGTTGGCGCCACAGACAACACACGCAGTTCTGGCTGTGCATGACGAGAGACCTGAGTCAACCATGGAAGCCGTGAGGCACGTTGTGCTGACAAAGAACTATGATGAGCTAATTGATGAAGCGTGCAAGAGTGATGAGACAGCGAGAGTCGCAGAAAAACACAGGAAGGCACTAAAAAGAGAGCTTGATGAGATCAAGAAGAGGAAAGCTGAGGAAGCCTTACACCGGTTCCCCCGCACATCAAGTGTGCCTTCATCCACGGGGCCATCATCTGAAAACTCGGAGATAGGATCTGGAATAGCAAGCACGCAGACCCAGGTCAGGAACCCACCCCGTTCCATCACAAAGGGTCGTCCAAGAGAGATAAGGTACAAGTCGGGATTAGAGATTCAAGCAAAACACAAGAAAACGAAGAAAGGGGCGGGCAATCCATGAGCAAAAATTGGGGCGACGTGACATGGTCCTTGTGGACATTTTGTTTTGTACCCTAGATGATGAGAATTTTTTTTAAGATTGCGAGAATGACTCTTGAGGGGCATCGGAAGTGGAAGGAAAATTCATTGAGTGGATAAATGCAGTTGCCATGTTATGGGTACTTAATCTGCCATGTTATGTGTAGTTAATCTGCCATGTTATGTGTAGTTAGTCTGCCATGCTATTTTATACTAAATATGCCATGCTATTTTATACTAAATATGCCATGCTAGTTGTACTGCATCTGCCATTTCAGTTGTACTGAATCTGCCATGTTAGTTGTACTGTATCTGCCATGTTAATTATGATGGATCTGCCATGTTGTTTGTACTGTATCTGCCATATTAGCTGTACTGAAAATATGCCATGGTATTTTTAATGACTCTGCATGGCATATATTTCCATGACTATACGACGCGGTTTAGAGACACATAGTGTATTGTGTGCAATGTATAGGAAACAAGTTGGAAAAGGTGTAACGTGCATAAACCGCAGCAAAGGTTGTGGCTACATGATCAAACCTACCATGCTAGCCGGTGAAGTTAGTGATGAAATAGAAGAAGCAAGACGTCCAAATGAACAACGACAATGACGTTCGCTAACCATGTCTGATGAACTACATCCGCCATGTTTTAAAATATCGTGACACATTCGAAACAGCAAACGGGTGATACAAACGATGAAACCATAGTAATAATGATAAACGTAAAAAACATATCTGCTGTCACGCCTAAGTAGGTTCACATCCACACATATATTACAGAAACTATTCAAATGTCGCTCACACACCACCACTACATAGTAGCCTACGCGGGGTTGCTGTCATAACATAGCACACGAACATAGTTTTTGACGAGAACAAAAGAGATAGTACCTTACATTCCTCGGCAACAGAATGTAAGGTATGCGTCCGCTGTGTATCGCCGTGTGATCACTTGTACCTCTTGATGACTTTCTTGACAGCTTCCTCCACAAACTCGCGTGCTCCGGACCGCTTGTTGAAATCTTCATTCGTCAACCAGTTCCATGTGTGGATTTTCCGGAGCTCAACGACCGTTGCAGCTGTGATAGCGGGGACAATTCTGCCTTCCCACTTTGCAAGGTATTCCAGCGCGTGAAAGCCACAGTCCGTCCTGCACGAGAAAAATAGTCAGGTGAACACGCAAAAAGGACAGACGTAGCAAAAGATAGACTTCAATTCAGATGTAGCAACAAAAGAGGGGTTGGATTGATGTAAATGGCACATGAAGGAGGGGGTTAAGAAATTACGTGTTCCCTTGCTTCGCAGTCGCCACATACTCAGTCGGGAAATGCCTGATCTGGACCTTTGAATGTTCGTAGTGACGGTTCCATGTCTCTTTGAGGTTGTTGATGAAGAATTCGGCATGCGTAGTAAGGTCTGCATCAGCTTCCGAACGGATTGAATCAAGCACCTCAAAACGTTGGTTCTTCTGGACAAGACAGATGGCATAGTGGTGACCACACTTGTCTTGTTGGTCATGTGGTGCAAGCTCCTGGAACATGGGGAACATGACCTGCATTTAAAAAGTGAAGGAAATGAGAAGCAGAGTTCACATAAAGAACAATAGAAGGACAAAAAAATTAGAATCACGTAGAATGTTTGGTTATGGGTGGGGGTAGTTGAAAGAAAGTTGCCGTCCATGTATGAACAAAATGTGCCGTGTATTTTACTATCAAGTTGCCACATAGTTTGCACGGGATGCAAAAATCAAGATGACAGTGTGCACGGCAGCTGTTGCCACATGAAAACATCTTCCACATAAACACAAGTGCATATGATGGCAAAAAACCACACCATGTGAAAAAACAGTGCAGAAAGGGGAGGAGTACTCACACATTTCTTCAGTGTGAGTTTGAATTCACCGTGTTGAGCAAAGTTCTTCCTCAGGATTTTGTGGTGGAAGTCACCATCCCATATTTTGCAGGTCACACTATAATGCATGATTATCTTGCCGGCACACACATCCATATGATTGTTGATGTAGTCGATCCCGCATGCAACTACATTCGTCGACATTTTACCGTTTGGCCTCACGGACTCAGCAAGATCACCCAGGTCGACGTACGTCACTCCGCATTGAATGACTTTGGTTCTGTCCAAACATGGGCTGTATGAAAACGATATAACATTGAAGGATCATGCCTACTAGGTAGAAAAATGAAAGAAGTAAAACGTAAGCGGATCATGTACAGAAAGTACAAAAAAAGAAGATGAATGGTAAAGAAGGAGCAAAGCAAAATGAGAGATTATGGGGTGTGGTCATTTACTCTTTCAGCTCCTTCATGTGCTTGCTGCTGGACCTCGCATTTCCAAAACGCTTGACAATATCATACAGCTGGGTCTGTTCCTTAGTGGCCCTGAATTCGGGCTCGTAGTCTTCCGCGGGAGGTGGGTGAACTACCCTCTGCTGCCTCACAGAACCAGGGGTGGCACTCCTAATGGTATCCTCAGATACCGTATCTGCAGGCACGTTGGAACTTGATTGCCCTTGCCCTCGTGAGGACCTCCTCTGCAATGCTGCCTCCTCGATCCTGCGGTAAGCTTCATCAAGTGACGGTGAAATCTCCTCAGGGGTGGTTGCAAGGATTAAAAAAAGTGGATTAGAATACCTAGAAATCAAAAAACAGATGGATTGTGAGAAGACAGGGTGCATGGTGTGAGATGTAGGTACAAAAAGTGGGCAGTTGCCATGTGTGGTCCAACTACAGTGGCCATGTCATAGCAACTACAGTTGCCAGGTAGTTGCATTGTAGTTGCCATCTAGTTGGCATGTAGTTGCCATGTCACATTAACTACAGTTTCCATGTTGTGTCAACTCCACTTTCCATGTGCTTGCCGTATGAAAAAATGCAGCATGGAAACAAAAAATGCAGGTGACATGGTGCGGCAAATCCAGTTGCCATGTGTGATGCACTGTATTTGCCATGTGACAGCAACTACAATTGCCATGTTGAATCAACTTCAGTTTCCACGTGGTTGCCCAAATGTTAAATGCAGCATGGCAGCAAAAAAATGTATGTGACATGGTGCATCAAATCCAGTTGCCATGTCATCACATGTCAGTTGCCATCACAAGTGAGAATCCCCAAAAATATGATTGGGACAAAAGTCAAACTACAAAGATGTATACAAGAAAATCATAAGGACATGATAAATGTACCTTGCACTATCGGCTCTACGAACTTGACAGCCTTCCTGCCCTCGACCATTGGCTGCTCCATCATTGCGGGCATGCCTCCCGGGAAAGCAAAGGCAACTGGCATAGGATCTTGCACTACCGGTTGATCTTGACTGATGCGAAGGCTGAAGCTCGGTGGGGTGAAGGCCATTGGGTGCCTCTCATGCCTACTGGCCGGACCACGAACGACTTGCGGGGCAGAATCCAAGGGTGAAAGATCGACAAACATATCTGAATCGGCCGCTACAGAATGATCGGGCTTATTTGCAGGGCGGGGCGTGTTGTCAGCGGTATCAGCCGCAGCTTTCATGACAATCTTCTTGTTTGGGCTGTAGGGGACACCCACATTGACTGGGAGCCTGGAAGTGCGCAGATTTAAGCTGGGGATTTCCACTGCGGGTAAAGGCGCAGTCTGCTCCGGGCGTTCACCTGCGTCACTCGTGCCCGGCTTGACACCTGCATCAGTTGTGCTCCGGTCTTCCGGTTTCTCCATCACATTGCTTTTGGCAGGTGGCGGGAACAGTGTGGACGCAGGAACATAACCAGACTCGTCTCTCCTGCTCCTAGCTACAGCCGGTGCATTGGGTATGTCTGTTGGTTGCTTGCTGGGGCTACGACGCCTAGGTTGAAGACCAGCATGCGAAACAGTCGCCTTAGCAGTATCTGCACCGACAGGAGATGGCATATCATTGTGAACTGCCGCCTCGGCCGCTTCTGTCGTGGACACAGGAGTGCCACCACGCACGCGCTTGGAATCAGTGTCAGATGAGCGGGAATCTTCCTTGCTTAGGTTCGTCTCGGGGGCGTCCACTTCAACGCTTGCTGATGGGGTGGCATGGCTCACAGCAGCATCCTTCATTGCCAGAAGAGTTGGAAATATTTCAGCTGTCCTGGCAGATACCGACTCGTCACTCCCCGATGTACGGATGCCTGTTGTTCTAGTCTGCACATCTACAGCCGGCGAAGATGGTCGGCCACTTGCATCAGAGTTGGTGGGAGCGTTTGACGGTGCAGCAGCAGTATTGTCGCCTGGCGCCTCATGTACATCTGAGTTGCCCCCTGTTGACAACTTTGAATGCAGTCGTTCGAGCGGGTCCTTACTGATATGCTTGGCCCCGCGCGTAGTAGTCTTCTTCACCCTGCAAAAAAAATAGAGCACATGAAAAAGGTATTAAAAATGAACAAAAAATATGTTTGCCATGGTAGAAATCTTAAAAAAATGAAAAACAGGTGGAAAAGCTGTTAGTTGCCATGTGTCATAGTTAGCAGTTGCCATACAAAATCCAGCAGCAGGTGCCATGTTAGCCCACTTGAAGAATGATAAACATGTCTGATCTGCCATGAATGCAATTTCAAACCTAGGTGTGGGATGAGCTCACAAGCCAACGGTAAAGATGGCAGTTGCCATTAGGTACAGTAAGAGTTAGCATTTGGCCTAGATGCCAGTTGCCATGTAAAAACCAATAGGAGTTGCCATACACTTAAAAAAGGAAGGAAAAAATCAGTTGGAAAACAGCAGTTGCCACGTGGGGGGCGATGACAGAAGACAATGTGACAAGCTAAACGGATGCATTGGAAAATCAAGAAAATATAGCGCTATGTCAATGAAAGCGCATGGAAAAAACCTACTTCTTGACTGCCTTCCTCAGTGCAGCAACACGGCAGGATCCCGGTGTTGGTGCGTAAATGCGTGCGAGGAGATGACCTGGTGGAAGGGTGTCACCGGCAATGGGGTGCCTTTGTTCAACCGAGTAGAAACATGGGTTGGCGTTGGCGCCTGTTTCTTCGTAACTGCTCGTCCACCAGCTGTCGGCTCGCTGCACGTATGAGATGGAGGGAAAAAAAGGTGGCAATTGTCGACAGCAAACTTCGTTGCGCGCTTGACAAAAACAAGTGCAAAAAAAGGATGAGTCTGTTCCAAGAAAATAGACAAAGCAAAAAACTAAAATTAAAAGTCGAACCTCTTCCTGGCAGCTACGGGATCGGTCCTAGACCTCTTGCCAGGAGAACCCTGCCCAACACCCTCTGGAGCCCTCCCCCTCTTTGATGGAAACACCCCCTCGCCTCTCGCAGCCGTATGTTCTTTGACATTCTCCGGTTGGGGGACATCTGTTGCATCCTTGCCCTTGTTGCCACCTGCGCGAACTTCAGCATGTTCATCATCATCGGTGTCATGTTGAACATTCTCCGTGTCATTGTCTGTCAGGACCCCGATTCCAAGTCACGTCGACCTAGCCGGTAACACCTCATATCACTTTGCGGCCTCACGCACGGTATTCCCACGGGTGTCGCCTTACCATGGCCCGGGACCGTTTGCGCCTTTTGGCTCACGTATATGATAGTGTCGCTAGCATCCATATGACAAAGAACCCGGGCCGACATGGCTAGTCATGAACCCAAAGCGGCGCTAACCCATGGGGACAGGCATACATGAATCACATCGAGCATGTCGGTCATCAACGAGTGAATTCGGGCTGTAGCACTGGGCTAACAGGACTCCGGTATCCCGGGCTATAGCAGGCTAGGCAGGACTCCGAATATCACCGCGTGACATTTACCCGAAGGGACAGACATAGGAACGAAGTGAAACACATGCCGGCCAGTCAAGTGTCCAAGCAGTAGTGCTGGGCTAGCAGGACTCCGGTGAACCGGGCTGTAGCGGACTACTATCGCTCAGAATCACGAGACTACATTTCCCCATATGAGAGGCTGCCAAGGATAAACAACTAGTTTGTCGGATCCCACTCATACCAAGCATTTCAATCATACACGCAATATGCCCGATATGAGTACATACAACATGGCATCACAACAAAACTCTACAACTCAAGTACTTTATTTAAGAGGCTCCGAGGAGCCATACATAACATATCCATACAGGTAGGGGTCACATGACCCAACACTCAAGTCATACAAACATACAAGCACATGCGGAAGCAAACTAGTCTGAGTACAGACTCTAAAAGAAAGAAAGCTTGTTGAAGCCCTTCTATCTACAGTGGCCCTTCACAAGCCTTGGATCACCACCTGGGTGGCTAGTTCACTCGTCGATGTCAAGGTCTACATAAAACCCATCGGAGGGGGCAGTGTTGTCGTCTGAAAACATTAATTAAGCAAACATGAGTACGGAGGTACTCAGCAAGTCTTACAACAGAATCCTATCATACATGCAAATTCTCAAGAAGGTGGTGGAGTTATTTGCAGCAAGCCAGCTTTGACCCTTGGCTAAGCTATCCTACGTGACACCACTTGAAAAGCATTTGTCGCACACGAGTCCACTAATCACCATCACAATACTCCACCGTGGATCCTCTCTCGTCAACCCACGAGAGGGCCATCCGCGGTACTCACACTTATCTTGAGGCTTTTAGTAGTATCCATTTACTTGTCTATGAACTGTATAGGTGACCAAGTAGTCCTTTACCGCGGACGCGGCTATTCGAATAGTTTTATACCCTGCAGGGGTGTACTTCTTCACACACGCTCTCACCACTTACCGTCGTTTACACGACATGTACTCGGCAACCTTCAAGCGGAAGCCCAACGTGGGTGTCGGCCACGACCTGACTAAACACACGAGTCCCGAGTCCAGGTTTATCGCCTATTCGGGTTCCATCCGCAGGGAGTCCGGCCGAGGTTTCCACTAACGGCCCCGAACGATGTGTGCAGGGTTCCCGAGACACCAAACGGGCAAATCGGTACACCGGGCCACGTGCCTACCGCTGTTGGGGAACGTAGCAGAAATTCAAAATTTTCCTACGTCTCACCAAGATCCATCTATGGAGAAACTAGCAACAAGGGAAGGAGAGTGCATCTACATACCCTTGTAGATCGCTAAGCGGAAGCGTTCATGAGAACGGGGTTGAAGGAGTCGTACTCGTCGTGATCCAACTCACCGGAGATCCTAGTGCCGAAAGGACGGCACCTCCGCGTTCAACACACGTACAGCCCGGTGACGTCTCCCACGCCTTGATCCAGCAAGGAGAGAGGGAGAGGTTGAGGAAGACTCAATCTAGCAGCAGCACAACGGCGTGGTGGTGGTGGAGGAGCGTGGCAATCCAGCAGGGCTTCGCCAAGCACCACGGGAGAGGAGGAGGAGGAGAGGCAGGGCTGCACCAAGAGGGAGAGGTTCTCGTGTCTTGGGCAGCCCCAAAACTCAAGTATATATAGGGGAGGGGGAGGGCTGCGCCCCCATCTAGGGTTTCCACCCCCAAGGGGTGCGGCCAGCCCTAGATGGGGCTTGGGAGGCGGCCAAGAGGGGGGAGAGGAGGCGCCCACTAGATGGGCCTTAGGGCCCATCTGCCCTAGGGTTTGCCCCTCCCACTCTCCCTTGCGCTTGGGCCTCTTGTGGGCGCACCAGCCCCTTGGGGCTGGTTCCTCCCACACTTGGCCCACGCAGCCTTGGGGTTGGTGGCCCCACTTGGTGGACCCCAGGACCCTCCCGTGGTGGTCGATGCGCTCTGGAAAAACCCAAACTTTTCCGGTGACCAAAACAGGACTTCCATATATAAATCTTTACCTCCGGACCATTCCGGAACTCCTCGTGACGTCCGGGATCTCATCCGGGACTCCGAACAACATTCGGTAACCACATACAAACTTCCTTTATAACCCTAGCGTCATCGAACCTTAAGTGTGTAGACCCTACGGGTTCGGGAGACATGCAGACATGACCGAGACGTTCTCCGGTCAATAACCAACAGCGGGATCTGGATACCCATGTTGGCTCCCACATGTTCCACGATGATCTCATTGGATGAACCACGATGTCAAGGACTCAATCGATCCCGTATACAATTCCCTTTGTCTAGCGGTATTGTACTTGCCCGAGATTCGATCGTCGGTATCCCGATACCTTGTTCAATCTCGTTACCGGCAAGTCTCTTTACTCGTTCCGTAACACATCATCCCGTGATCAACTCCTTGATCACATTGTGCACATTATGATGATGTCCTACCGAGTGGGCCCAGAGATACCTCTCCGTCAACCGGAGTGACAAATCCAGTCTCGATTCGTGCCAACCCAACAGACACTTTCGGAGATACCGTAATGCACCTTTATAGCCACCCAGATTCGTTGTAACGTTTGGTACACCCAAAGCATTCCTACGGTATCCGGGAGTTGCACAATCTCATGGTCTAAGGAAATGATACTTGACATTATAAAAGCTTTAGCATACGAACTACGATCTTTGTGCTAGGCTTAGGATTGGGTCTTGTCCATCACATCATTCTACTAATGATGTGATCCGTTATCAATGACATCCAATGTCCATGGTCAGGAAACCGTAACCATCTATTGATCAACGAGCTAGTCAACTAGAGGCTTACTAGGGACATGGTGTTGTCTATGTATCCACACATGTATATGAGTTTCCTATCAATACAATTATAGCATGGATAATAAGCGATTATCATGAACAAGGAAATATAATAACTAATTTATCATTGCCTCTAGGGCATATTTCCAACAGTCTCCCACTTGCACTAGAGTCAATAATCTAGTTCACATCGCCATGTGATTAACACTGATAGGTCACATCACCATGTGACCAACATCCAAAGAGTTTACTAGTGTCTATAAACTAGTTCACATCATCATGTGATGAGTTCTGAGGTTTGATCATGTTTTGCTTGTGAGAGAGGTTTTAGTCAACGGGTCTGAACCTTTCAGATCCGTGCGTACTTTGTAATTCTCTATGTCATATTGTGAATGCTGCTTCCACGCTCCACTTGGAGCTATTCCAAATGGTTGCTCCACTATACGTATCCGGTTTGCTACTCAGAGTCATTCGGATAGGTGTTAAAGCTTGCATAGACGTAACCCTTTACGTTGAACTCTTTCTCACCTCCATAATCGAGAAACATATCCTTATTCCTCTAAGGGTAATTTTGACCGCTATCTGGTGATCTACTCCTTGATCACCTTTGTACTCTCTTGCCAGATATGTAGCAAGGCACACAACCGGTGCGGTACTTAGCATAGCATACTGTAGAGCCTACGTCTAAAGCATAGGGGACGACCTTCGTCCTTTCTCTCTTTTCTGCCGTGGTCGAGCTTTAAGTCTTAACTTCATACCTTACATCTCAGGCAAGAACTCCTTCTTTGACTGATCCATCTTGAACACCTTCAAGATCATGTCAAGGTATGTGCTCATTTGAAAGTATTATTAAGCATTTTGATCTATCCTTATAGATCTCGATGCTCAATGTTCAAGTAGCTTAATCCAGGTTTTCTATTGAAAAATACCTTTCAAATAACCCTGTATGCTTTCCAGAAATTCTACATCATTTCTGATCAACAATATTGTCAACAACATATACTCATCAGAAATTCTATAGTGCTCCCACTCACTTCTTTGGAAATACAAGTTTCTCATGAACTTTGTATAAACCCAAAATCTTTGATCATCTCATCAAAGTGCACATTCCAACTTTGAGATGCTTACTGCAGTCCTTAGAAGGATTGCCGGAGCCAGCATAACTTTTAGCATCCTTAGGATCGACAAAACTTTTCTGATTGTATCATATACAACCTTTCCTTACGAAAACTGGTAAGGAAACTCGTCTTGACATCCATCTGCCAGATTTCATAAATGCAGCTAATGCTAACATGATTCCGACGGACTTAAGCATCGCTACGGATGAGAAAATCTCATCGTAGTCAACTCCTTGAACTTGTGAAAAACTCTTCGCCACAAGTCGAGCTTCATAGATGGTGACATTACCATCCACGTCCGTCTTCTTCTTAAAGATCCATTTATCTCAATGGCTCGCCGATCATCGGGCAAGTCCACCAAAGTCCATGCTTTGTTCTGATACATGGATCCTATCTGGGATTTCATGGCTTCTAACCATTTGTCGGAATTTGGGCCCACCATTGCTTCTCCATAGCTCGTAGGTTCATTGTTGTCTAGCAACATGACCTTCAAGACAGGATTGCGTACCACCCTGAAGTAGTACACATCCTTGTCACCCTACGAGGTACGTCAGTGACTTGATCCGAAACTTCATGATCACTATCATAAGCTTCTACTTCAATTGGTGTAGGTGCCACGGGAATAACTTCCTGTGCCCTGCTACACACTAGTTGAAGTGATGGTTCAATAACCTCATCAAGTCTCCACCATCCTCCCACTCAACTTTTTGAGACAAACTTTTCCTCGAGAAAGGACCCGATTCAAGAAACAATCCCTATTGCTTTTGGATCTGAATTAGGAGGTATACCCAACTGTTTTGGGTGTCCTATGAAGATGCATTTTTATCCGCTTTGGGTTCGAGCTTATCAACCTGAAACTTTTTCACATAAGCGTCGCAGCCCCAAACTTTCAAGAAACGACAACTTAGGTTTCTCCAAACGGTGTCGTCTCAACGGAATTACGTGGTGCCCCATTAAAGTGAGTGCGGTTGTCTCTAATGCCTAACCTTTGAACGATAGTGGTAATTAGATAAGAGACATCATGGTACACACCATATCCAATAGGGTGCAACTATGATGTTCGGACACACCATCACACTATGGTGTTCCAGGCGGTGTTAGTTGTGAAACAATTTCCACAATGTCTCAATTGTGTACCAAACTCGCAACTCAGATATCCATCTCTATGATCACATCACAGACATTTCATCCTCTTGTCGCGAAGATCTTCAACTTCACTCTGAAATTACTTGAACCTTTCAATAATTCAGTCTTGTGTTTCATCAAGTAAATATACTTGGTATCTACTCAAATCATCTGTAAAGTAAGAACATAACGATATTCACTGCATGCCTCAGCACTCATTGGACTGCACACATCAAAATGTGTTACTTCAACAAGTTGCTATCTTGTTCCATCTTACTGAAACCAAGGCTTTTCAGTCATCTTGCCCATGTGGTATAAATTTGTATATCTCAAGTGATTCGAAATCAAGTGAGTCCAAACGATCCATCTGCATGGAGTTTCATCATGCGTATACACCAATAGACATGGTTTGCATGTCTCAAACTTTTCAAAAACGAGTGAGTCCAAAGATCCATCAACATGGAGCTTCTTCATGCGTTTTACACCAATATGACTTACATGGTAGTGCCACAAGTACGTGGTACTATCATTACTATCTTATATCTTTTTGGCATGAAAATGTGTATCACTACGATCGAGATTCAATAAACCATTCCTTTTAGGTGCTAGACCATTGAAGGTATTATTCAAATTAACAGAGTAACCATTGTTCTCCTTAAATGAATAACCCTATTGCGATAAACATAATCCAATCATGTCTATGCTCAACGCAAACACCAAATAATAATTTTAGGTTTAACTCCAATCTCGATGGTAGAGGGAGCGTGCGATGCTTGATCACATCAACCTTGGAAACACTTCCAACACGTATCGTCAGCTCACCTTTAGCTAGTTTCCGTTTATTCCGTAGCTTTTGTTTCGAGTTACTAACACTTAGCAACCGAACCGGTATCTAATACCCTGGTGCTACTAGGAGTACTAGTAAAGTACACATTAACATAATGTATATCCAATATACTTCTATCGACCTTGCCAGCCTTCTTATCTACCAAGTATCTAGGGTAATTTTGCTCCAGTGGCTGTTCCCCTTATTACAGAAGCACTTAGTCTCGGGTTTGGGTTCAACATTGGGTTTCTTCACTAGAGCAGCAATTGTTTTTGCCGTTTCATGAAGTATCCCTTGTTGCCCTTGCCCTTCTTGAAACTAGTGGTTTTACCAACCATCAACAATTGATGCTCTACTTGACTTCTACTTTCGCGGTGTCAAACATCGTGAACACTTCAAGGATCATCATATCTATCCCTGACATGTTATAGTTCATCACGAAGCTCTAGTAGCTTGGTGGCAATGTCTTTGGAGAAACATCACTATCTCATCTGGAAGATCAACTCCCACTCGATTCAAGTGATTGTTGTACTCAGACAATCTGAGCACAAGCTCAACGATTGAGCTTTTCTCCCTTAGTTTGTAGGCTAAGAAAATCGTCGGAGGTCTCATACCTCTTGACGTGGGCACGAGCCTGAAATCCTAATTTCAGCCCTCGAAACATCTCATATGTTCTGCGACATTTCGAAAACGTCTTTCGTGCCTCAACTCTAAACCGTTTAACTGAACTATCACGTAGTTATCAAAACGTGTATGTCCGATGTTCGCAACATCCACAAACGACGTTTGGGGTTCAGCACACTGAGCGGTGCATTAAGGACATAAGCTTTCTACTGTCCGCATAATCACTACTTTCAACTTTGAACTATATTTTCTCTAGGAACATATCTAAAACAGTGGAACTAAAGCGCGAGCTTACAACATAATTTGCAAAAGGTCTTTTGACTATGTTCAAGATAATTAAGTTCATCATATGAACTCCCACTCAGATAGACATCCCTCTGGTCATCTAAGTGATTACATGATCCGAGTCAACTAGGCCGTGTCCGATCATCACGTGAGACGGACTAGTCATCATCGGTGAACATCTTCATGTTGATCGTATCTACTATCGACTCATGCTCGACCTTTCGGTCTCTCGTGTTCCGAGGCCATGTCTGTACATGCTAGGCTCGTCAAGTTAACCCTAAGTGTATTGCGTGTGTTCCGAGGCCATGTCTGTACATGCTAGGCTCGTCAACACCGTTGTATGTGAACGTAAGAATCCATCACACCCGATCATCACGTGGTGCTTAGAAGCGACGAACTTTAGCAACGGTGCACAGTTAGGGAGAACACTTCTTGAAATTGTTGTAAGGATCATCTTATTTACTACCGTCGTTCTAAGTAAACAAGATGCATAAACATAATAAACATCACATGCAATTATATAGTAGTGACATGATATGGCCAATATCATATAGCTCCATTGATATCCATCTTCGGGGCTCCATGATCATCATCGTCACCGGCATGACACCATGATCTCCATCGTCATGATCTCCATCATCGTGTCTTCATGAAGTTGTCTCGCCAACTATTACTTCTACTACTATGGCTACCGGTTAGCAATAAAGTAAAGTAATTACATGGCGTTGTTTAATGACACGCAGGTCATACAATAAATAAAGACAACTCCTATGGCTCCTGCCGGTTGTCATACTCATCGACATGCAAGTCGCGATTCCTATTACAAGAACATGATCAATCTCATACATCACATATCATTCATCACATTCTTCTTGGCCATATCACATCACATAGCATACCCTGCAAAAACAAGTTAGGCGTCCTCTAATTGTTGTTTGCATGTTTTACGTGGCTGCTATGGGTTTCTAGCAAAACGTTTCTTACCTCGCAAAACCACAACGTGATATGCCAATTGCTATTTACCCTTCATAAGGACCCTTTTCATCGAATCCGTTCCGACTAAAGTGGAGAGGCGGCACCGCTAGCCACCTTATGCACCAAGTGCATGTCATCGGTGGAACTGTCTCACGAAGAGCGTGTAAGGTCGGTCCGGGCGCTTCATCCCACAATACCGTTGAAACAAGATTGGACTAGTAACGGTAAGCATATTGAACAACATCAACACCCACAACTACTTTGTGTTCTACTCGTGCAAAGAATCTACGCAATAGACCTAGCTCATGATGCCCTTTGTTGGGGAGCGAGCAGAAATTCAAAATTTTCCACGTGTCACCAAGATCCATCTATGGAGAAACTAGCAACGAGGGAAGGAGAGTGCATCTACATACCCTTGTAGATCGCTAAGCGGAAGCGTTCATGAGAACGGGGTTGAAGGAGTCGACTCGTCGTGATCCAAATCACGGAGATCCTAGTGCGAGCGGACGGCACCTCCGCGTTCAACACACGTACAGCCGGTGGCGTCTCCCACGCCTTGATCCAGCAAGGAGAGAGGGAGAGGTTGAGAAGACTCCATCCAGCAGCAGCACAAGCGGCGTGGTGGTGGTGGAGGGCGTGGCAATCCAGCAGGCTTCGCCAAGCACCACGGGAGAGGAGGAGGAGGAGAGGCGGGGCTGCACCAAGAGGAGAGGTTCTCGTGTCTTGGGCAGCCCCAAAACTCAAGTATATATAGGGAGGGAGGGCTGCGCCCCATCTAGGGTTTCCACCCCAAGGGGTGCGGCCAGCCCTAGATGGGGCTTGGGGAGGCGGCCAAGAGGGGAGGGAGAGGGAGGCGCCCACTAGATGGGCCTTAGGGCCCATCTGCCCTAGGGTTTGCCCCCTCCCACTCTCCCTTGCGCCTTGGGCCTCTTGTGGGGGGCGCACCAGCCACCTTGGCGCTGGTTCCCACCCACACTTGGCCCACGCAGCCTTCTGGGGTTGGTGGCCCCACTTGGTGGACCCCCGGGACCCTCCGGTGGTCGTGCGATCTGGAAAAACCCAAACTTTTCGGTGACCAAAACAGAACTTCCATATATAAATCTTTACCTCCGGACCATTCCGGAACTCCTCGTGACGTCCGGGATCTCATCCGGACTCGAACAACATTCGTAACCACATACAAACTTCCTTTATAACCCTAGCGTCATCAGAACCTTAAATGTGTAGACCCTACGGGTTCGGAGACATGTAGACATGACCGAGGCGTTCTCGGTCAATAACCAACAGCGGGATCTGGATACCCATGTTGGCTCCTACATGTTCCACGATGATCTCATCGGATGAACCACGATGTCAAGGACTCAATCGATCCGTATACAATTCCCTTTGTCTAGCGGTATTGTACTTGCCCGAGATTCGATCGTCGGTATCCCGATACCTTGTTCAATCTCGTTTCGGCAAGTCTCTTTACTCGTTCCGTAACACATCATCCCGTGATCAACTCCTTGATCACATTGTGCACATATGATGATGTCCTACCGAGTGGGCCCAGAGATACCTCTCCGTCAACCGGAGTGACAAATCCCATCTCGATTCGTGCCAACCCAACAGACACTTTCGGAGATACCGTAATGCACCTTTATAGCCACCCGATTCGTTGTGACGTTTGGTACACCCAAAGCATTCCTACGGTATCCGGAGTTGCACAATCTCATGGTCTAAGGAAATGATACTTGACATTATAAAAGCTTTAGCATACGAACTACGATCTTTGTGCTAGGCTTAGGATTGGGTCTTGTCCATCACATCATTCTACTAATGATGTGATCCCGTTATCAATGACATCCAATGTCCATGGTCAGGAAACCGTAACCATCTATTGATCAACGAGCTGGTCAACTAGAGGCTTACCAGGGACATGATGTTGTCTATGTATCCACACATGTATATGAGTTTCCTATCAATACAATTATAGCATGGATAATAAACTATTATCATGAACAAGGAAATATAATAACTAATTTATCATTGCCTCTAGGGCATATTTCCAACAACCGCAACACAGCCCACCCCTAAGGTCAGCGCTGCGTGCGACCCCAGCATGCTACAAACACCAGAAACTACTTGCAACTCCCGGACTGAGGACAAGAGTGGTTAATAAGTCGAGAGGGTCAATTAAGGATCCCAATGCGTGGTAGTAGCTAAGTCTTAAATCACACACACAGATCTCAGTTCTTAGGGACGGCTTCAATGAAACAACCCACCATGTACTCCTACATGGCCTCTCATCGATACCTTTACCAAAACGTGTTCAACGCTTTCACTCTCGAACCCGACACAACCTTTCACTACAGTTCATCATCCCGATGAGCCAGACCTGACACAACTCTAAGCATAGCAAGCATAGCATGGTAGGAATCACAAACATGGCTCAATCAACTCCTACACATACTAGTGGGTTTCATCTAGTTACTGTGGCAATGACAGGTCATGCAAAGGAAGTGGGTTCAACTACCGCAGCACACAACAGTTTGAATCGCGTTGTCTTAATGCAGTAAACAAGAGCAGAGGCGAGAACATGGGTTTGTATCGGAATGATCAATGGGTTGCTTGCCTGATGTAGTGGTGGTAGGATACTGCCCTTCAGACGGATATTCGAGATTATCCTCGGAGGCAGAACCTATCACGAAAGACACACCGAAATAAACAACACATGACAATATGCAACAATATGATGCATGCTATGACATGGCAATATGAATGTGTGCTGGCCTAATGCAAGCTGGAACAAAGAGGGATGAACTCATTTGAATCAAAGATTCAAATGTTCACTCATCTAATATAGCCATAAAGGTGCATTATCTTATTCTGCTTAAACAGCAAGGTTAACTTGTTCTATCATGCATGAAACCTTTACCAATGGATAGAATGGATTTTTCTGATCATTTTTCATATATAAATCTTTGCATTTGGAGTTACAGATTAATTTCTATGAATTTTTGAAGTTTGAACTATTTTCTGGAATTTCCTATAACAGAATAATTCCAGTAATTCATTTACTGCGTCAGCAATGCGTTAGGGTGACGTCAGAGGTCAACGGAATAGTCCAGGTCAACCCTGACTGGTGGGTCCCGTGTGTCAGTGTAATTAGTTTAGCTAAATATTAATGAAAACTAATCCTGATTAGTTAACAGGGCTGGGCCCCACCTGTCATTGACCCAGGGGGTCAAACTGGGCCCACCCGTGGTCAAGCGAGGGGTTAGCGGGGTCAACTCGCCGGTGTTTAGCCGCCGGCGAGCCAGACACGGCGGCGAGAGTGGTTTTGGCCGTTCCGGCAACCAAATGAGCCGCGGAGGGCGTCTATGTGTAGCTGGGAACAACCCGCAGCTCTTGGTGGCGTTAGCTGGGCTCGGGGTGGCCGAAAAGGGCGCCGGCGACGACCTTGGCGGCCGCCGGAGTTCGGGTGATGACGAACTCGTGGCTACGGTGTGCGGTGAGGTGCGTGAAGTGGTGGGTTAGACGCTACGAGGTGTGGTGAACATGTTAGACACCGAGGGGTGACCGGTGGATGGCCGGGAGCACGTCGGCGACGAGCTCCGCGGCGGCGCGAGCGGGTGAGCTCATTGCAGTCGCTACGAGGCTCGGGAGCGAGAAAGGAAAGGAAGGGAGGTAGCTAGGCTCACGGAGAACTCGAGGAAGCACACGGTGCGGTCGGGGACGAGTTGGTGCGGCGGGGTCGGGCGAGGTCGGTGCAGAGGACTCGGGCCACGCGAGCGCTCGGGGCTTGGCTAGCTCGAGGAAGAGGAGGGCGGCGGAGCTCCTAGACACGATGGGATGGCGCAAGGACGACGGAGAGCGCGACTACGACGACGGTGTGGCTGCGGTGGCGTCGGCCATGGCGTGGGAGAGCGAGGGGAGGAGCTGGGAGGAGGAGAGGTGTCCGAGGGTTCGGGGAGAGAGTGGGCGTTTGGCGTCGGCAGATCGGTGAGGGAAGCGGCGGCGGCCAGCTGCGTGCACGCATGCTGTGCTCGCCGTCGAGCACTGCCTACCTGCTGGCCAAGCCAAGAAGCTACCATGCTGGCGGCTGGGCTGGGCCGGCAGGTGGGCCGGTTGGGTGGTGCCAGGTAATGTTTTTCATTTCTGTTTCCCTTTTCTATTTTCTGTAACTTTGTGGACTTTCTAAAAATACCTAAACAACTCCAAAATTCACCAAACTGCACCTGGTCCTTAGTTGGAATATTTCCAGCATGAAACATTTTGGTTTGGAATTATTTGGGCATTTGAAATATTTTATATAATTTAAATGCCCAAACTCAAATACTTATGATTTAATTCAAAAACCTTAGGATGACCTAGAAAATTGTGCACCACTTTTGGCAGAGGTTCTGAACCAAAACAAAAGTGATGAGCATTTTAGAAGGCATTTCAGGTTCATTGAAAATAATTGTAGTAAGCCCTATTTGGATTCAAAAGGGGTTCTGGGGGTTCTGTCTTCCCCATTTCAATTTTCTGATGAAAGTTAAACATGATGCAACACACTAATGCATGGACTAGCTAGGATGTGACAACTCACCCCCACTCAAAAGAATCTCATCCCGAGATTTAGGATCCGTTGCAAAAAAGGTGGGATACTCAAGTCGAAGACGATCCTCCCTTTCCCAAGTTGCTTCTTGCTCGGAATGGTTTGACCATTGAACCTTGAGAAACTTGATATTCTGACGTCGAGTGGTACGCTCGGCTTGATCAAGAATACGAACGGGATATTCTCGATAGGTGAGGTTATCTTGGAGATCAAGCGTTTCGTGGTCCACTCCACGGATAGGATCCAGAAGCAACGCGCTGAGTTGGGAAAGCGTGGAAGACATCATGGACTCTGGAAAGATGCAGAGGTAGTTCCAATTGGTAGGCAACTTCTCCTCGTTTGGCAAGAATGCGAAAGGGTCCAATGTAACGAGGAGCCAACTTGCCTTTGATACCGAATCGATGGGTTCCCTTCAAAGGAGTAACCCGAAGGTAAGCCTTCTCGCCAACTTCATAAGCCATAGGCTTATGCTTGCGGTCATATTGGCTCTTTTGATGAGATTGGGATGTTTTCAATTTCTCACGAATAACGCGAACCTGCTCTTCTGCTTCCTGGATCATATCCGGGCCAAAGAGTTGTCTCTCCCCGGTTTCTGACCAGTTAAGAGGCGTTCGACATTTCCGTCCATAGAGAACTTCGAAAGGAGCTTTGCCCAAGCTAGCTTGATAACTATTGTTATAAGCGAACTCGGCGAATGGAAGGCATTTCTCCCAATTCATGCCGAAAGAGATGACAGAAGCTCGAAGCATATCCTCCAGAATTTGATTGACTCGTTCTACTTGACCACTTGATTGAGGATGGAAGGCGGTACTAAAGGAGAGACGAGTTCCCATAGCATTTTGGAAACTTTCCCAAAATCGAGAGGTGAAGAGACTTCCACGGTCTGAGTTAATCTCCAATGGAACACCATGAAGAGATACTATTCGAGAGATGTACAAATCAGCTAGCTGGCTAGCGGTTATACTCTCACGAACGGGTAGGAAGTGGGCTACTTTGGAAAGACGACCGACGACAACGAAGATAGCATTATTCCCTCTCTTGGTCCTAGGAAACCCGGTAATGAAATCCATACCGATTTTATCCCATTTCCATTCGGGAATAGCCAAAGGTTGAAGGGTACCAGCAGGCCGTTGATGCTCTGCTTTAACTCGACGACAGACGTCGCAGTTAGCAATGTATTGAGCGATTTCTCTCTTCATCCTAGTCCACCAAAACCTCTGGCGTAGGTCTTGATACATTTTAGTACTACCGGGATGAATGGTGAGAGGAGATTCATGAGCTTCCTTAAGGATCAATCGCCTCAGGTTGCGCACCTTGGGAACCACTAGACGGTCTCCAAAGAACACGACACCTTGTTCATCGATGGAGAAACAATCTGCCACTCCTTTCTTGATGTTTCTCTTGATGCGGGAAATTCCCAGATCTACCTTCTGTGCCTTGATGATCTGATCCGTAAGGGTAGGTTTCGCCACCAGGGTTGAAAGGAATCCTCGAGGAACAATGTGAAGGTTGAGCTTACGAAATTCCTTGTGGAGAAAAGGTTGACTTTGTTGTAACATCAGATTGTTACAATAAGATTTGCGACTTAGTGCGTCAGCCATGACATTGGCTTTGCCTGGGGTGTAAGATATTCCTAAGTCGTAATCTGTAATCAACTCGACCCAACGTCTTTGCCTGAGATTCAAATCCGGTTGGGTGAAGATGTATTTCAGACTTTGGTGATCAGTGTAAATTTCACAACGATTACCAAGAAGGTAATGTCGCCAGGTTTTTAGTGCATGGACCACTGCTGCAAGCTCTAGATCGTGTGTGGGATAGTTATCCTCATGTGGACGCAACTGTCGAGAAGCGTAAGCAATCACATGACGATCTTGCATGAGTATGCAACCTAGTCCTTGTCGCGAGGCGTCGCAATAGATAATAAAGTCCTTATAAAAATCTGGTGGAACAAGTACGGGAGCAGATGTCAGGCGTCTTTTCAGTTCCTGAAAGCTGAACTCGCACTATGGCATCCATTCGAACTTTTTATCTTTCTTGAGGAGTTCGGTTAGAGGCTTAGCAACTTTGGAGAAATTCTCGACAAAGCGGCGGCAATAGCTCGCTAACCCGAGGAAACTCCGAACTTTCTTGACCGATTCAGGTGGAGTCCAGTCAAGGACGGCTTGAACTTGCTTGGGATTTACAGCAATGCCCTTACCAGAGATTACATGGCCTAGATAGGTCACTTCTGGTAACCAGAATTCACACTTAGAGAATTTGGCATAAAGGCGGTGCTCTCGAAGTTTCATCAATACTAGCCTTAGATGTTCGGCATGTTCTTCCTCATTCTTGGAGTAGATGAGTATATCATCGTGGTAAACCACGACGAATTTATCCAAATACTCCATGAAGATTGAGTTCATTAACCGAGAGAAGGTGGCTGGAGCATTGGTTAACCCGAAGGACATGACGGTGTACTCATTGGCCATAACAAATGTGAAGGCCGTTTTAGGAATGTCCCCGTTCTTGATTTTGATTTGATGGTAGCCCAACCTCAAATCCATCTTGGAAAAGACTGAGGATCCAGCGAGCTGATCATACAGATCGTTGGTCCTGGGGAGCGGATACTTGTTCTTGATAGTGACCAAATTGACAGGTCGGTAATCTACAACCATCCGATCCGTTCCATCCTTCTTCTTGACGAAGAGGACGGGGCAAGCCCATGGAGATGAGCTAGGACGGATGAAACCCTTTTGCAAGGACTCATCGAGTTGTTTCTTAAGCTCGGCTAGTTCTAGGGGTGCCATCTTATAAGGTCTTCTAGAGATTGGAATGGTTCCGGGAACAAGATCTATCACGAACTCGACATCCCTGTCAGGTGGAACACCTGGCAGTTCTTCTGGAAAGACATCCGGATAATCACGGACTACCGAAATATCTTCGAGGTCTGGAAGGGGGTTGGCATTTAAGGAGTAAAGCTGACGCTTAGACACTCGGGTTAAAACATTAACTGTCTTGCCCGAAGGATGGGTGAGTTGAACAGTTCTAGTAGAGCAATCAATCTTAGCATAATGGGCTGACATCCAGTCCATACCCAAGATGATGTTTATGTTCGAGGACTTGAGAGCTATTAGAGATGCAAGAAAGACTAATCTGTCGACAAGAATTTCATTCCCATGACTTATTCTAGAGGTTTGCCATCTAGAACCAGGAGTCTGAATTTCCATGGAGGTGTGCATGTCACAGAATTTGGTTGCCACATTATGCAGCCAATCTGCCACACTGTCCTATCTGTAGTATGGCAACAGACAGTGTGTTCATATTCTATTTGCCACATGAATATACTATCCAAGTGGCAACATGCACACTTGATGTGCACATTAGTTGTCGTCCAGTGCAGTTGGCTGCTGAAACTGCATTGACTACCGATTGTGGCAACTATCACAGTGTGGCAATTATCACAAATCATTCAGAAAAATTAGTTGCCACAATGAAAAAGCATGTTTGTGGCTACTATCAAAGTAATTCAGCAAATTTAGTTGCCACATGGAAGGCGTGTGTGGCAACTATCACAGTCATTCAATAAAATAGTTGCCTGCGGAAAGCTTATTTGTGGCAACTATCACAGTCATTTCAGTAATTTGTTGCCGCATGGGAAAACACGTTTGTGGCAACTATCACATTTGTTCAGGAAGTTAGTTTGCCATACAATCATGATAGTTAATCAAACTACCAAGTTCGCCTCATACTACAGTTTCAAAACCCAACTAACTAGATCTAGGGTTCAATGGCAACTACAGCGACCTCAAATTCACCCTCAAAGTTAACCCCCGAACTGACTGCAAACACAAATTCGAACCAATGCGCATCAAACAACCCGGGAGACACCTGCCCAATCCATAGGCAAGACTAGTGCGTGCCACCGAACAAGCATAACCACACCGACAATGCCGCCGCCGCGGCGGCGACGAAACTGCCCAGTGCCACCAAAAACAGCTAGCAGACGACTTCGGCGCCGGCGGGAACGCCGACGCATCGCAGAATCGCCTGAATCTCTACGAATCTCGATCGAGGAATCAAACAGGGAGGGAAGGGGGGAAAATGCAGGAAGGGGTTGCGAGAGTTGTAGCGAGTATTACCTTCAACCGGCAGGCGCTCCGGCGCAACCGCTCCGTTCCGGCGAGCACCACCGACGGCTGCGAACACCGTCGATTCTTCCGCCTCCGCTATCGCCTTCTCCCCTCGCCTTCTCCTCCAGTGGTTTGAAATGCGAGTGGGTTGTGCCAGTAACTGCGGTGCGGCTGAGTAAATGGAACCGTGATGGAGAGGGGGCAGAGGTGTGCGACGTGTTTGACGTCAACCGCGGTCGGAGCGTGGCGTGCGGGCGCATAGCGTTTCCACCGCACGCCTCCGGGTGGCAACCGCTGACCGCGGGATGGCAACCAACGTGCGGGCGACCCGACTCGCACACCGCACACGCGCCTCGTCCTACGTGGCGCAGAAAACCGGCCAGTTTGTTCCAAGATTCGTGCACAAAGTTGCCAACGGAGATGCTTGCGTGTGGTCGGGATGGTGAACGCCCACACGTGTGGGCGTTAACATTTCCGAAATATTTAGCACAGTGTTAAATAAGGAATTCTCTCGTTATTGAACCCACATAAGGAAGATTCGCTTGAACCAATGGTCCCTAGCAATATTTTGTTAAATGATCAATTCTAGATTTTGACCGGATCAATCAAGTAAACGATGGTTCAAACACTATAATAAAAGTAGGTAGGTTATGAGGTCTTAATGCTTACAATCGTGTATTTGTGTTGGGGCCAGATATGATATGAATTTGTGCGCTCGAAGTCAACAATTGAAATGTGCTTTTTACAAACCGAAGTGGGGGATGTGTCAAAATAATATCTTGTCCGGCACGAGTCCTGCATTAAGAATCAGTTGTCCTAGCACAAGCCCTATCCGTCACACAAGGTTGCTTTGATAATTAAGATTATAAATAATCCGATAAGAGCTTTCGTGATGGTGTCCAAGACTAGGGGTGCTAACCTAGTCAGCCCATAGTCCTGGTCTGGGCTAGGGGGCATGCGTCCTCATTAAGGAAGACTCTGGAAGCTGTAGGCCTAGATGAGATCAAGACGGAAGACTTGACGTATACTCCACGACATCTCCAACCGCCTCATCATGCGATCCTCAGGATACCGACCATGTAACCCTAGATACCCTACCTGGCGAGTATATAATCCAAGGAGTTTAGCCCCTAGAGGGGACCGAATCACAATTACATTCACCTAGCCCTAGAGGTAGAATACAACTTATGATCTCGAGGTAGATTAACTCCGTGCTTGATACATCTCCATCAATATAAACAAGAGCAGGACGTAGGATTTTACCATCAAGAGGGCCCGAACCTGGGTAAACATTGTCTCCCTTGTTCTTGTTACCATCGATCCGAGATCCACAGCTCGGGACCCTCTACCCCGAGATCTTCCAGATTTGACACCGGCACTGGTGCTTTCATTGAGAGTTTTGTTGCGTGATCACCGGAAAGATCGATGGCTCATCTGCAGACGAACTGCAACACCAGCCACGAAGACGTTTACGTCCCCGACCAGCTTTTTGTGTTCGGAAGCATGATCTTCTACGCCAACTCGGACATGCCATCTAGCATCTGTTGAGAACTATTCCCCAGGTTAGATTGTGACTTTTCGGAGGCCTGGAGTACACCGCGGACTTCCGTGGCGAGCTTTTCCTATCAGGCGGGACGCCCGGCCGGGTTGAGGGTTTAACTAACATCGGAGGCTCGACTCCGGAACCGATCTCTTCGAGGACACCGGATCAGGCTCCCTGACGCCACCAGAGGTGCCTAGTGCCCATGCGATCTCATCTCGATTCCTGGCCCGGACACTAGTTCGGCCCCCATCTCGGAGGCCACGACGAATTTAGAACCGACCCCGACGCAGGATCTGGAATCGTCTCGGATCCTTCCTACGCTGTGAACATACGGAGTTATACGTCGGGCATACTTCAAGTTAGCCCCGCTTACAGCCAGACCATGAACTCTAGAGAGCTATCTGACCTAAACTATATGTTGACCAAATCCAGAGCATGTCAATCTCAGACGGCAACACTTTGATTTACGTCAAGATCGGACTTAAAGCCGACGATTGGGAAATTTACATCCCACCCACCACCCACCTAGTCGCCATGGTCGTTGACTTAACTGACGTGCTAGACTATGAGGAGGCCACAGACATGGATGAAGATGCCGATGGCCCCACCGAAAAGACGTCGCCACTAGTAAACACTGGCAAGTAGACCGCAACATCTACCTACAATGTATACATGGTGGACACTCCTAGGAACCACCTGGGCGTCGACGCATACGTGGGCGGGGCACCAACGCGGAACCCAGCGGGAACAACGCCGGTGCCAACAATGGCGGCATGGGAGTACATGAGGCTGATAACCAAAGGGAAGATCGTCAAGCTTTCCCATAGCATCACGCCACCCTGGAAGGAATCCCCGAGGACCTAGACCCCGACGACTTCTTTGAAGGGGCTGACGACAACTACATGGCCGATTCTGAGGAAGACGAGAGCCCCGGCACCGAGGAACATATTGTCCCCGAGGACCCCTTTGAGCAAGGGCGCTTCCGGCGACACCTCGTCGCCACCGCCCGAAGTATGAAACGTAAGCAACGGTAGCTGCAAGCCAATAAAGATGCGCTGGACAAAAAGTGGGTTGAAGTATTCTCGTCCGAACAAGATCTTGAAGATCGACTCCATAGCGGACCCAAATCTTATCCTTACATGCGTTTGCTGCCGGAGTTCGATGAAGAATTGACTGCCGATGCGCCTAACCGACTCCCTAGAGGGCGTGACATGCCAGTGCGGGAAAATTTCAACACCCAACCGGCTCCACGCCGACCCTGTGGATTACCTAGACCCTCATGACGATAGACGTCAGATAGAGGCAAACCGGGAGCCGCCTCGATCCATTTACGGATCCAGAAGGCGCGTACCCGTGCGACACGACAGCTATGATGCCTGGATGGACAGGAACAACCGAGCTCCGGACCAGGCCTACACGCGGCTCTCCCCCGATACTCAGCGCGACACTACTCGGACCCGGGGCTCACCTTCTACATCTGGGCCATGCATGCAACAATTTTATTAATTATTCACAAAAACCTTACAAAGTACTCCATCCGTTCTCAAATAATTGTCTTTCTAGCCATCTCAAATGAAGTACAACATACAGATGTATATAGACATGTTTTAGAGTGTAGATTCATTCATTTTGCTTCGTATGTAGTCACTTGTTGAAATCTCTAGAAAGACAATTATTTAGGAACGGAGGGAGTATTACATTAGTAAGCCTGAAGCCATCATCTCGGCAACACATGTCATTACTCTTATCCCCTTGATGAAAGGGTGCCGAATGTCCTAGCCAAATACCAAACAGTCATCCCACTAAAGCCTAACATCTAAATCTGAATGCGCCATCCAAGCCATGATGCTAGGACTGGGTGACATACCGGTCCGGGGCACTTTCCGTGGGCACCACACACACACGCTTCAAGGACCGTCACGTCCGTCTTCCATCAATCCATCCTCAGAGTAGATATTGACGCATCAGCATTGTCAGGCCTCTCTTCCATCGATGCCATCACGACGCTGGCGACGCCAGCCAGCGTCGTCCTCCTGCGTGAGTCCATGGCCACACATCAGACGCCGAGTCTCCACTTCACCATGTCGCCGAGATCCATCACCATCAATGTGTAGGATGAAGCACCACTCCATCAAAGATGTTGTCCACTGGTCGCGCGAGCTCGTGTGCACCTCCAAGAATGACGCCCCAAGGGAGAAATAACACAGGAGTGCCGTTTTCATCCGATCTACTGATCCAAGGTTTCCCCCGAAGGTAGACAGTTCTCAACGATGAAGCATTCAAGAAGGAAACGACACCGAAGAGTGCCTCCATCGCCGGCCTCGGCAGTAGCTGAGGGCAGGTTTTCACCTAGATCTGTTTGAAGAACCTCCATCAAGCGTCTTGTGCATGGATCGTCGCCTTCTCTGATGGGGACAAGACGAAATCCAGCCACCACCGCACGACCGGCCACAACACCACCATGGTGCCTACACAGCCAGCATTGTCAAGCCCATCTTGTCGGGCGAGATCCGTGAACCCGGCCGCCACCATAAGAGTTCCTCCGGTGTGGGGTAGCCGCGCCACCGCCATCACCGCCGCAACTCACACCGTCGCACCTTGCCGCCGGATCACTGTCGTGATCTGTGCCGCCGCCGACAAAGGAGTACACCACTACTGCGCGAGGGAGAAAGCCCCGCCACCGCCATCATAGCCCACAGCACAAGCTTCGCCCGACGTGATCTCCGACGGCTGCGGGAGGGAGGGATCAAGGAGTAGAGGCCGGGGGCCGGCGGCGCGATCTCCCCCCGTGTCGCCTAGTGTTGGCGACGTGGGGGTCGGGAGTTAGACTCCGCAATTCTAATGTGATGTACAATTATTTGTGTTGAGAGATAGAGAGAGAGAGAGAGAGGGAGGGAGGGGGGGGGGGGGAGGGAGAGAGACCCAGCCAATAGTTCTACAATTACTCTATTCTCCTATCTTGATCATTAGCCTTCTAGAGTTTTCTTGCATCTCTATAGTTCAGCCTAACATTGACCTTTGTTATAGACCTCAGAACATGCACATCTAGCAGGAGCCTTTTGCTTACTGTCTAAAGTGGTAAGGAATCATCTCAATATATAAAGGGCTACGTAGTTAATCATATTCCATGCCTATTGGATATTTCAGTATGCAAAGGCTACAAAATGCACTTTGAATATTGATTTTTACCTGTTGTCGTCCTTATTTGTTCTGATTGTTTGCTTTCTAATCCGTATAAGTTTGTAGTTGCTTCCGCTTGTGTTCCGTGTCATAATAATTCAGAATAGAATGTTCATTATCTATAAAGTTTCATGGTATGTTTGGCCTTTGAGGGTTGTTGGTGGACTACCTATAAAGGAGTGAATCACTGATGTGCGCGTTGCATTTAGGTTCACTCCCATTTGAACGCCACACCAGTATGTTGATCTCTGTCCTACACGTAATAAGAACTTAACATGCACATAACAGCTCAGTCCCCCTTGCATTTCGGATCCCGCCTCAACCAGATAGCAGCGAAGCCAAAAAGGAAAAAAACACAAAAGTAATTAAAAACTAGACAAGCTCAGATGAAACATACAACGAAGCAACCAACCGACAGTAAGACCATCTATAGCCGCGATGAGCATCCACACTACGTATGCAACATTGACCTACTCTACGTGATCAAACAACGGACAATAAAAATCGGCTGCAAACGAACACAAGATCGGCTGCAAGCGAAAATTAACAAACTTCGCCACATCCTAAAGATCATCTTAGTTCGTCACCGGACAAGTTCTTAAACTTCTACAAATAAAAATGATATAAACATTGAGGAGGGGGAGGGGGGATCACAACTTCCTCGCTGGGCCTTTGCCCTTCCGGTTGCCGGCGCAACTGTAGGCGTCCGCGGCTGGTGGAGGGTCTTGGTCGTCTGAGGTGGAGGAGGTGCAGCAGTCGCCGACGTCCTCATCAGAGCCGGAGAGGACGATGAGCCCCTTCATCCGACGCACAGCCCTGTCCTGCTCCCGCTTCATCTTCGTGACCCGACCTGCCTCCGCCGCTGCCTCCTTCGCCTCGCGCTCTGACTGCTCAATAGCAAGTCTGAGCGCCTTGGCGTTCTTCCATCGAAGACGGCGAGCATCCATTTCCACCGTCGTGAGGAACAGGCGGTACACCCATACGAGGAGCCGCACGTCCTCATCGGTCTTCACGTCCCTCTCCTGTGCACGCTGCCTCTCGTGTCGCGCGGCGCTTGCCTCCGATTTCGGAGTGCGCGTGCGGGCCAGCGGTGCAGGCACTAGCACCCACCGCTACCCGCGTGGAGGAGCGGCCGGCGGGGGAAGGAGACGACGTGAGGGCGGTGCGGACTGCGCTGTCATAGCGTCGCTGCACGTTGGCCGGGAGGGTCCAGCTCCGGCATCCGTGTTGCGCCGGCACGGGAGCAACGGTGATACTCCAGATCCAGAGCTGCCGCTGGTCTCCACCTTGGACCGCTCCAGCGCAATGCGGAGGGCCATCTTCTCCTCGTCGTCGAGCTCGGAGCCGGAGTTGCTGCCGTAGCTGGACATCGTAGTGGATGGGGTCGGAATCATAGAGGGAGGGGAGAGGACGGAGTGAGAGAGTGTGTGAGCTAGGGTTCAGAGCGAGGCGCCTGGATTGGGGTTTTTGTGGGACAGCTATGGGGTCGGTCGTTGGACGGGCCTGTGAGGCGAACGCGCCCAAGCGTGTGCGGGGCCGACTTATATCCACCCTATATTTGGACTGGCTATGAGGGATGTCGGTCAGACCGGACGATTTCCCGCGGCTTGAGAGGTTTGGTTGGATTGACTTTTTTTTTGACCGACCAGTGATGGGAAGGCCTGCCCGAACGTTATTGAAAAACAGTATAACGCAGCTACCTCGGAGCCTCCACAGTGTTTTGGGCCTCTCAGTCGTTGGATCAGTCTGATGTACGGTCTAGATCAGCTTGGTCGTTGTCAGATCAATCAACGCTTGAGATGCCGTTCCGCGGGCTGCTGCTCTGCAGAGCGAGCACCCGTTTCTGTCCGTAATCGGGCCGCAAAGGCCCATTCGCTTGGATTGTCCAGCCCCCAACCCTGAACTGTACATTTTCTATTCCTCTAACCCTGATGCGCTGCCGTTCCTTCGTCCACGACGCGCCGCCGCCGTTGTCCGTCCCGCTGGCGAGAAGATTGGTCACCGTTCTTTCTTCCCTTTTCTGGGTCCCGTTCTCTCCTCCGGCTACTGCGCGCGAAACTTAGTCCCGCCCTTGCGTTGGCTGGCGGCGATGGATGACCTCAGATGCCATCATGCCAATGCCATGGAATACTCTTCCCACCTTCCGTGGCGGTGCCTACGCGTCTATTCTCTTCTGTCGATGCCGCTTGCATGATGTGGTTGCAGTTTACCCAGCAAACAGGTGAATAGGAATAGCAGCGGCAAGACGTGCGTGCACAACTGCACATTCACAACTTCCCCTTTCTAGAGTGGTTACTACATACTACACCATGAGTATGGTGCAGATTAGTGTCTCTCTTTGGTTTTGTGAAGGTATCTTGCTTACTAATCAGCACATATCCCATTCGAGTTTGTTCTATCGTTTCCAGGTTCATGCGTATTTGATACTGGGCCTCAGTCTCGCTTTCTAGCGCAGAGGGTGAAGATTAACTTTTTTTTGTTAATTTTGATTTCATGTCGCTATTTTGATTCCTTTGCCAGTAATATATTTGTGCTAGAAGTATATCTTCCATTACATCTGAAGTATATCCCCAGGGTTCAAATCGAGGGGATGGGTAAAGCACCCGCTAATACTAATATTGGCAATATTGTGTTCGACATCATCTTGGCCCCAGAAGAATATTTACATATAGATGAACATGTAGCCAAACTTCTGCACAGGTATGTGATAATTTATGTCATAAATAATGTAGCTTTTATGGTTGGTACAAATGAAACAACACCCTTTTTTTTTCCTGAAAATGTAGGTTATAGAAGAAGCTCATCTTCCGATATTCTAAAGCTCACCTTGTGGTTTATTATAGGTATGAAATGGTTATTGTTTGTTCAATCAAATGGTCAGCCTAAGAACCTTGAGCTTTAAGTCCATGTCCTATCACAATAAAGGCATCTGTTTTTTGCATATTTCTCTCTTGTATGTTCAAGTGCAAATATAGACCATGGTGTTGATTTTTTTTTGTTTGGAATTGGATGTTATCTTTTGCTGGTAATATATTTGTGCTCGAACAAAAACCGATGTCAAGTTTTTTTCTTCTTATTGTTAAACCGATGCCAAGTATTTAAGCTGACATGTGGCCTCCGGGTCAAACCAACTTTTTCTATGGATATGGCCTTGCTACTTTGAACAGTTCAATTTGTATCCATTATTATTCAGTATTTTGTAATTATTTATTAAACATATTTTATTCTCATTTAAATGGTCGGGCGTGGCAACGCGCGTCTTCATGATCTAGTTATTGGAACAATTTGTACATCTGCTGACAATTGTTACTGAAATATTTTTTACATGTTGACATGTCAGTTTTTGGTTGGAGGTCACTTGGAAAGTGGGGCCCACACTAAAATTAGAGAGAGAGAGGGGTTTAGCATTTTTGCTTTAAATTAGGCCTTTCTAACCGATCACCTAAAAGGCCATAAGGGAATAAAAAATTGAATATACTCCCTTAAGGCGCACCTAGCCGATCCCTGGTTTGTGGAGTAAAATTTTCAGGTAAATACACCAGTGATGCTTGAACTTGTCACGTATGTTCAGTTTATCGTCTGAACTTGAAAACTACACCGAACTAGTTTTAAAACTTGGAGTACTTGTATACTACTTTGATCTTTGAAAAATGGGCCCCGCCTGTCAGTATCGGAAATTAAAATGTAAACATGCACTAGTAGAAAAAGGGCCTATAGTCCCGGTTGGTGAGGGCCTTTAGTCCCGGTTCATGAACCGGGACTAAAGGGTCGGTACTAATACCCTCGCCCTTTAGTCGGTTCTATCAGAACCGGGACAGATGGGCCTCCACGTGGCCTGTCCGCTGAGCCCAGTAGGAGGGCCTTTGGTCCCGGTTGGTGGTACCAACCGGGACCAATAGGCATCCACGCGTCAGCATTTCTTTGGCTCTGGTTTTTGTTTTTTTTCAAAACGGGGGGTTTGGGGGTTTTGGGGGTTAATTTAGGTGTTTCATATATTGTGCTATACCTAGCTAATTAATAGAGAAAAGTGTCCTTTCTTTTGTCCGTGCTTGGTCGACGCTACGTACTATACATATGTATAGAGAGGACTAGCTAGACATGCTAGCTAGCTAGTAATTAAGCAAACAGAAGATCGTCATGAACATATATGCATACAGAGAGAAGTGATATCGACCACCTCTCCTTCTCCGAGATTGGTCGAACAACAAGTTCTCGTATATCTATCCGACACTACCGCTACATATATACAATAATTATCTTTTACAATACGGACGCGTGGTCCACATAGTATTCCCGCCTTCAGCGATCACATGGTCAAGAAAGAATGCCGCCAATTCCTCTTGAATTGCTTGCATGCGATCCGTGCTAGGACTTCATCCCGCTTCAAACATCTAATTTTAAGAAAGGGTCAATACATACATATATATATATATATATATATATATATATATATATATATATATGAATGAATGAAACTCAACACAAATGATGGTAATAAAATAAAATTGTGAATATTTTTATTTACGCACTTCAAATTGTTTGTCGGAGTAGCCCTCTCACAGGTCGTGTGGCGGATGGACTCGCAAACGTAGTATCCACAGAAATCATTCCTTGTTCCTGCCACAACCACTTTACAAGAAACAGAGGTCAATCAAACTGATAATTAGCAAGCACATGCTAAATGGTATTGATGAAACTAGCGCTTGAATCACTAGGAGATGCGTGGAATATGCTACTATATAGTACTTACTTTGGTGTCTAAATTGCAGCTTCTTGGTAGTCCCGAGCTTTTTGGTGAATTTTCCCCAAGCCCTGCCATACAAAGAAAACAATTACTTGATATCAGAAATGAACAAAGTTGCTGATATGGTGGATAATGATCGATTTAACTTACTTCTCGAGCATTTCAGTCATTTCCACATACTCCTTGGGATCTTTTCGTCTCGAGTCTAAGACAGTTACTACTACCTGCTCAAGCTTAATCTATAGGAGAATATAGTGGAACCTGCTTGCGCATGCATAACTCATCAATATTACATTTCTATAACCTGGACTAAATAAGGAAACCGAATATGCCACAAGACAGTAACACTCACGTGTAGTTGTAAGGAAAGAGTATTGTATTTTTGTGTTCATTTATTTCCAACGATCGTAGCAAGTTGGCCTCGGTTTCAATGACACGATATTTAACCTCATTTGCATCTAGGAGATATGTGTTAATGAACCCAATATCACCCACTTGTTTTTCTTCATTTCTGCGATCTTCAATCTGCATAATATAGTGAGGATATTTATAAATACATGCAATGAAAGAGCTGAGTTATATAGAGATACTTAATGACAGAAGTAGTACTACTTACAGACAGTAGCAGGTGACCGTTGCTTTATCGAGGGCCAATTGATTGAAAAACTGATAGAACTCCTCAAATGGAATAGGCAACAGTTCAATTCCAAGGAGGTCATGCTCCTTTTTAACTCTCACATACAAAGTATTCCTCCCCTCAGACTCTTTGCAGGTTTTCATGTACCAATCATGCAATCTTCGCATCATCGTTGTTAGAGAGCTTTCATCTTTGACGAGAGGCTTCCCGTGATCAGATCTTTGTATCTGCACCTCCAAGAAATCAAATTGTACATCGTCGGGCAGGTAATCTTCAGGATTGCCATAACCGGGCACCATCCTCGGATCGACGATGTCGCTAGCAGGCACCTTGAGCGGGGGGCACGATTGCTTCGCTTGTTCGCCGAGCTGGGCAATTTGTTTCCCAGCTCGTCGTTCTTTCATCCTTTGATCACTGACAGTACTTCCCGATCTCTCCGCTTTGGCAAATGCCTTTCCAATAATGCGCTCATAGTTGCCTTTCGGCGAAGACTTGGGTTGTTTTGTCAGGGTAGCCAGAGTGCGCTTCGCTTTGACCGGATCTACCTTCTCCTCCGGAGGTGGATGTCTCTTTGCTTTCAACCCTTGAAACCAGTCATCCACTTGTCTGCGCGATCTTCGCGTTTTCCTCCTCGCTCCTCTCAGACGGTAACTTCTCCGAGTCTTGAGAAGGACCGAATCAGATCTCCTCCGCCTTTGGCTGTACTGCTAGACGCCGGCAGAGCAGACGGAGCGGACGTCTTCTTTCCTTGCTTACGAGGCGGAGGAGAAGGACTACGACGCCGGAGCAGCCGGAGCGGCGGCGGGTCTCTTCCGCCCTTGCTGACGAGGCGGAGAAGGAGGAGGCTGGCTGCCCGGACGCGCCGGTGCAGGCGGAGAAGGAGACGGAGTGCCGCCACGCGCCGGAGAAGGAGCCGGCCGAGTGCCCTGATCGTCACTCACCGGAGGAGGAGGCGGTGGAGGAGGCGGAGTGCCCTGACTCGCCGGAGGAGGAGGAGGAGGCGGAGGCGTCCAGTTCGGAAGGTTGATGAGATCCTTCCGCCATAGGCATGGATTCTTCAGAGCAGAACCCAGCCGATACTCCCCTTCACCGGTAGGGTGGTCAAGCCGGAGGTCCTCAAATCCCTCCGTTATTTCATCGACCATCACCTTAGCATATCCTTCTGGAATCGTCCGGCAGTGAAAAGTTGAGTCGGGTTTAGTAGGATAAACAGAGCCAACAGCCGCCTTGACCTTCAAATTGCTCCATTGCGCCATTAGGTGGCAACTTTCAGCATCTGTGATAGCATCCACGGGATAGCTGGCAGGAGCCGTCAAGGCATGCTGCTCTAGCTGAAGCAGCTCGGTGGAAGCCACGCTACTTCTCCGCTGAGATGGCGGGGTAGCTTCGGGGGAAGCTTCGGCAGGTCGTTTGTTGTGATCTGCTGCTTCTCGTTCCTCTAGCCCCATTACCCTTACGTGCAGTGCCTGCATTAGGCTCTGCTCCAGTTTCTTCCTCCTCACATGGGTTTTGTAACCCCCTGCGTCCGGAAATCCAGCCTTCCACGAAACGGAGCCTGGCGTGCCTCGTGTCCGTCCAGGTGCTCAGGATTCCCGAGGGCCATTGTGAGCTCGTCCTTCTCCCCGTGCAGGAACGAACTTCCCTTGCTGCGCTGCTTCGATATAATGCTGAAGCCTCTTGACTGGTATGTCCAATTGTTCGTCCGCCCAAATGCACTTCCCGTTATAGGGTCCAAGGATCCGCCGCCCGAAGAACCACGTCCGCAACGGTCTGGCCAGTTCATTGTCTCGGTTCGATCCCTTTATCAAGCAGATCATTCTCAACCTTGGCCCACTTAGGCGGGCTATGAGGTAGCCACGACCCGTGCGATGGTGAAGCTTCTTCTTCGCAGCATTTCTCTTGTTTGTCGCTGACATCTTTTTACTCTTTTCCGATGTCTTGTAGGCCACAAATGCGGGCCAGTCATCTCTGATCTTCTCATATTTTCCCGTGAATTCTGGTGTCTCATTTTTTTCGACATACGTACTGAGTTCTTTCTTCCAATTCCTGAATAGTTCTGCCATCTTCTTAAGAGCAAAAGACTTGATTAATTGCTCTATTGCTGGCTTCTCCGGATCATCCTCTAGCGTAGGGTAAAATTTGACTTCAGCTCAGTCCAAAGATCATTTTTCTGCATATCATTGACACAAGACACCTCAGGGTCTTCGTTCTAGGCTTATACCATTGGTGGATGCTGATCGGGATCTTGTCCCTAACCAGAACCCCGCACTGAGTAACAAATGCCTTCTTTGTCCGGTAGGGTTCAATCGGTTGGCCTTACCGATTTGTATGATCTCAAACTTTTCATCCGAGCTCAACTTTTCTTGGGCCTCGTCTCTTTACCGGTTGTGCTCGATCCGGAGGGCTAGAAAAAAGAACAAAGACGAGAGTTAATTAATATGTGTACATATATACCAAAACAAAGACGAGAGCTAGTCAGCACAGGCTTAACTAATATATATACCTGGCCGGACTCGGTTTGGTGATCACCGAGCCGTCCTCACGGTCTACTTCTTCACTCTCTCCTTCTTGCACCGGCATTGGGTCATCGGACCATGTAAATCATAGCCAGCTGCTTCTTCACCCTCTCCTTCCGGACCATCGTTGTCTTTGAGAAACATCATCGAGGAGACGGCATCACTTCGTGTGCAGCGATTATGTCCCTCAACAACGCTTCTTGTGCTTCGTCTCTCGGGGTGTCCATAGTTTCTACAAATATTTACAACATGGCAATTATTATTCAAACATGACAGATATGGATATATTAGTGCCAACGTAGAACTAGCTAGCTAATCACAATAAGGAATCATATTAGTGGCCTCGACGCTGCTTCTCTAGGGTTTGGGGTGGCCTCGACAACGCTTCAAGGGTTAGGGGTGGCCTCGAGAACGCTTCAAGCTAGGAGGGGTGCGTAATATCCCCCACGTGTTGAAGCTATCGGGAGGGGTCGGCTTGAATAGTACATCTATGTCCCACAAGTGGCGTGGGCATCGACGCCCACGGTAGGGTAGAGGGTCGTGGATCGCCGGCGGTCGAGGTCAAGGGTCGAAGATCGCCGAGGTCGGGAGGTTGCCTAGTGTCAAAGTTCAAGAAAACCATGTCTTCATCATTAGGTAAGTAACAGGTGCATGATGGTGCGAAGCTCTCTAAAGTTGTTTTGGAGCGGAGTCCAGATAGGATAATTCGCTTTTGGTACAAAGTTCAGCAAAAGGCAAATTATCCTATCCGGACTCCATTCAGAACAACTTTGAGGACTTCGCACCATCATGCCATGGTTACTCCGCTAATGATGAAGCCATGGATTTCTTCAATACTTTGACACTATAGGAACCCTCGACCCTGAAACCTTCGACCCTTGACCCCTTAACGACCCTCGACCCTCTACCGTAGTTCCCGACCCTCGAACCCTCGGCGATCCTCGACACCCTCGTTATATCGACAACGACGCAACATACATATACATGGGAAAATAATGTTATCGGGGAGGGGGTATCGGTACCCCCCCCCCCTCGTGTCAAAGTTCCTTCTTTCTCCTCTATTCCTTTATTTCTTCTTCTCCTCTTCTTTTTCTTCTTATCCCTCGAGAAAGGAAAATAAGGAAAAGGAAGAAAAGAGGAAGAAGGAAGAAGGAAGAAGAAGAAGAAAAAGAATGAGAGGAAAAAGAAGAAAAAGAAGAAAGGAATAGAGGAGAAGAAGAAAAAATTCTATTTTTTCCTCTCATTCTTTTCTTCTTCTTCTTCCTTCTTCCTTCTTCCTCTTTTCTTCCTTTTCCTTATTTTACTTTTCCTCTACACTAACCTAATTAAAATGCCCGGTTACTTCCGCTAATGATGAAGCCATGGGTTTCTTCAATACTTTGACAATAGGCAACCTCTCGACCCTTGGTGATCCTCGACCTCGACGACCCTCGACCCTCGAATCCTCGGCCCCTCGACGACCCTTGAACACTCGAACAATCGACCCTAGAACCCTCGAATCCTCGACCCTCGACCCTCGACCCTAGAACCTCGAACCTCGACCCTCGACCCTCGAACCTCGGCCCCTCGATGACCTCGACCCTCGAACCCTAGAACCTCGAACCTCAAACCCTTGTGCCTCGAAACCTCGACCGCCTCAACGACCCTCGACCCTCAAAACATTGACCCTCGACCGGCCTCGACGACCCTCGACCCCTCTGTGACCCTCGCGACCCTCTAGCCTAGTTCCCGACCGTCGACCCTCAGCGATCCTCGACACCCTCGTTCCCGATAAAAGAAGAAGAAGAAGAAGAAGAAGAAGAAGAAGAAGAAGAAGAAGAAGAAATGAGAAGAAGAAAAAGAAGAAGAAAGAAGAAGAAAAATAGAGAAGAAAAAAGAGAGAGAAGAAGAAGGAAAAGAGATTTTTTTCTTAGAATCTCTCATTCCTTCTTCTTCTCCTTTTTCTTCTACTTCCTCTTCTTATTTTTTCTCCTCCTCTCCTTCTTCTTCTCCTTCTTCCTTCTTCCTCTTTTATTCTTTTTCCTTATTTTCCTTCTTCCTCGGCGACCCTAACTCTAAACAGTACAACTTCCTCGACGCCCCGCCTCTCTCATGAACAAAATAAAATCTATGAATAAAAAACATCATATTCTATGAACAAAAAGCATCATATTCCATCCACATTGATCCATGCATACATCATATATATGATCATATCTATGAACAAAAAAATTCATATGATCATCTATGAACAAAAAGCCATCATATATATATGCAGAAAAAAAACATTAGATCAACACATATGCAAAAAGCATCATACATATATCCATACATCAATATATATACATGAACATTTATGAAAAAAGCATCACATCTATGAACAAAAAACATCATGGTGACGGCGGCGGGGGGCAGGGCTTGTGGGGCTCACTGTGGCGGCGCGGCAACAGCGATGTCGGGGCCGGCCTGATGCAGAGGTGCAGGCAGGCAGGCAGGGGAGGCGGAGGCGACGGCGAGGTCGGGAGGCGTTGGACGACGGCGAGGTCGCGGAGGCAGGGCGGCGACGGCGAGGGCGCGGCGACGGGCGGGACGGCGACGACGAGGCAGGGCGACAGCGTTAGGGCAGATGCGGTCGCGGCGGCGACGGCGGGGCAGACGGCGGCGACGACGGCGCTGGCGACGGCGATGGTGACGGCGGCGGCGATAACGGGCGCGGGCGACGGCGATGGTGACGACAGCGCATGGCGGCGGCGGCAGCGGCGGCGGCGGCGTCGGGGCAACTGGCGGCGTCGGGGAGGTTAGCAAATCGCGATGAATCTGAAATTTCCCAAGTGTTTTCTTATATAGCAAGGGCATTAGTCGGTTCGTGGCTCCAACCGGGACTAATGCCCCTTTAGTCGGTTGGTGCCACCAACGGGACCAAAGGCCAAATTTCAGCAGCCCAAAGGGCGGAAGCGGCGACCTTTAGTCGGTTGGTGGCACCAACGGGACTAAAGGGGCATTAGCTCGGTCGTTGCACCAACCGGGACTAAACCCCCCTTTAGTCCCGGTTGGCGACACCAACCGGGACCAAAGGCCATGTGCTGCCCCGCGCCAAATGTTTAGTCCCACTCGCTAGTTGAGAGGAGCCGCACCAGTTTATAAGGTGCGGTGCGGCTCCCTCTCGAGCTCCTCTCTAAAGCAGGCTGGGCCTAACTCTGCCATCT